>OX375870.1:86273144-86646095 GCA_947359475.1 Heligmosomoides polygyrus bakeri
CCCGTTGCACGTTTCCGCAAATGTGCGGTGCGTCTACGCGACATGTATCATTGGCGTTGACTTTCCTCAAAAATCAATAACATTCATCGATACCGACCGGGTCGATCAATAACGATTACTTGTTGTGGAGTCTATCCAGCATATCGTCTCAACAAATCGTCTTACTCCTATCGATTGCTCTAAGAAGTGTCCTTTAACTACGTATATAAAGGATAAAGGACGGCGTTACTCAATCCCTTTTGGGATGCGCCACGCATTCTACTTCTACGGGATGTCGTGGAGGCGATTTGAATGCGTACTTGGCCATACAATGAATTGCGGTGCCCGCCGATGAATAAGTCAGCGCTATATCCTTCCCAGACAAGTCTGATACTAATTCACCTACCCCGGAGGGATGGAAGGCTTTCGTTGGCCTGGGCGGGAAATCCGAACCAGGAACCTGGCATCGGGTACACGCGACAGCCAGCGCCTCCTCCGACTGCGCTGCGCTACATGCGCCCAACTACGTACAGTTTTTTAGCTAACTACGGAGATACAGTTAGTTTAATAGCTAATAAAGCTACCACATAATTTAGTAAAATGGGCGCGTGTAGCGCAGTCGGAGGAGGCGCGACTGTCGCGTGCACCCGATACCAGGTTCCTGGTTCGGATTTCCCGCCCAGGCCAACCAAGCCTTCCATCCCTCCGGGCGGTGAATTGGTACCAGACTTGTCTGGGAAGGATAAAGCGCTGACTTGTTCATCGGCTGGCCACCGCAAGTCATTGTATGGCCAAGTACGCATTCAAATCGCCTCCACGACATCCCGTAGAAGTAGAATGTGCATCCCAGAAGGGATTGACTAACGCCGTCCTTTATCCTTTATCCTTAATAAAAAAACATATTGATACAATTTTTACGATTTCTGCATCTAACGACCACGACGAGCTAGGCAAATGCACGGCGCGATCTCCACTATTAATACACTAAAAATTATATCTTCTTATAGTTTAAAATAAAGTTCAAACCAATATTTCTCCTTTAAAAAAATGTTATGAGTTGTTAGATGGATGCTTAGTTCCGACCAAAGACATTCATCTAATAACTTATAACCTCCATAACTGCCGCTCTATGCTTAACAAAAACATTTAAAAATTTTGTGAAATTTTGTGCGTCCACATTTGGGCGGGTGAATAAAATATTTTGAAGTAGATTCATACCAGATTTTTCCTGGAGAAGCAATAATTTTAACCTCCTTAAAATTTGTTTGTTTTTATTTGAAAGAAACTCGTTTTGCTTTGGAAGATGTTCAGTTTGAATTCAAAGGCGTCCAATTTGGTCAAAAAAAAACTGTATAAGTAGGCGTGCATCTCCTTCAAGTAGAATTACTCCAAAAACGCTTCGATGGTAGTAATTTATTCCTCACCTCACGTCATCCATCGTGAACGACCACCCCATTCCTTTTCTATTTCTGCTCTCACTTCTTTCTTTTCTCAGAACTATTGCAGAGTCACCAGCAAACCTTCTCCGTCTATTAGAGTCGAATTAGGACCGCTATAAGAAGTGCTGTGCTCTGCCCTTTGACAAAGACGATTGCGTCTGTGTTTTGCCCTCTATTCGGTTTAAACGGATTTGCAGCTGTGGTCCGTTGTTTTCTGCTGAAAAGTGCTCATGTGAAGTATCGCTGTGTTTGCAGATCTATCGCTAACCCATCGTCAATAGACTCTTTGATTAGAAGAGAGAATTGGTCTAAACGTTGTCTTTGTATCACATCGTTTTCACGGTTCACAAATTAATTAAGCGAACTTCGGTAGCTCAAGTCACGCCCGTCTCCTTGACACTCCACACATATACGAGTCGTCGATCTCGTTTTACCTCAAACTTGGGTAATGAAACCCACGAATACATCCCATATATTATATGTGAGAGCACCTTAAATACATCATATAAGAAGCTAACATGAGGAATGAATGAAAAGGACAATGGGAAGAGCGCAGTGTGGATTTTCCATACCACTGCCTTTTATAATGTGTTTTTTGTTTGCCTAGCGTGACATTTTGAAAACGCTCAAAACTAAATTCTTTTGCAATATCCCACGATCGCGAGAAGGTCGCGATATTAATCATGAAGCCCAAAAAGGGCAAGATTTTCCGGTCGCATCAATCCTAGTAAGCTCGTCCATTAACAACACAGCCGTGACGGCGATGGTTTTGAGTCTCCTAGAGGTCAACTAAGGGTGAATGCGGAAGACCTTAAACACTCGCGGTGGTCAACTGGAAGTACAGTACACGTTATAGTTGTGCTTATTCGACTATTCGAATATTTATTCGAGCAATTCTCGAACACTCGAAACTTCCTGATCGTTTTTTGCTGGGCAATCGCTCGATATCAATCGATCCGTATGCCTAGCACGACGTGGCTTACTCACTTCCGTCGCGATAGGCATTTCACAATTATCCTTGCCGCTGCTGTGTTCTATCGTACCTCATAGCTGTTTTACAGTGTTTATAACGCTGAACATCATTCTGATTGCTCGTTCTTTATTCGGATAGGAAGCTCGGTATCCATTGAAATCGAACTCATACGACCCGTTTCGTTTCATGTGTCTGTATTTTATAAAAGAAACTGAGGAAACAGCTGCATGGAAGGAGGGTTCAACTCTCTTATGCATCTTTGACTTGATTCTGTATTCTGGTCCCCCCCCCCCCAGGCCATCCCAGGCCTTCATCTGTCACAGGTGGAGTAATCGGTACCAGACCTGTCTGTGAAGGATACAACACTGACTTATCCATCGGCTGGCCACCCCAAGTCATAGAATACACATTCAAATTGGCTCCACGACGTCATGTAGGAGTCAAATTCGTGGCGCATCCCACAAAGGATTGAGCAACGCCAGGTGTTACGCGTTATTCTTGTGGAGCTCTCTTGAGAGACCACGATTAAGTCCACGTAGACATTCCTGCGCTTTCTAAAGCTGGAGCCTCAATGTATGTGTCATCCTCATTACGCTGCTCACCAATGCACGATGTTTCAGAGCATCAACGATTCTGGTAGCTCCTCAGTCTATCACTTTGAAGTGCAGCCACGAGTAGAATGAAGCGGATAGAAAATGGCTACAATCAAGCAGCGCAAATAAGGTGTGAAATCTTGGAAAACATCGATCGTGTGTAGAAATACCCTAAAAGAACCCAAAAATAGTCACCAATATCTTACATTTTTAGCCTTTTACTTTGTCGCGTTATTCTAAAGTAATGCGAAATTCGTATTGAGGGCAGCGCATGGAAGCCAAGTTTTTTTTTTCTAGTCATTCAGTGAATTATTCACCGTTTACCCTGACATATCAGCTCACAGCCTCAATGATCGCGTGACCGTGCTCCGGAATACGTCTTATGACTTTATAAGTACTCCCTTTCGAACTCTATTACTCTTAGAATCAGAGTCGTACTGTGTATAGGTCGTACTGTGCGGCTGAGCCCGGGCCTGATTGGCTGTCGCGATCACGGTAGAAGGAACGGCGCGTTCCCGCACCACAGCCGTGTGCCTTCGCAGCATGTCCCTAAATTCCTGTTAGATATTAACTATTGATTATAATCTGTACTATTAGATATAGGGCGCGGTGCAGCGCAGTCGGATTCAAGAAAGGACTGTCGTATGCACCCGATTTCAGGTTCCTGGTTTGAATTTCTCGCCCGGGGTAACCAAGCTTCCTATCCCTCCGGGATCTGCGAACTCGAAGGGGTCCTGTCTGGGCAGCAGATCAACTGAGTTGTCCATCAGCTGATCATTGCGTAGGCGAAATACGCTTTCAAATTGTCTCCGTAGAAGTAGAATGTGTGACGCTTCTCGCCGCGGGACTGAATAACGCCGTCATCTGATAATTTTTCCTTTTTTAAAAATATTTTTAGATAGTTGTAAGCTGCTTCTTCTGCTCTGGATTAATCGCGAATAAAATGCGGTGAAATTTACTGCATAGCTAGAAAAAGGCGACTGAGTTATATGTTCCAAATCCTTTTTTTTTGCCATTATTTCTCGGCCGCGGCTATGTAGTTTCAGCAGTCTGTGTTGGTTGCTAGCGGAATAAGTGTGCGGTTTGTCTGATGCGGTGGAGCAGTTCATTATTCATCGGAAGAGTGCCGTCGTCTTGACATCAGATGAGGTGTTCCTAGGCGTCGGTCTTTCAACTCACTCGTTAAGCGAGGCTCGTCGCTCTTCCTATAGAATTTCCGGGCGGCCAGGAGGAACAATCGTCGTGAAGCCATTCCATTACTGACTCACGCTCTTTACGCTCTTTTTTCCCTGGATCCTATTAGAGGCCAAAAGTCTATGAATACGTTCGCCGTTCTTGACATCAAGGGAAAAGCGGTGGTACCGTTTATCTGTTCTGATGCCTGTGCCACAGAAGATAGGTCGCTCAGGTCAATGAAGGCAAGAGTTTAGAAGTCGTCGGCAGTGGATGCATCGTCATATCTTCGAAGACCAGCGTCAGAAATATGGTTAATTCGATAGTTAGTAGATTGTTGACGTATACAATAGGCAAGGGCGCGTGGTAGCGCAGAAGTGGGGGAGCACCGGCTGCTGCATGTACTCGTATAGAGGTTCTTGGTTCGGATCTTGGCCAGTCCAACCAAAGTCGGGTCGCTATCTCAAGGCACCGTATAGATCAAATAAACGGACAAAAGGATAGAGGACGGCGTTACTCAATCATTTTTGGGATGCGCCACGCATTCTACTTCTACGGGATGTCGTGGAGGCGACTTGAATGTGTATTTGGCCATACAATGATTTGCGGTGGCCAGCCGATGAAGAAGTCAGCGCTTTATCCTTCCCAGACACGTCTGGTACCAATTCACCGACCCCGGAGGGATGGAAGGCTTGGTTGGCCTGGGCTGGAAATCCGAACCAGGAACCTGGTATCGGGTGCACGCGACAGCCGGCGCCTCCTCCGACTGCGCTACACGCGCCCAGAAGTAGAGGTAAATTTGACGGAAATCGCGTTTGGACATCTGAAAATAAAAACCAAATTATTTTTCATTAAACGACTTCAATCGTGTTCCATATATTTGGGAACCGCAAATAGTAAGCTTTGCAACAGTGAATAATTCCTTGTGAAAAGTATTAGTTCATTTAAAAATTAGTGTTGAAGCCAATAAGAGAAAAAACCTGCATTTCTTTTGCACCAACCTAATAGAATGCGTGGCGCATCCCAGCGGGGGTCGAATACAGGGTGCGTAAAAAGTATTGACGCAGTAAATGACGGCTGTGGAAATAGTATTGCGCAGTAAGTTTTAAAATATTCATTTCAGAAATATGGAAAATGATCTTGCAAACACGACAGAATAAGTCGTAATTGACACCGGCTCCTTTACTGTGAATACAGGAGCGAAAACGGCGGAAAAATTCATGAGCACGCGCCGCAAGTATTCGCTTGCATTTTGTTCCGTGCTTCGAACAGGGTAGCCTTCTGCGACTGGTCACTTCTGTTGAAAGTAGCACAGACCTCATTCTTCAAAATCACCTAGAAAGAGTAATCCAGCGGATTCACGTTTAAGCTGTGCTCGCCTGAGAAGCTGTTCACACCTGCGCGCGTTATCTGTTTGCCGTTATGGGACAGAGGTTGACAATTTTTGATTTGAACGTTATCGTGCTTGAACATCTTGTAATCATCATCTGTTATGACACAGCCGTGGCTGACGTTTGGGTTGCTGACCTCTTTCCTCATCAACCGTTTCGAACAGCGCCAAATTCTCTTGTTAAGGAAGTATTCAGCTGTCTGGCTAACAGACAAAAAAAGGGCCACCGTAACGGTGACGATCATGTTTCTTCAGTTTTTTCGTGAGTGTTTTTTGAGCACAATACAGACAACAAAAATAACACATAAAAACCTAGAGGTGTAGAAACAGAAAACTGGAGCTGAAACAAAAAGTAGGTGCGTCAATACTTTTTACGCACCCTGTATATTTAGTCTATACCGCATCTCGCGATGGTGAACCGACGGACAAATCATTGTTTTATCGAATATCGCCGACGGCGCTATCATGCACCCACACTCCATGCAAACTCAAATTCCTTGTGTGTCCAACGTAGAAGTTGCGCCATGCACTCGTACAGCATCTTTCGCTACGTACTTGGTATAGTGGTATAAATACCCATATATCTTTAAGATCTGCTGAAGAATATCGCACGCTTTTGCTTTTAGTTTTGGTGAGCCTTCAGTATGAGTTGCGGTCTCAAATTTCTATGGGCATTTATAGTAAGTCTATCGATCGATTTACACGGTAATGTGATAGCGTAGTCGGAGGAGGCGCCGCCTGCCGTGTGCGTTCCGATTCCAGATCCTTGGTTCGGATTTCTCGCACAGGCTAACCAAACCTTCCATCCCTCACTGTCGTTAAATTGGTGCTAGGCTTATCGGGGAAGGATAAAGCACTGACTTGTTCATCGGCTGGCCACCGCAAGTCATTGTATGGCCAAATACGCATTCAAATCACCTCCATGACGTCCAGTAGAGGTAGAAAGAGTGGCGCATCCCAAACGGGATTGAGTAGCGCCGTCCTTTATCGTTCTATTTATTTATGGTATGCCTATCGATCGATTGGCACGGTAGCGAGGTAGCGCAGTCGGAGGAGGCGCCGGCTGTTGCATGCACCCGATTCCAATGTTGCTGGTTCGGTATTCCGCGCAGCTCAACCAAGCCCTCCATCCCTCCGGGGTCGGCGAGTTGGTACCACACTTGTCCGGGAAGGATAAAACACTAGCTTGTCTACCCTTTTCCTCTGGAAGTCGTTGTATAGGCCAAATACGCGTTAAAGACATCTCCACGATACCACACAAAAGTAGAACGTGTGGCGCATTCCGTAAAAGAATTGACTATGCCGATGTTTATCCTTCAGTAGTAAATGGGTGGGATAAAAGATTTAGTAAGCAGTTGCAAAACTAGAGTTTTCGATTTGACAGCTATAGTTGTAACTTTGAATGGGCATAGAAGACGTGTGCTTTCGAAACACCCTGCAGGACAAGTCGCACATAGCCTTAGCCGCAACTAACCCACACATGCGTTTTTTTACGACCGTGAAATGTTGTGAAAATACGCTCTGGCGCCAACCGTTCTTTGGTTGAGGCATTTCGATTTGGCAGCGCAACTGCTTTTATGGACCTAGAGGTCCCCCCTCTTCATTGCAACTAATCGGCAAACGGTTGAAAGTCAGCTCGAAGCTGGCGCCTACGGCACTCACACAACGTGTCTTTTTTCGAGAGATATACGAGAATTCAGTGATGGTGAGTCGACTAGTTAGGCACCATTTGAACTGCATCGTGTTTCCGATGTAATGCTTTGGTGGCTGTAATTTCGGATCTATCCTAGTCCGGGGGGGGCACATAACTAAAAAGTATTATATGTAACAAATCCACTTGAGACTTACGGAACAACATAGGACCCTATACAAGAAAAAGTCACAAAGGAAAAAAAAACGAAAAATTGCATTTGTTGCGGTTATAAGCCGGCAAATTTGTGTGCCCTCCTCACCATGTTGGATCCTGGTTATGACATGTCAGGTGGCGGCAAGCACGGGGCAAGCGGGTTCACGCGCCCTATTCACCATGTTAGATCCTGGTTTAACATGTCAGCCGGCGGTCAGCACGAGGCATGCCTCCATTCCGTCGCTCCGCGGCGATTTTTTATTTTTTAGTTTGTTCGTTCGTTTTTGGTTTTTTAGGTTCCAACTCGTTCTCTAGGAGCCGCTCCGTAAGTCTAAATCCATTTTGCTACCTACTTTCTAGTTATGTGCCCCCCCGCCCGGACTAGGATAGAACCCTAATTTCACTTTTGTTGCACATGCAGTTTTTATTAATAGTATTTATTTATTTATTTATTGGAGACGTGATAATGTCACGTAAACCTTACATAAAAAAGCAGCAAAATACAGCACAACTTTGAAATCGTACAATTTAAAAAGTATTAAAAAATTGTGAGCAATCAAATTAAAACATGTTGAAACAAATGAAAACAACAGCAGTGTAATCGCTCCTGCAAAAAGTGAACTAAATGTTGAATTTCATGGAAAAAGTGAATGATCTCCTTTGAATCGATTTGTTCTACGTTAACTACATAACATGCCAAAGAACACACTATTAACACAGCACAACAACACCTTGCAAAAATTGTATTAGGCTGCCGCAAAATTAATCTCCGTTTCGAGGTAGATATAAATTAATATAGTTTTTTTACCCTAAATTATTTTATCTCAGGAAAGGTCATACATAACGTTCGGTAGGCATTTTCCTGCTCTTCCAAAAAACATATGTGGATCCAACTTTTCTAGTCGCCAGGACCCGTAAAATCATGAACCGACGTGAGTATCGAGTCATCATGCTTTACGAATTTAAATTGGGACATTCTGCGGCAAAGCCATCCTGTAACCTTAGCAGCGCTTTTACGACGGACTGTCCTTGCGAACGAACGGTGAGGCTCTGCTTTGAAAAATTCGCTTCTGGCGATTTTGATCTCGAAGAAAAACCGGGTCGCAGGCGCAGGTCGTCGCTTGACGATGAAGTTCTGAGGAGAGCCGTCGAAGCAAATCCGGAGAAGAATACACGTACGTTAGCAGAGGGCCTCAGCGTAGATCATAGTACGGTAGCAAGACATTTGATGAGAGCCCGCAAGGTGAAGAAGACGTCGAAGTGGGTGTGTCATGAGCCAACCATGACAGCGTCTGGGAGGTTTCGGCACTTGCTCCAACCTGCTGGTTGGCTTTAAAAATAAGCCTTTCGTAAGCCGTATTATAACTGTGGATGAAAGTGGGTCCTCTACAATAACAGGAAGCGGGGATTCGTCTGAGTAGATAGGGATGCTCCTTCAACATCCTTTCCTAAACCCGATCTTCACCCTTAAAAAGTTCTGCCTACTTTGTGGTGGTGTTGTAAAGGTGTAATCCATTACAGCTTTTTGCAACCTGGTCAGGCGGTTACCGCAGAGTCCTACTGCTGTGATTTGGATCAAATGTATGAGAAGTTGCAAAAATTGTGGCCGGCAATGGTTACCAGAGGAGGGCCGCTCCTGTTGCAGGACAACGCAAGACCACACACCTCACAAATCACTGGGCGAAAATTGACTCATTTACGCATCGAAGTTCTTCTTCAACGAACATATTTTACCGACCTTTCCCCTTTTCCGAGCTCTTGATTCTTATTTGCGTCAGAAACAATTCACTAATTTGGCCCCTTGATTTTTTTTTAATTCCTGTGATCTCAGGTTTTATTGCAAAGGACTGGATTCATTCCCTTTGGCAAAATTGTATAGATTCTGGTGGTTTTTACTTCGATTAATAAAGTTATGAATAAGCTGAGTTATAGCAATTTAAAATAAGCAATCAGTTTCGGCGACTAATTTTGCGACAACCTAACAGTATAACTCAAACAAGCGCACAAAACATTTGCGGAAATTCCTATAGTAATTGGATTGATCAGTCAGTGAGTAAGTATCAGCAGATGTTTTTTCCTTTCTCCCTTCCTTTCTCTATTTTTCATTTTGAAACTTTTTCAGAAACGAGGAAATAAGAGAAAGCAAAAATATGAAAAAATGAAAGTAAAAGAAAAAAATCAAAAAACAAAAGGAGGAAAAGAAAGAAAATGAAAATGAAAAAATATGACTGAAGAAGGCGTTTGTGTATCTCTTATTAGTAGTCACCGTTCATTAACTATTCATTGATTCCCCCGAAGTTTTAGGTAGCGATAGTGCTCTGATTCATTTGAAATTATTATTATTTTTGACTTCTCATGTTTCTCCTATTACATATAGTGGGATGAATTTCTTGAGTTACAAAAGGTTAGTAAATTTCAACTTTTTCTTCATAATAGCTAGTCCAGTAATCAATATTTTTGAAATACATAACGGTCTGGAATATCTATCCGAATAATGAATATGCAGTTGTGAGATTTATTCCAATATTAATTTTTATAACATCCGAGGCATAGAGCAATCACAGACAAATTTCTTTCAGGTTTAGGTGTATTTCCTTTTATTTTCCTATTCCTTCCTCACCCTTTCCTTTTCCTCTACGTCTTCATGTGAGTTCGCAGAGGTGTCCACCCTGTGGTCTTGTAAGAAGCTGCTCCTAGCTAGAAAGACAGCTATGGACTACTCAGCCGGTAGAGAGTCGTTTAGGACACGCCTCGGAGCAGTCGGAGCGCTGGAAGCACACCTCGCCTTGGTTTCGAGGTGCTTTTATTGCACTCGATTGGGGCGGAGAAATAAAGAGACAAGCGTAGCCGGGCAAAGTCCATCGTGACCACTGGAATCACTGCTGCCATAGCGTGCTCGTTGCTTATGATTTGAGCGATTTTCTCCGATTTTTCTTAGCCGTCGTGGATTCTCGCTGCTTCTAAACTGTGTCGTGGGGAGAAGGCAGCGCTTGTGGGTGTCACTGAGAGGACTGGATGCGGGCCGAAGGTGCTCATATGGGTCGCGCCGTCACGGCTACGTGATTCATCACGGAAATAGGAACTGACGAGAAGCCGAAGCCGAGTGCCTAGGTTTCTCCACTGACGTATCCGCCGCCCGTTCGGCCGCCGCTTGCCGTAGGCGGGCGGAGCAAGCGGGGAGTAAACCATTTCGAACCCCTGATCGCAGCACTCTCCTCGGGCCCTCCCCTTATTACTCGAAGCCACTCTAGCGCTTACTTTCAATTTTTAAGGTGTTCTGGATTTTACATGAAATCACTGCCAAAACTCACCAGTGGATGCCACTCCAGTTGCCTCAAGGATCTATTCTCCATTGTGATTTTTAAACTTTTCCTCGGGTAACATAGCAATGGGTGCGTGTGGCGCAGTCGGAGGAGGTCCCTGCTGTCGTGTGCGCCCGATACTAGGTTTAGGTTCCTGGTTTGGATTTCCCGTCCAGGCCAACCAAGCCTTCCATCCCTCCGGGGTCGGTGAATTGGTACCAGACTTGTCTGGGAAGGATAAAGCGCTGACTTGTTCGCCGGCTGGCCACCGCAATTCATTGTATGGCCAAATACGAATTCAAATCGCCTCCACGACATCCCGTAGAAGTAGAATGCGTGGCGCATCCCAAAAAGGGATTGAGTAACGCCGTCCTTTATCCTTTTTTATCCTTTTCTTGCGATGAGCCTCTTCGACTTGGATAGATCTACCGTTTGTTCTCTCTTTAGTTATTAATACGTTTTTGTCACGATTAATATTGCATTTTGTTTTATGTTATTATTATAAAAAAACTGTTTCATGTTATTATACTAAAGAGACTCTTTATATACAGGGTGTCTCAAAAAAAAAGTATACACCTGTTTGAAAAGTGATAAATTTGCTCATAGCAAAGGTATTAGAAAAGTTAAGGCTTATATTAAAGCTTAAGAAAATAGGAAGCTTCTGTTATATGAGCGGTAAAGAAAGCGCCATGCACTCGTATGAAACCTTGTATTTTACAGTCGATCGATTGTTCATGGACTGAATGCTTGTTATAATTTCTTTACAACTGCCCCTTCCAATTGATATGTGCTTCTTTTAAGAAACAAAACTTACAAACACACTATGACTTGCGAAAAATGTAGTGTGACCTAGAAAATGAAGGTACTGTGTGAAACGTTGTAACATTGCTGCTAGTGAATCGTTTGAAAACGTTTAAGACTCACATGAAAGAAATGAGTAGTGAGATTACTGCGGCATACAAATAGTCAAGGTAGCGCCATGCCCCCTCCTGAGACCTTGCATTTCCGACTCGATTGATTGTGCATGTGCTGTATGCCTGTTACAGTCGTGTTACTCGTCTGAACTTGCCCAGATTAACTTGTACTGTGCTAACGTTTTGAACTTGGGAATTACGAGAAAGACACGTGAGATGCAAGTTTCTTGACTGCACAGCTTGAATGTGAGCAGGAGCTCCATTTTACATGACGCAATCTGTGGACTGATGAAGCAACATTCAAGCTGAATGGGGAGGTTAATCGGCATAATCACGGGTACTCGGCGGCGGAAAACGTTAAAAGAAGCACGGCACAGGTAAATCTGTCCAAGAAATAACGAGATTGTAACAAGAATTCAGCCCATGCACTATCAACGGGTCCAAAATGCAAGGTTTCAGGCGGAAGCATGGTGCAATCTTGACTATTTACACGCCACAATAATCTCGTTACACTGCGCGTTCATGTTAGTCTTAAACGTCTTCAAATGCTCCACTAGAAGCAATGTTAGAACGTTTCAAATACTACCCACATTTTTTGACGTTCTCTGCATTTTTCGCAAGCCAAATTGTGATCTTAAGTTTTGATCCCTAAAAGGAGCATGCATCAATAGCTACGGCCACTTTGTGAAGAAATTCAAGCGAAATGCAATCAATCGAGTGTAAAATGCAAAATTTCAGGCGAGTCCATGGCGCAATCCATACCGCTCACATATCAAAAATGTCAAAAATTTGCATAAGCCTTTCAAACAGCGTATACATTTTTTGAGACATCCTTTATTTACACCTAATTCAGTTGTGCATCGACTTGCAACTGCAATTCATTTGTATGGGCCAATGCTCTCCAACTGCCTCCACAACATCCACAGTAGTAAAATGCGTGGCGCATCTCTAAAAGGATTGTCGAGTACAGTTCTTTACCCTTTTGTTCTTTGCAGGTTTCCTTTTCTTTTTTCTTTTTGTGGTTTGAGTGAAACAATGCAGAAGAGCGAATGTCTTGCCATACCACGCGGAAAACAGGGGGGGGGGGGGGCGGGTTTGATTTCCGTCCGGAGCAAGAGTTTCCATCTCTGAAAAACAACTGAGTGACCGCTCATAACCTGTACAACAGCCACTCTATAGCTAAGCGGTGTCAACGATATTAAAGTATAGTAATATCTTCAAACTATGCCCACTTCAGTTGGGTTTTCCCTGAATCCAAGTTGTCTTGAAAGCTGAATGGTTTTCTCCCTCTTGAGCGGTGCTTCCTTCATGATGTTTCTAGTTGAACAAGTGACCTGAAAAACGCAAAACATTCTTCGAGCGTTGCCGTTTGAAACAATGCGGCTCCAGGAATCCGTCGTTGTTGGGGTTTCCTGAATCTGCTTGTAATGCTCGACTCGCCCGCGCATATGAATTGGGGTTTTTGTCAGTTTCGATGAATACGCTTTTTTCCAGAACATACGGAAACCGACGGGTTGCGTTCTAATGGTTGAAGTTCTCTCTCACGGCTTTTTGGTTAACCATTTCTCCTTTTTTTCTAAAAATCCCTCTCAGTTGAATTATGTAATGATCGAGTGTCTCCAATTCCTAGAAGTATTTGTTATGTTCAATTTTAGGTAAATTTCCCGCTTGCTTTTTGTCGTCTGGTTCATTTTTTTGGCCTACTTTTCCACGCTGGGCGCGTGGAGCGCAGTCGGAGGAGGCGAAGGCTGTCGCCTGCACCCGATACCAGGTTCGTGGTTCGAATTTCCCGCCTTGGCCAACCAAGCCTTCCATCACTCCGGGGTCTGTGAATTGGTACCAGACTTGTCTGGGAAGGATAAAGCACTGACTTGTTCATCGGCTGGCCACCGCAAGTCATTGTGTGGCCAAATGCGCATTCAGCTCGCCTCCACGACAACCTGTGGAAGGAGAATGCGTGGCGCATCCCAAAGGGGATTGAATAACGCCGTCCTATATCCTTTATCCTTTATCCTTTATCCTAACTTTTTTCCGCACTAGGGGCGTGATAGCGCAGTTGCTGAAGGGGCCGGCTGCCTCGTGCACCGAATTCCAGGTTCCTGGTCAGGATTCTCCGCCCAGTCCACCCAAGCCTCCATCCATCCCTCCGTGGTCGATGAATTGGTAATGGACTTGTCTGGGAAGGATAAAACATTGACTTATCCATTACACAAGCCACTGTATCCAAACACACATTCAAATCATCTCCATGACATCCGGTAGAAGTAGAATGCGTGGCGCATCCTAAAAGGGTTTGGTTAATGCCGTCCTTTATCCAACATGTATATAGATATGCTTGCGTGTCGAAAGAAATTTTTCTTATGCTTTCCGTTAAGCCATAATGACAGATATTTTACCTACAAATGTAGATATCGCCGATCGATACCTTTTTGGGATGCGCCACGCATTCTACTCGGATATAGCGGAGCCAATTTTGTATCCATATTTGACCTACGAATTGAGTTTTCGTGTAGAGCAGATGCGCATCTAAATCTTTGATCATTCTAAAACAAGTCCTATAGCGATTTCGTGGGCTTCAGAGGGATGAAGGACATGGTTGGCCTGGACGGGTCTCGAACTTCAAATCGATTCGAGTGCAGTGCAGAGTGCATACGAGACTTACCGACCCCGCTTCTGACTGCGTTCAACTAAGCAAACTTTGAACGTGAGCCCAAACTGACGCCTACATATGTATGTACTGTTTTAGCATCACTTTCGACTATAGTAGTAGTGGTGACAGACGAGAGAGGCGGGAATTTTCAAAACTCTCCATTTACCTGCTCGATTACCGCGTGAGAAACTCTCACGGCGATTTGCTTGCGGGCATTACGAACGAATGCTCAGTAGCTCTGCTTGCGTATACCGCGCAGCTGAAGTAATTCTGTTTCCCGTAATCGATTAATTCATTAATATATTCCTACTCTTCAGTAGCTAGATGGAAGAACTATGCAGTTAAAAGCTAAGGTAACGACAGGCCAGTTTTCTTTTCAAAAAATAATTTTACTTCATATTTTGCACCTCCTAAACTTTCTCTTTGCTCTACATATTTTGCTAATTTACATTATTAGGCTAGCACATTAAAAGGACAAAAAAGAATGAAAGCCAGCGTTAGTCAGTTCTTTTGAGGGATGCGCCACGCATTCTACTTCTACGTGATATCGTGGGGATGAATTTAATGTGTATTTGGACTACATTACAAATTGCGGAGGCCCAACGAAGCACAGGCCAGTGTTTTACCCTTCCCAGACAAGTCTGGTACCAATCCACTGACTCCGGAAGGGTAGAAGATTTCGTTGTCTTGGGCGGGAATTCCGATCCAGGAATCTGGAACCTGAGTGCACGAGACAGCTGACAACATCTCCGACTGCGCTACAATGCGCCCAAGTGACATGCTGGGGGGAGTGCTGTCTATGTGAATTTCATACCTCAAAAAATTCTCGAAAATCTGACAGTTTTTGACTTTAGTATGCGTTATTCCATTCGACCGCCAGTTGTTTTAGATTGGTTCAGAAATAATGACAGGTGGTCTCGCACCCACTTCATCGGAAGTTCACTGACAGTTGACCGCTAGGTGTTTCAGAGCTGTCCCCGTCACAGCTGGGCTACATCGTCCTACATAATTGGCAACGGTTCAAACTTCTCGACCATCATACTGGTTCAGATAACGAATTTGCGGCACAACATTAGGATAAGGGTAAAGATAGGTCTTAATCGATCCTTTAACCGAATACGCCACGCGTTTTACCTGTGCGGTATATCATGGAGGCAATTTGTTATGTTATGTTATGTTTATTACACAGGTGGTTACCCACCCATGTGAGAATACTGAACAGTAACAAAAAGAAAACAGAATCTATGATAAAACGCCGAAACCCAGCACAGCTCAAGAACAACCCAAAAAACAATTACAAAAAACTGGGACGGAAAAAACATCCATAGGACAAACGGAGAAAACTTAAGACAGCAAAATGTGACAAAAAGAAGAGCAAATCAATAATAATCAATAATAATCAACATCATATCAATTAAGCAATAACCTGAGGGCTAGATCTCTTACCTGTCGAGCGGCTTCTGCTTTCGTAGCCCTCAGGTTTGGTGTTCCTGCCTCACCCCATGCAACCGTTGACTTCAAGCATATACCCACAAATACACTACTCGAGTACTAGGTCATGTGGTTGATGGTTTGAGTGTTGCTTGGTTTTTGTTTTTGTTTTCCTTTCTCGGTTACACGTGTGTCTTTTACCCACGTAATAAATAAATAAATAAATAAATAAATAAACGTGCGAAGAGCTAGATATTAGATATTGGGGTCCTTGCTCATAAGATTCTTGAACGTACGGTAGCTCAACCCGAACGACCATTTTTTAGGAAATCTTTCGAAAGTGGCCGCTGTTCTATTAATAAAATAAAACCTACAGTTGAGCCTTGCGGCTTTGACATGGAGCTTCATGAGCCACCCTAGTGGACGTGGTTTTGGTTGATACCAAGTGCTTTGAAGGTCTATTTAACCCATACAATGACTTGCGGCGGCCAGCTGATGGAAAAGTCAGTGTCCTCAGAATATCAGCCAACTTTAAAAAATAAATTAACTAATATATAGATATATAAACTATATATACACATTTAATTTAAAGCTTGAATATAAAATTTAACACGAAATATAAAGTTAAAGTTGTTTGAACACTTTACCTTTAGGAACAATCAGGTTGGTGGAATTGAACTTACTAGGGAAGAGTTTCGACCTCCCATGGAACTTCAAGTTGAGACCAGGATCATTAGAAAGAGCTCGGAATTCTGATTAAGAATATGGGTGTCAAAGTTGCAAAATGAAATTCCTGAGCGAGTTATGGCCTGCCGAAATCGGGGGTCTCACCACAGGCGGGCTGAGCGACACACTTGGCGCGAGACAAACAAATGTGTATGGTAGTTTTCCCGGCTATCTAATCAGACACGTGTCATAATTCAGAACAAAAGGTCGTTTCGAAGATAAATTGTGATTTGCGAAAAACCGACAGCAACGGGGACAGAACCAACGACGTCGCACCCGACGAGCGTGAGCGCTATCCTTGCGCCACGGCCGCAGCTGGCGGTCCACTCTTACGGAGTCCCAATGACTCACCACTCTCGCGCCAGGGTTGTCGCACAGCCAGCCTGTGGTGAGGTCCCACGATTTCGGCAGGCCATAACTCGCTCAGGAATTTCATTTTGCAATTTTGACAGCTACACTCGTAATCAGCATTCCGAGCTCTTTCTAATAATCCTGGTCTCAACTTGGAGTTCCATGGGAGGTCGAAATACTTCCCCAGTTAGTAATTCTCCACATTCAAAATTAACACCTTCCTATTGACTGATGAGCCACCGGGAAGGTTTTGTAGCTAAAAAGGTTCGTCTGGAGATAGGTGGCGAAACAAACCGCTTTGAAGAAAAATTGTAATTTTATGTTCTTCGCCTTCACTTTTCTTTATGATCTTCCCCAGAGAAATCTGGTACCAATTCATCGACCCGCAAGGATGAAGGTCCTGCTCAATCTGGGAGGAAGATCCGAACCAATAACCAAGAATCGGGTGCAAGCGGGATCCGGCGAGTCGTCTGGCTGCGCTACCACGCATTCACTTAATATTGTTTCTTCATGTAATGATCTTTGTTTGGAAAGCTAACGTATAGTGTCTTGGCTTTGCCATGAATGCTTTCTTCCACCTTCTTTCGTGGAATGCATTAAGTAAACGGGATACCCTTTCGCCCCCTCAAAGGCTTGAGTGAGTCAAGCATTAAGTGAGGCCGATTCTTCCTCTAACTCCTACTCACTTCTGATGATTGCTCACCAAGTTTCACACAAAAGAAGAAGCTTATGCAAGGGATACTTAGCGTTGCACATTCATTAGGTACCTCGAAACAATTAACTTGTGTAGTGAACTTTCGACAAAGGTGTATGTTTAAGCTCTGACAAAAATGCATGACTAAGCCCGAAACTTTCTTTCAACTGATTGTCGCTACGTAGCACCAGCTAAGCTCGTCAAAAAGGTTTCGTTCATGCTTAGTTGGACCAGTCTATCTAATTTTCCGTTTTCCGTCAAAAAATGGCCGGGTGTTAAGCCGTTAATCAGCGTAAGAGCCTGGGCTCACGGCGTGACGATTGTCGTCCGCCTTAACGATCGCCAACATAAAGGCACTCGGTGATAGCCCTCCGGTGCTCTCCGGCTTCAGATGGCCCGAGAAAAACAGGCGGAAGGGCGGCCGCGTATATCTGGGGCAAAAAAAGCGTCTAACGGAGGCAGAAATTGAATTTGTCGCTTGGGTTTTGTAATTCGATTAAATGCGAATATCCTCACTTTTTCCGCTTTTATAATCTCCGCCTTCTTTGCACTATCTTATTGAGCTACTTTTCCATAGAAAACTAGGTGGCATCCACTTGCACACAGTTTTAATTTTAGTAGCACCTGTCCCGTTGATCTACGAGCTACCCGAGCGAGCGCCAGCAACATCTCCATTTGTCCCTGTTGCGTGCCACAGTACGTCCCCCCTCAATTGATCCTCCTCGCTCAAGGGACACGAAAAGCTTCATGTAGTTCCTTCAGGGCTTCGACGAAGAAGCGAGGCCAACCGTTGGTGTGCGTCCTGGTGTTCTTCTGTTATCCTGCGGAAGCCAGACAGCAACTGCTCTCGTACAATAGGCATCTACGAATCGCTTCACATGGCTGGCCCACCTAATCATCGACACCTTGACCCATGCGACAGCGTTTCTGATTTTCGACCGCCGACGAAACTCGAGGCTCCGGGGGCCTGTAATTCCTATAAATCTGCTGAAAAGCCAAAGTCATACTCTCGACTTTAATGTGAGGTGGAGCCTCACAAACTTTCGGACGTGAAATCATCAGAAAAGGGGTTGAGTGACACTACTGCGTCATTTTTATTTATTTTTTTGATTAAGTGAAAAATCAGAAATGATGAGGTAATGTTACCAGAAAGAAACAGAGGCGCTATTTCATCGAATGGCGCCATTTCATCGAATAGGTCAAGTCGTTGAAAACTAGGTGGGCCGGCCACACAAGGGCCTGTTCATACTTCGCGACGAGAGCGACAGCAGAGGCGGGAGCGGAATGGTGAAGAATACGTATCGACCAGTGCCAAGTCGTCGCCTGGGAAAAATCGATAGGCACGCTTTGCCCTGTCGCTCCTGTCGCTGCCATCGCTCCAGTCGCGGAGTATGCACGGGCCCTAATGCGCTTCACAGGCCCCCGTTAGGTTGACATTAGCCGATTCCTTAGCGGGATGCGCCACGCCTTCTACTTCTACAGGATGTCGTTGCAGCAATTTAAATGCGTATTTAGCCTTTACAATGACTTGCGGTGTCCTGCCGATAGACAAACCAGTGCTTTATCCTTCCGACACCATAGGTATGGAAGGCTAGCCTGGCCTGGTCGGGAACCGCTGAACTATGGATTTCTATTACTATGGATATTGATTGCTATTGATTCGTAATCCATGCGAGAACCTGCGCCTCCTCCGGCTGCGCTAAAGGACCAAATGATCGGGCAGTTAGTAGAAGGAATGGGAACGCCTTCACCGTAAATCTTTCTTTTCGCAGAGTTGATCGTGTTGAGAGAAACCGATGAAGGGGTTTCCGCCAGGAGACCCAGTGGTGACTTCAGAGGCGACGTCTTCGTGCTTACTCCAACCTCGATTTTCACGCATGAAATTCCTAATGCACGAGAAAAAGAGTGGCATTATTCAAAGTGCATTCGGCCATCGTCGGCATCGCTGAAGAAGACGACGACGAAGAAGAAGGCGCTGCTAAATTTCTAAGCATACGACGAAAGCGAGTCCTTTTCAATAACACGTCAATGCACGCCAATAATGTCGGCGAGTTTTTCGCTTACCCACTTAGCGCATAGCCTAGTGAGCGAGTGGATTGCTTGCGTTCCATCCTCTATGTGTACACCCTCGCCCCACCCTCATTTGACTACAGAATTCTGCGAACGCATTCAGGCTGTTGTTGCGAGAAGTATGCCTCTCAGAACAAATTCTGAGTGAAAGTTCGGGGAAACCGATCGTTTAGTAAGCACTGAGGACGAGTCTAGGTGTCATATAGTAGAGTGTTCATCTATTATGGATGTAGTTCGATTTTTTTTTGCTCAAAAATATTTTTTAGTAACTAGCATTGAGCACCTTTCAAGTGCAGCCGTTATGAGTGCATGCGAGTGTGGGAAATTACGCTAGCCTTCTCTGCACCCTCTCCCTGTGGCACTGTCACTGCGCTGTTTCACCCACTGCTAGGAGCGACCTCTATGTAGAAGCTCGTCTTGTTGACTATCGTCTGTTGTGTCCAATTCACACTCTTCGTCGTTTCGTTGTGTATCCTCTCCTATATACTCACTATTTTTTTCATATTTTCAACCTTTTTCGGTGAACACAACGCGTTTTCCTATGCACTATCGCGTTATTGTGGGGTATGCTCGTAAACGACTGCATAGATGTAGAAATAAATATTATTAGCAGATCTTCAGCATGGCAATCACCGATTTATAAATGGAGCAGGTTATAGAGACTATAATAATGGATCATTAAAGTCAGATCAAGGTAAAGGCATTTTTGGAAGATTTATTATGTCTAAGCTTCTTTATATCGAATGGAATTCGAAAAAATCCCACTCATATCCTTCTGTCTGTCCGTTTTTCCGTCCGTCCGTCCGTCACATTTGCACAGTGAACAGAAGAACGTCTTCTCGTCTCGAACGATATTTTTGATCGCTGTTCAGAGTTAGTATTTTAAAATAGTGAGCACTGAAATATCGTAGGCTATGGGTAGCCTTCGCAACAAGTAAGCAAGATCGATCAGTCATTGGTTATCGATCGATTTTAATGATTCAAATCTTTTTCTTCAAGCCTCAAGTAGGCGCTGCGGAGCTTGTATAGGTAAAATAGGTTATCTTTCCGTCTGTTCGTTTTTTTCGTCCGTCCGTCCGTCCGTCACATTTGCACAATGATCAGAAGACGGTCTTCACGACTCGACTGATATTATTAGTCGCTGTTCAGAGTTAGTATTTCAAAGTAGTGAGCACGGAAATATCTTAGGCTATGGGTAGGCTTCGCAACAAGTAAGCAAGATCGATCAGTCATCGGTTATCGATCGATTTTATTGATTCAAGTCGTTTTCTTCCAGCCCCTGTGAATCAACGTTAAACTTCTCCCTTATTCAAAGGGTTTTCTCATTTTGTTCATGGATTACGGTTCTAGCCACGAATGTGGACCGCGATGGGAGGAAGGAACGCAGCAGTCAACCAGGCCGGCCGGATCGAATAGGCCAGCCAGACAGAGCTGCGGTCCATGACCGGTATGCTGATTGGCTGGTGTGTGTATTCGATCGCTGCCTGATTGGTTATGATTGGTTAATACGTTCTCACTTCCCAATGCTGCCGACATTCGCGACATGGACCGTGATTAGGGAGATCACTCAACTTGTGAAGAGCCTCTCAAGAGACAATAGTCATCTTATAGTTAGAATGCCGTCGCAGCCTCTGCTGGTCTGCCGTTTAGTGGCTTTACGCTCTTTAATAGAAGATCTTTTTTAAGCGTCATAACAGGATCGGAAACAAATGCTGAAGCCTGATTGTATTCATCAATAGTCATTCTTTGGAATACGCCAAGCGTACTGCTTTTACAAGGTGTTGTGGAGGAAATCTGAAGGCGTATTCGGTCTATGCAACGATTTGATGTGACCAGGCAATAGGCAGACTAGTGTTTTATCCCTTCCAGATACATTTGCCCCTAAGACACCTACTCCAGATGGATGAGAGGCTTGGGACAAGGCGGGAGCCGAGCCTTGAGTCAACTTAGGGTTCACACGAAAGTCAGCACCTGCTCCGACTGCGCTACCCCCACCCGGCGTCTAGGCATACCATTAAGGAATATAAATCAATCTCTTTTGGGATGCACGTCGTACTCTATTGCCACGGAATATTGTGGAGGCGATTTGAATGCGTGATTTGGCCATACATTGACTTGCGGTGGCCAGCTGATGAAAGAAATCAGCGCTTTATCCTTCCCCGACTTTCCGGTACCAATTCACCGACCTCGAAGGGATAGAAGGCATGGTTGGCCTGAGCGGAGACTCCGAACCAAGAACCTCGAAGCGAGTGCACGCAACAGCCGGCGCCTGATCCGACTGCGCTGACAAACCTCGCGTCCAAGCATGACAGCTACCGCTATATTCCTACCATTTGTATTATTATAGATCCTCTGCAACAATATAGCAGATCGATTCCTTCCCACTCCCAAAATTCATTCTAGTGAAGGCTCCCTTCTACACTTGTTGTATTCAGAAGGCCAAGTTTCTTGAAGCAGCAGTTGTTCTAGGCTGTGCTGGATGATTCTATGGCTTCCCCATAATTCCATGCCGACTGCAGTATATTAGGCACATGCCTTTCTCCATGGAGATGCCATTCGTTATAGTTCACCCATAGCATTTGAATGTGAATACTCTGCGGAATGTTCCTCTAGCATTTTGACCTGCTTGCCATTTCTCTAAGAGGTCTGGTGTTCTCATTTAGAAAATCACTTTGTTCACTTAGCGGACTTCGGAAATAGCTTCCTTTTCGTGATATACTTCTCAAACAGAAAACCTTTCATTCACTTGCATGATCTTTACATCACCAGGATTATTTACTAGCAAATTTTGTTGGCTAATCTGATTCCGGCTAAATTAGGGCTTAATAAACAAGCAAAGTTCAGCTTGGATACTTCGATGGAATTCCCTGAAGATTATTTCGTGTATACTTTGCCTACCACGGCTATATATCCACAGAAGAACTCACAAAATTGCCCTTCAAATCGATTTTTATAGGAAATTTGGAGGGAGATTTTTTGCTCCTTTCCGAACAATGTATGCTCTTAACGGAATCAAAGACTGTTTTTAAAAAACTAACGGGCTATTGACCACTCGAAGTATTTGATTCTCTTAGCGTTCTTAATTGGTTAAAAACGCGAAGATTTATTCCAGAATTGGACTTTCTCATACCAATCCAGTTAGCTAAGTTTAGAGTTGGTTTTCAGGAGACACATTGGCTTTGCTAAATGGATATGTAAATAGTTTCAATTCAACTAGAAATGTTTTCAACTGAATAAAATATACATTCAAAACCTATGGTTATACTGTCACTGGTTTCGAGAGTAAATCTGGATGATGATGTTAAATTCACCTGTATCACCTGTCGTCCCGCTGATCATCGAGTTGCTCGAGCGGGTGCCAGTAGCATCTCTATTCAGCCCTGTCGCGTGCCAGAGTGCTCCAGTGGATCCTCCTCGCTCAAGGGACACGAAGAACGTCATATCGGTCGTTCAGGGCTTTCATGAAGAAGTCCGACCAAGGCGTTGATGAGCGTCATGGTGTTGGGAATCCAGTCAGCGACGGCTCTCGTCCAATGGGTGTCTGCGAAGCGCACTACTTGGCCGGACTACCCAATTTTCGACGATCTGGCCCATTCAAAACGCTCTGATTGTCACTGACATGTTAAATTAAGCTCTGTAAAAATCAGTTCTAAGAAGAATACTATGTATTGTTTGAGTTTTCGGGTAAACAGAGTTACAGTAGGAAGTGTATAGGAAGCGTCTATTAGATAGTTTAGAGCGAGATTCAGCTATATAATTCTTCCATACTACCTTTAGTGCTAGCCATATTAACCTATGTAGAAGTGTCGAAATTGTCGACGCTGTCCTTTAGTTTTCAGATGAGAATCTGAAACTGGTTGAATCCATGCAACGAAAGCATCAGGACATCATTGAGGACCGTTTTTGCGAACACTCTGATGCTCTCGAGGTCCACGGAATAGCCCCCTCTTGTCCGATTTTCTCGTTTTTCGTTGCTGCATGACCGCGCCTTCGTTGTTCGCTGGCCTTTTCTCATTCCTCACTTCGTTTTCGGCACATGGACTTTCCACTTTCTTAGGTTTCAGTGGAAGCGCGTAGCACAGTCGAAAGATCTGCTGAAATTTTCTCTTTGATCTCCTGCAGGAGTAGATACGTGTGCATTCTAAAGAGAATGCGGGTTCCGGGTGCGGCAGTATGCACTGGTTGTTATTGTGGCCTACATGGGTGGGAGGAAAGCGCCAATCAATCATAACCAATCGTAGCACCGACCGCACACGCTCAAGGCATTCACCGTGCAAGCGCCACTGGTTGGCGCTTGTTAGACGCAGCCCAGTAAACCCCATCTCCCTGTGTAGGCCGCATTAACGGCTATATAGTGCCAATAAAGCCTTTATTGCCGTCATTTTTTAAAAGGTGTCTCTAAAGAGCATTTGATTCATCTATCTGATTTACCAAATTCCTATATGTTAGGTAGCAGCAGGGTTTTTTATGCTTATTCCAAGCGGAAGAAGCCAGGAAGCATCAAGATGTCACGATGCTTACTCGATTGATGCTGCAAATATTATCTGCATAATGTTGTACAGTGTCACACGTATTGCTGCCTTTGGTTCCGTAGAACGTCCTTCCTTGACTATTGTAGGTTTACGTGTAAAACGGCTCGAGGGTATAGGGTAGGTATCCAGCGCCGCACGAGCAAGGACGGGTGCCGCTTACGGCCAATGTCTGACCTCTTGTAAAAGACTGAGACGCATTTTCCTTCCCATCATGAGCTCATAGGCAAGGTTATTTGTACACAACTGTATCGCGCTTGTGTCACATGTCGTCCCGTTGAACAAAGACTTGCTCGAGCGGGCGCCAGCAGCGTCTCCATTCGTTCTTATCACGTGCCAGAGTGCTCCAATGGATTCTATTCGCTTGAGGGACGCGAAGAGCGTCATATCGATCTTTATGGCTTTGATGAAGGAGTCCGACTAACGTGTTGGTCGGCGTACTGATGTTCTCTTGACATCCTGCGGAATCCAGTCGGTGATGGCTGTTTTCCAGCAGGTGTCTGCGAAGCGCATTACCTGGCCGGCCCACCTAATTTTCGACAACTCGGCCCTGGCGACAGCGTCTCTGATCTCCGAGCGTCGACGAAGCCCGGATCTCCGGAGGCCTTCTCTCACTTGCGTGAGTCGTGTCACTCCGAGCATCGTCCTCTCGATTCCACGCTGCGCGACGCTGATCGCGTGTTCATCCTCCTTTTGTATGGCCTAGCTTTCTAACAATGAGCCCTATATTAGGGCAGGAAGAACGGTAGAGTCGACTAGGTGGGCACGAGTCGCACGTTCTTCTTCTTCTTCTTCCCGACTTCTTCAACGACTTTCTGCATATGCATGTGAACGTGATTTGTGCATGTGAACGGAAATTATATGACCCTTTATTCAAGCCTTTTTTGCTTGATTTAGGTATGGCTCGCTGCACTTTGTAGTTCTGGACAAAACATCTATAAGAAGTCCTCATTAAAACAGCTGTTCTTGAAGCTGAAGCCTGCAACATCTCCTGAAAGCTCCATGTGAATGGCTTTGCATTCTCAATCATGTATACACCACAACCTACTGAAGCCGTGCATGGCACAGCCTTCACATGTACATTCCAGCAAATTTTCACTTTTTCGTTCTTTAGATTAAACTTACCGCTGTGGCACCTATGACAGCAAAAGGAGTCCGTTCTTTTTGGAGGTGAAAGTAAAAAATTTAGAGGTCATTCGAGCAATCATCCTTTTTAATGAAATAGTAAGCGTGAGACATAAAAAAGGGTTACGAATAAATAAAGAAGATTCGCCACAAAAACCTTGTTGGGCGCACCAATATTACTTTAAAAAATGAAAAATAAATATAGACGGCGAGCTAAAAAATGAAATAAAATTGCAAATAAAATAAATTACGAATAAAATCGGTCGAGAAACAATTCCTTCAGGTTTTTTTCGCAAATAATTGACACTTCCGTAGCTTTGCTGTTGAAACAAGCCCTATTATTTCCAACTGCATCGCAGAAGTCTATTACCTTTTCTCTCGTAAGGGTCTACTGAAGAGGCGGTGGTGCGCATGAAAATGCGATCGTGCTTACTCATTTGCTTCTCCTACGGAAACTTTCCACACACGAGACGAATAGGTTGAATTCAAGGCACTGAAGCTGCTGATTCAATTTCCATAACTCGGACACACGAACTCCTATTTCGCTTAGCTGGGCGTTGAGAGAGAGAACGCGTATATTCACTACGACCGATATTCAACTGCTGTCGTATCTACTCTTATAGTCTTGCTGAACGTGGAAATTTAAAATATTTTCACATACATACACATATTGTTTGTATTTTTCATACATAGGGCAATTATTTACTTTTATCACTTATTTACTGCCAAATTTGACAGCTGTGCAGCATGTGTAGTGTTCTAGAGTTTTGAGTACACAACAACAAGGTAACGGACGTGTAGGAGCTGTTTCTTTATCTTCTTTGTGGATGTCGTATCTTTGTGGGGAGTTATTGCATGCACCCCGAATCGACTCAAGGTTCGAGTACTGCATGGGTCAATTAAGCTTTCAATACTTTCAGGGGGCATTAAATTTGCACCCTAACTTGTTCATCGGTTACCATCTACAACTCATGCTTCAAATCGATTTTGCATTGTATAGAAATTGAATGCACGGCTCATCCCACAAGGATATTGATTAACGTCGACGTTTATCCTGTGTAGTGTTGACACTTGATCTCAACAAATCCAGCGATTAAAACTAGAGCTACAATAGTCACCATGTAATGGATTAAAATATGTCGACTTGCCGCTTGACTTTGATAATAAATAACTTTCTCAAATGATTTTTGTTTTCGGAAAGAATTATGTGCTATAGAATTTTGCACTACGTTTTTATATTCTTCCATATAGATACACTGTATTATATTTATGTATACCATAGAGCCTATATGTTAGGTTCAACTATTAATTTTTACCAGATTTCATGTATTACCACCTGGCAACCGGCTCAGCTGCGAGGTCCGAATCAATCGATATCGATCGGTTGAGTATTTTTGTTTAATTGCTATGAAAGTAGCGTTAAAACTCGTACCACTCACTCCCAATCTACATTGCTAACAACAGGTTTAAATCGATACAATTGATTGATATGAATCTACATGCTAATCTGCGTCAGCAGCATCGGCTCTCTTTGAGCATTGATGGACTCTACTATCTGTGCCCATATCCGTGCGATCCACCCTACGAGTCGAGTCGAGTCAAACGTTATTGCTTCTTTTCAGAGAAACTCATCCGGTATCGATCACTTTCGTGTAATTCCCTCATCATGCGGAAAATATCAATAATATCGGTCGATATTTGTTTTGTTGATTGGTACCGTGCTTTTCTTCAGTGATCCTTTGAACGTCGATCGGGGTTCGTACCGGTCGAAATTGATAGATTGTACAATTGTGATTATATGTAGTGAAGCCTATCTAGCGGCTATTTATTTTGCGTGGACGGACGGAACCACTAGGAGAGCGTTTAGGGTCGTTTAGTGTGCGCGCAACGCGCGACGCGATACACGTGTAGTTGCCAAATTGATCGAGCGACGCGATTGATCAATTCGGCCACTACACATGGCATCGCGTCGCGCGTCGCGCGCACACTAAACGACCCTTAAGGCCCGGTTTATACTTCGACGCTGAGGGACGCAACGCCACGTATAGTGGCCATATTGATCGATCGCGTCGCTCAATCAATGTGGTCACCATACGTGGCGTCGCGTCGCCCGGCGTCGAAGTATAAACGGGGAGTAAAGGCCCTCCCAGACTTCTGCGGCGTTGCCGCTGCCCTATCCTTCATCATAGGGCAGGGACGCAGAGCTCGCCGCCAGCGGCGTCCCTGCCCTATCCTTAACCATAGCGGCGAGCGGCGTTGCCGCAGAACTCTGTGGGGGCCTTAAGGCCTGGTTTATACTTGCGCCGCCACGTGGCGCGCCGTGATGGTCGCCATAGATATCGATTTTCGTGCCGCCTAGTCGATGCCGCGGAGCGGCGCAACTACAAACCAGGGCTAAGGCCCCGTTTATACTTCCGACGCTGAGCGAAGCGACATCACATACACTGGCCAAAATGATCGGTCGCGTCCCATGGTCAATATGGCCACCATACGTGGAGTCGCGTCGCTCAGTGTCGAAGCATAAACGAGCACTTAGTGTGTACGCAACGCCCGACGCGACGTAACGACAAGCTTCCATATCGATCATGCGACGCGATGAATCGATATGGGCACATATAGTTAGATCACGTTGCGCATCACGTGCACCTAAACGTTTCCTAACATACCGAATAGGTAATTCATGTATTCAGTTGTTTCAGAATTAGTCCAGGCTTTTAGTCTAATCTTTTGGAGCAGCATACCTTGAGGAAAAACACTTTTTAGAATGCATTTTTCAGCATTTAAAGACACGAAATCCAGCAACTCAATTTCGGCGTAGAAGCGCTTTTTTGCTGTTCCACTTCTAGGAGCACTGGAACTGAAACTTCAGCGAGTGGATAAGGAAGAGGTCCGTTGTCTCGGTCGTCTAGAAACGTCGAATCTGATAAGCAGAAGAAGAATCGATGAAACGGAGACTTCTTCGAACCTCATTCATTCTAGGCGCATAAATCTCTCAGCATTTTTTCTAGAAGTGGCAATGCAGCTGAGATGTCCTTTTTTTCGAGTTAGCCATAACTGCCTTCATCTTATTTCAACACCGGACGAGAATCATACCTGAGGGACGCTTCTGAAGGCGAAAATCTTCTTCTTCGTCTAAAACTCGGATTGCGAAGTCCATTTAACTGAAATAGTGCTACCTTACGCAACACAGTTCGAGACGTCACACTTTTTTCGCTTGCCATGACCTATTATCGGGGTATACACTAATGCCGGTTATTAAAGGCAATTCTCATGAATTCAGACGCGTTAAATCTCGGCGTAAAGGAGACGTTCGTATAAATGTACGATGCAGTTATCGCATAGATGTGTGCGTTGTCGGCTATTATTCCCTGTTATCAGAATGCTTCATTGCTGAAGAAATACCACTCTACGCAGACAGGATGAAGGGAGTGTGCATGCGTCACCACACCATTTTCACACGCGTGAGACCTCCTCCCGTACCCCTAGTGAATACGACGTAGAATTTCCAGAGCACGGGTCGTTCTACCTACACCTTAAAACGTGGGCACGTATGGTTTTTGAGTATGACATTAGAATGATCTGAATGGGACTTCAATGCCGCCCCAATCAAAGTACATTAACTAACGCCATACCATAATCATACAATGGGGGAGGCTCACCTACCATACATTCCCTTTACGAGGAAAACATGATTTTAAGCACAATTTAAGCGTGGATGATCAGACCAAAATAAGGGAAGAAAAGTGGCTAATATTCCAAATTTGAAGGAACGTGGGTACGAAATTTCGTCGTTGGTTTAGGGATCGTTTAATGAGCGTTTAGGCCTTGTTTAGTGTGCACGCGACGCGCGACGCGAGCGCATGAATCGTGGCCAAGGCGATCGCGCGACGCGATGAATCGATATGGGAGATAATCTTAACACCATGTTGCTCGTCGCGTGCACACTATACATTGGATCCGATCGAAAATCTTCGGATAATTGGATGATTCGGATAACGGCGATTTTGCGGACTCCGGATTTTTGGATGATTCGGATCGGGTTATCCGAATCGGACATCCGAAAATGATTCATTAAATACATTAAATTCGACCGAATCTTTTGATAATTGGATGACTTGGATAACGCTGTTTTGGTGGACCCCGGATTTTTTGAGTGATTCGAATACGGGCAATTTCGCGGACCTCGGATCTTTGGATGATTCGAATCGGGTCATCCGAGTCGGATATCCGAAAATGATTCATTCGAATCCAATGTGTGGTGCACACTAAGGGCCTGTTTTTCCTTTAAGGCCCCCGCAGACTTCTGCGGCGAGCGGCTTGACTCATCATCAGTGGGAGCGGTGACGGCGAGGTACTGTACTGTTTCTAGTCGGGACCGACTGGTGCTTAACAATAACGCGCCCCGATGACGATCGCGCGCCCGCATCGACCGTCTCCGCCCTGGATCCCGCCGCGAAAGGGCAGAGCGCAGAGCGCAGACAGACAGACGCTGGAGCGGCGCCGCTGGGTGGAATGATTCAAGTCATTTCCGCCAGCGACGCCGCCGGCGGCATCCCCGCCCTATCCTTAACCATTGCGGCGAGCGGCGTTGCCGCAGAACTCTGTGGGGGCCATAAGGCCTCCGCAGACTTCTGCGGCGTTGCCGTTGCCCTATCTTTCACCATAGGGCAGGGACGCAGTGCTCGCCGCCAGCGGCGTCGCTGGAGCGGCACCGCCGAAAACGATTTGAATCATACGAGACGGCGAGTCCGGGAGAGTCTGCCTGCGCTCTGCCTTTTTGCGGCGGGGATCCAGAGCGGGAACGGGCGCGTCACCAGTTGGTCCCGACTAGAAAGACTACAGTACCTCGCCGTCGCCGCTGAGCGGCGCCGCTGGCCGGCCGGCAGCCGCCGTTGGCGGCAGGCGGCGAGCGGCGTGACTCATCCATCGATCTCGCCGCCCGCCGCTGGCCACACAAGTGTGCGGGGGCATTTAGCGACTGGAGCGACAACAGCGACAAGAGCGACTGGGGCGGCGGGGTGTGCGTAAATAATTACGTTCTCTATACTCCGTCCGCGACGAACGTAATGGTAATGATCAGCGTAGCTTGACGCGTAGTGTGTGTAGCTTCAAAGAAGGGCTCGCCACATTGAAAGCACTAAGCGCGAAACAAACTGAGGACGCTTTTGTCTAAACTCGTGTTGAACTACGGGAGGAAAATCGGTCACCAGTGAGCGAGAATCCTGGCTATCTTTAAATGAGGATGTTATACGTCAAGCAGCTGCCCTTCCACTTCACCGGAAATTCACCGCCAGTTGAGCGCAAGATGTTTCAAAATTCTCGTCACTAAATCCGTGTTCTATCGCTCTTCATAAGTGCCTATTTGTTTTGAACGCAGTGTCCTTATTCTTTCCCATTCTTATCGTTTCCAGTGGCGAGTTGTTTAGTTAAATTGACCATATAAATGAAAATAAAGGAATAAATGACTTCGATACTCAATCCCTTTTCGGATGCACCACGCATTAGATTACTACGGGATGTCGTAGAGATGATCTGAATACGTATTCAGCCATACAATAATTTTCGATGGCCAACCAAAGAAGTCAGCGCTTCACAGACACGTATAGTACCAATTCACCGACCCCGGAGGGATGGAATGCTTGGTTGGCCTGGGAGGGAAATCTGAACCCAAGAACCTGGTATCGGGTGAATGCGACAGCCTTCACTCCGACTGCGCTACACGCGCCGTATTTGACAATATACGCTGCTTATATCACGCAAAATGCTTCAAAAAGGGGAGAAGTGATCCTCTTCCACTGAGCAGGATTCTGTCGTATGGGTAAATGCCTTCACAATGGCCTTGGTCAAAGCGTTGTTGGCATGTTGAACACAGTCAGAAGGTCACGTTGAGCTAGTTTGGCACAAGATGTGAAGTAATGGAGCCCCTGGTGGCTCCCACTCAAGTCAACGAACTGAGTGTGTAACGTGTGGAGTGTGTAACGCATCTCGCATGCTAATTTCCTTCTGCTTTTATCCTGCTTCTTTCTATAGAGACTAAAATTATTCTCTGCCTGGGATGCGCCGTGCATTCTACTTATCCCTGATCTTACGGAGTCTTGGACCAGTGGGCCTATACAGCATTTAACATAACAGAGGTGCAACATTTTGCTAGACAGCGGGTTGAACCCTAGCTGGTTCCATGGTGCATGAGGGATTGCCTCCTCCTGCTGTACCACACGCGCCCTCCTTCTCATGTAACAAGTTATTTCCACTGACTATTACCTATAGCTAGCCATAAGGTAAAGAACAACGAATGAATAATCGCCTTATTGAGCAACTTTGTCGGCTGCACCACGAATTTTGCTGCCAGAGGACGTTATGGAGGTCATTCAGATGCGTTTTTTGGTACTTTTGGTGGTCAGACGAACGATAGGTTAGGGTTTCATCCCTCTTAGACAAGCGTGATACCGATCCACCTACTCCAGACGAATGGAAGATTTTGTTGGTCTAGGCGAGATCCGAACGTATAATCGATTTGTGCGACACGCGAGAGCAGAAGCGTCATCCAGCTGCGCTACACGTGAACGTTCACTATGTATGCAGTTGTTAAGTTACTGCTAGGGTTTTTGCCTGCTGGGGTTGCTGGTGGTATTACAGTGATTGCGTCGTAGAAATCCTTCCATGCAATGTAGGTTATTCTGCAAAAAATTGGAACATTCTTGAAAAAATCTTGCCAAAACTTTTTCTAATCGAGTCTTATTTCCTATGTCTTTCAGTTATCCGAACCAATTCTCTTTTGGTTCTATCAACTGATAAGTACTTATTTTCTCAGATTGTGTTTCGGAATGATTACAATGTTGTTTTCATGTGAGTGGTCGTTACTATGGGAAGAAGGCGTTGTCTAAGCTACTAAAACCACGAGATCCAGTAGAAGTTGACTGCATGGCGCACCTCGCCGAGGGGTTGATTGACACCTATTTTTATCTCTGATCCGTTTTACGATCAGCCAGCTGGCCTAGCGGCTGGTGTGATTGCTAATTGAAGCTTCTCCCTGTAACCGATACTGCTTACAATGCATTGGATCCGATCGAAAATCTTCGGATAATTGAATAATTCGGATAAGGACGATTTTGAGAACCCCGGATTTTTGGATGATTCGGGTCGGCTATATTCGATCGATTCACCGAAAATGATTCACTCGGATCCAACGTGTACTGTTTACTTGTTCTGAAGGGTTACCATAGAGCAACACGTTCGCAGTTCAACCGAAAATTCGGCAAAATCAATGAAATTGGCAAGTCATGGTCAGCAGATCAATATGGCTTGTTCGTTATGAAATGTGTCCATCGGCTATCCCATTCGCGTGATTTCCAGCGCTTCAAAGGTTTTCATTAAATAGCGATCAATAATGCCAATCAATATCTGAAGCCATACCTTCGGTCATTCTAGCAGACAGAGGGACAGACGGACGAATCAGCAATTTTATATCTAGCATCACCTGAATATGTTGATTGGTGGGAGTGTTGCACAGCGAGTAAACACTCATTACACGTCTATATATAAATATCTATTGATTTGATCGATTTTTGACCTCCATCCGAAGATTTCTAACCAAGCGTAATTCATGCGCCGTATGAGATGGGGAAAACATCTCAGCGTATCTATCAGTTCATCATTATTGATCATTTCTATTGATTTTTCCCCGGAGTATACCTTTCGAGATAGGAGTCGCGCGGACATATATACCATTTTCAAATCAATTTGGACACTTTTCACGTCAAATTGGACATTCTTCTAAGCTGGCCTGTGAACTTTGAAATCAAGTTGAACGTCTTGCAAATCGAGACGAGCTTCTTACAGGTTAAGCTAAAGATTCTACAAAATGGTCAGAATAATTTTCTGTTCAAGGAAAACTTGCAACTTTTTGGATTTTTTTTTACTTCAGCTTCCGAATGGATAAAATAATTTTATAAAATTTTCATTCCTTGAGAAAAAACAATAAATTAAATTGTGTGTTAAGACGCAGCAAGGAAGCGATCAGCGATCGTGCATCAAAAGACTAGATCGCGTCATGCACTCAAAAAGTTCAACGCAACGTTTACTTGATTGATAATGTAGATGCTGCTTACATGCAGCAAGAAAATTACGATATGTGGGTTTTTTGAAATTGTTTGTGTTGCACCGCGTGCAGATGTGGAACTGCAACTGCAAACAGAAAGCAAATTCGCTATCAATCGAATAAAAATCGCTAAGTTTCGGTCGGGGGCATGGCGCAATCTCTGTTTTGGCAATGTAAAATGGCCGCCTTCCGCTCTTCAAAATAAACTTTAAATCATTGTTTTTCCTCGGAAAATAAAATTTTTATATAATTTCCAATTATGTGTTCCCTTACTGAGGAAAAAACTAAAACTTCAAAGAAAGTTGTACTGCAATTTTTCTTGAACAAAAAGTTTTTTAAACATTTTTTGGCAAGTCTCTAGTTTAATGTAGAAGAGGCTCGTTTCGATTTGGAATTGTTCGCTTTGATTTGAAAAGTCTTAGGTCAGCTTAGAAGAGTGTCCAGTTTGACGTAAAGTGTGTTCAATTTGGCCACTGTACACGCCGTCGCGTCGCCCGGCGTCGGAAGCGGGGCCTACTGTTTTCCAAAAAAAACGGCATCACTTCCACGTGATTCAAGTACCGAATAAAAGCTATGCATCTTTACAGGATTACGTTGAAGATGAAATGACAGGGCAAAAACGCGGAAATATTGAGAAGTTAACGCAATAAAACAGAGTGACTTTTGAGACTTCATCGGGCAAAAACTGAGAGAATTGCCGTCGGGAGGACAGGATGTGCCACTCAGCCTGATCACGCTCTGGGTATTCATTAAGAGGAACGGTGGCTTTTGGTGTGCCGCCGGTGTTTATTTACCCAGACGTTTCCACCTTTCTCGTTTCGTCTACGCGGCGCATTCGAACACGCACAGCTCCGCGGTGCCCCCGGAGGTGGCTGGCGGGCAGTGAAAAACGCGCCCGCGCTGCCTCCTACGCTGTCGAAGTTCTGGAGCATTTTCAATGCAATTGAATCTTCGTTCGAAATGTCGTTTTTGACCGTTCGAATCGTTTCTTCCATGCTGCCTCGGGCTCTGAGCGCCTCGGCGTGTCTTTCCAATCATGCTCGCCTAGATGTGCTACTCATTTTCGCTCTCAATCGGACACTTCTAATTAAGCTGAGCGTCGCAAAATCAAGGTCGATACATTTTTGACTGGGAAAATATTTGGCTTCAAAAATTCTAGATGTCAGAAGTGTAGTAGCGCAAGCGGAGAGGGCGCCGGCTGTTGTGTCTGCCTCGGTTTAGGCTCCAGTCTTCAGGCCAATCGAGCGCTTCATCTCCTACCGATAGGTCAGCCAATGCCAGCTTTGCGTTCGATCAAACACCGCTAGTGGTGTAATGGCGCAGAGCATTCCTGTATGGTCAGCAGTTGGTGCGGGTTCGAGTCCCGCCTGGCGCTAGAGTTCTGAACGCAACAGAACGAGCTTCATTTCAGCTTTGTTTAGGAAAGAAAAACGCTGACACGTCCATCGTTTGGCCATCTCCAAGCTATTTTGCATAACAAGCCTTCAAATTATCCTGTCGAGGTAGAATGCGTGGCGTATCCCACTTAGAAGTTGATTAAAACCGACGATCAGGCGAATAGTTCATCCAATTCCGTTGAAGAACTGTAAATATTTTTCGTCCTGCCTCCTCCTCTATAGGCAGAATTTCGACATAACTTCCTGAAATCGAATTGTTTTCTGACCTTCCGAAAATGTACTACTGATGTATATTAGGCTAGAGGAGGTACTTCCTAGACAGATTTTTAGAAGTTGTTACGGCAATCCTTAATGCTAACTAAATCTCTTCAAAAGCCATCATGAAAGTTCAGGTGTCCGTGAATAGCAGTTGTTGTTAGGCTATAGGTTGCTCTTTGCCTTCTGAATATAATGAAGACATTAAGCCTTACCTACATAAAAAGACCTTAGAGCAAATGGGAGAAAAGTTAAAACAGAAAGTTAAATTTCGGCGACATTTGTCTTTTATCCTCTAAATATGATATCCCGAAAAATCGTTACACTATGAATATTTTTCGTCCTGCCTCCTCTATAGGCAGAATTTCGATATAACTTCCTGAAATTTGATTGACTGATGTTTGAAGCAGAACTAAAGACTCGTTTACAGGTATCTTCAGGACGCTTCTTAGTTTATACCATTTTGAGATTTCAATTATTTTGTTCACGTTGTTTTAAATGCTGTTTGTTAACCGTATTTGATCGTTTATATGCGTACCACTCCACCCATAAAGTAATTAAATAAATAAACAAATAAAATTTTTTGATCTTTTCGAAACGTCCTCGTTTTGATTTAAAAAGTATTCAATTGAATTTTTGAAGCCTTATTTTTAACCTCCTTCTCTTTAAAAACTTAACGATTTGATTGTATTTTGATGGTGCCCATTTTTGTTGGAAAAGGATACACTTTGATGTAAAAAAAACTCAACTTATTTTATAAGGTACTCTGTATGATTGGAGAAGTGTTAGAATTAATTCGATAAGTTCCATCTTCGAAATGAAATTCGTGTAGTTTTTTTTTCGAGAGGTGCTCCGTTTGTTTTGAAAGGTGCCCATTTTGATGGAAAAATGGATACTTATGCTTGAATTGTGTCCAGCTTCATTTGAAAGTATTCCACTTTGATTTCAAAAATAACCAGCATATTTTAGAAGTGACCTGTTTCACTTGCAAAGTATAGAGTACATCCGAAAACTGTCCAGTTTTATGCCGTATTTTCAATTTTTTGTGGAAAGTGAGGAAATCGGTTTGAAAGGCGTTCAGTTTGATTTTTAAAAAATCCTTGATTTGAGCAAAGTGTCGAGCTTTTATTATTTATTTATTTATTTATTTATTTACTTATTTATGCCAATTCAAACCACGCGCTGCAAGGAGGGGAATTCATAAGAGAGACAAGATAAATTAACTCTAGAAAAAGTAATAAGGAAAGAAAGGAAGAAGGAAGGAAGGAAAAGAGAAAAGCTTGATTTAAGAGGTTTCTATTTCAATTTTAAAAATGTTAAATGTTTCTATATGACAAATTTATACTTTTATTTGAAAAGTGTGCTGTTGGATCTTGATCCATGGTCGTTTTGAAGTGGAAGGTTTTCCGTATGAAAATTCACTAGTTCGCCTTGAAAAGTTCGAATTTAGCCCTTTTATTTGAAGATGTTTTTTCACATTCATAACCAGTTATTCCGTTGGTTTCGCTGAATCTCTCACCCCTAGTACTTCTATGAATTTTTTCTTCTTCTAGAATAGCAGTGTCTGTCTAGGACGCCGGTGACATTACCTCACCGTTGTTGTTCATCCGCTACGCTCTCAGTCTCACTTCTGTGTTTTTGTTCATCGTTCTAATCCATGATGACGTCGTGGACAGCGTTGTTAACGATAATCTCTCTCAATTTCTCTCTGCGACCCATTTGTTTTGTCTAGAAACAATGATATTCCATTTTTTTCATTTCAGGTGCTCTCTTTGGCGCTCTCAACTGGTTATTCTGAAGCTACACGAAGACATCTGATGGCAACGTCGTCGTCGTCGTTGCCGCCGACCGTCGGAAACTTTTCCCTTCATGCCACTGCGCTACCATTCATCGCCGCTACTCTTCGGACTACATCGTCAAACATCTCCTCACTCCTCCAGAAATCGATACCCACACTTTCCGCTACGGTCACGGCGAACCTGTCGTCTCGACAGTGTTTCTTCTGCGAGAATCACTCAACGACGACTACGACCACTGCGTTCGCCGTCGTGATCGCCGTCATCATCAGCGCCGGTATTCTGGGCAACCTCTTCGTGGTCGGCGTGATCGTGTCCGACCGGAAGATGCTGGCATCGCCGGTGAATCAACTACTGCTACAGCTCGCCATCGCCGATCTCGGCAATCTGATATTCTGCTCACCCGACGCCGCCATGGCGCTGCTCGATCAGGGCTGGCTGCTTCCCAATCTCGCCTGTCCGATCATCCGATTTCTACAGGAATATTCTCTCTACGCCAGTGTTCTGTTCCAGGTAAATACGCTTTTGATTATTGGCTCCAAAAATTAAAAAAAATCCATCTAGTTTATTAAAAATTTCCTGCATATCATACTGTGATCTATACGAGCTCGGTATCAGACTGAACCAATATTATATCTCATCAGCAGAAACCCGAGTTCATGCGCTTTCTGATTTTATTTCATCTTTCAACTGCTTATCGTCTTTAATTAAAGGGCAATTTGTTCGAGCAGAGCTACTTAATAGTAGACGATCTAAGCAACGTTATATTTTTATTTTGCGTGTTTCATGCTCGGCGTTTCGATCAGGTGCGCTTGCACCCAAATTGTATAACTATATTTTGTACAAGGTTACTTGCGGGGGTTTATACTAATTCGGTGTTTATACTTCCATCACGGGGCCGCGCTGCGTCTTGAAATCTACCAATATCGATTAGACTGCGAAGACGGACGATCGATATTAGTAGTTATCATAATGCCGCGTAGCTCTGGGATTGAATTGTAAATCCTGCCAAAGGCCTATGTTATACTTCGGCGACACGTATCCCTGTATCTGCTGCCGTCCCGTTGATTGCCGACCTGCTTGAGACCAATTTCTCCATATCTCCCTGTCTCGTGCCAGAGTGCTCCATTGGATCCCCTCGCTCGAAGGACATGAAAAACATCAAATGCTTCGGTCAAGGCGTTCATGAGAAAGTCCGACCATTGTGTTTGTGAGCGTTCTGGTGTACACTTGACATTGTACGGAATCCTGTCGGTACGGCTCTTGTCCAATGTGTGACGGCTCTCGTCCAGTGGATGGTAACGGTTGTTGTCCAGCGGGTGTCTGCGAGGCGCATTACATGGCCGGCCCACCTAATTTTTGACGACTTAGCCCCAGCGACAGCGTCTCTGACTCGATCGATTGCTCTCCCTATCGCGTGCCGGAGTGCTCCATTGGATCCTCCTCGCTCGGATGGCAGGAAATGCATCATATCGTTCGTTCAGAGGCTCTCACGACGAAGACCGACCGACATTTGCCAACGTCCTGCGGTTCTCTTGACATCCTGCGGAATCCAGTCGGTGACGGCTCTCGTCCAGCAAATGTCTGCGAAACGCATTACGTGGCCGGCCCACCTAATTTTCGACAACTTGGCCCACGCGGCAGCGTCTCTGATCTTCGAAGGTCGGCAAAGCTCGGAACCCCGGATGCACAGCATCGCCCTCTTGCCTCTTCGCCCCCGACGCTGATCGCGTGTTCATCCTACTTTCGTTTGACCCAGGACTCCGAGGCGTACGTTAGCTTAGTTAGAACAAGTGGAGTCGAACAGGTGGGCACGGAGTCGGACGTTCTTCTTCTTCTTCACGACTTCTTCGGCGCTGTAGAAAGCTCCCCAAGCCGCTCGTTTCCTCCTGCCGAGCTACTGTTGTTGGCCATGTTGACTTCACGACCTAAGTACAAGTAGCTGGAGCATTCGGAGATCTTTGTTTCGTTGAGCGAGAATGGGGGTGGGGCATCAGAAACCCACTCGTTTCTCATGAACATCGACTTCGTAAAATTCATCAGCAGCCCAACGTTCCCACATACATAATTGAAGTCAGCCAGCATTCGCTCAGTTGAATGAGTCTCGGTGTTACGAGGACAATGTCGTCAGCGAAGCGAAGGTGGTGCAGTTCCCACTGTCGTTCCTCACTCCCATGTCTTCTTATTCTAAGTCTCGCACAGCATTTTCGAGGGTGGCGCTGAAGAGCTTGAGGGATCCGGTACCTCTTGCCGAACCCCTCTCTTCGCGCTGATTCATAGGTCGCTGTAAAATTGTGAAATCCTGGTGGTGAATCCACTGCATACTACTACTGAAGTACTCTGATATCCTGACTAAGGAAGGATTTGAAACTCCCATGGAATTTCAAGCAGAGACCAGGACCATTAGAAAGAGCTTGGAATGCTGGTTACGAATATGGGTGTCAAAATTGCAAAATGGAACTTCTCAGTGAGTTATGACCTGCCGAAGTGGGTGGACTAACCACAGGCTGGCCATGAGGAAGGGCTGACGCGAGAGCGATGAGCCATAGAGGTTCCGTAAGAATGGGCCACCAGCTGTGGCGGCGGCGCAGCGGCAGTGCTCCTGCCTGTCACGTGTAGCGTCGTCCGTTCGATCCCCATGACAGCCCGTTTTTTTGCTCATCATGATTTATCTTCGAAATTACCTTTTATTCTAAATTATGCCACATGTTTGATTAGATAACAGGGAAAACTATCATGCACTTTTGTAAAAATGCTCGAAGTTAAAAAACTGCTATGATGGCATTTTTATTTACTATTTTGCACAAATAGACTCCAAATCTTAAACTGGAAGTGTTTACAACAACCCAGGCATTCATGGAGCACATCAAAAAAGTGCGAAGCAGACATGTTGCTCACACATTGCACATCCTATACTACAGGTTTTCCCGGTCATTTAATCAAACAGGAGTCATAATTTTGGTCATAATTTTGAGTAAAATGTCTATTCGAGGATAAATAATGGTATGCGAAAGACCAGCAGCAGTGGGGATCGAACCGACGACGTCATACGTGTCGAGTCAGCTTTCTCGCACGGCCAGCCTGTGGTCAGACCACCCAACTTCGGCAGGTCATAACTCACTCAGGTGTTTCATGTTGCAATTTTGGCACCTATATTCATAATTAGCACTCCAAGCTCCTTATAATGATCCTGGTCTCAACTTGAAACTCCATGGGAGGTCGAAACCTTTTCTTAGTGGGTAGAACTCGCTAGGAAAAGGTTTCGACCTCCCATGGAACTTCAAGTCTTACTAGGGCTTCGACGACCGCTTCAGCCTTAACAGCATCGAATCCCGACTTCAAGAATATGAATTTGGGGCGGTGCGCAGGTTTAATCCACGCCTTAGCCCTGGTTTATAGTATAGGGCACCATAATTGGAATAGATATCGACCGGACGGCGCGAAAAATCGATATCCGTGGCGACCATCACGCTGCGCCGCGTGGCGGTGCAAGTGTAAAGGCCCCCACAGAGTCCTGCGGCACCGCCGCGGCCCTATGCTTAACCATAGGGTAGAGACGCAGAGCTCGCCGCCGGCGGCGTCCCTGCCCTATCCTTAACCATAGCGGCGAGCGGCGTTGCCGCAGAACTCTGAGGGGGCCTTAAGTCCTATGTTATACTTCGGCGACAGTGTTACGCGGGCTTCTGCGCATTGCGTAGTACTCGCTCAACACTGTCGCCGACGTCGCCGACAACAGTGTCGCCGAAGTATAATAACATAGGCCTTACTTCGATGTGTGGTCTATTGGCGCCATACATCAACAACCCCCTCTTCTACAATGTAGAATTATCCGGTTGTTTACTGCTTGAGTGGGTTCGTTTAGGGCTTCAGGCGGCGGAAGTCCAGTACGAGACACACACCTTTTTCATATAGTAGGTGATTATGCAGAAAAATCGTCCGTAAACTATGCGCCGGACACAGCAAGTGCTTGACTCGATCCAAATGTAGTGGGGGAAAGAAGTTCATATCGTGTAACTTTTATAACATTAAGCATAGTAAACTGAAACATTTAAGGGTTCAGAAGATGCCCATGCCAGGCAAGCTAACCATCCCTCCGAGATAGTTCTTTAGAAAAGATAAAACACTGGCTGCCCATCGGCTGCCCACATTAAGTCATCGTGTGGGCCAAATACGCTATCAAACCGCCTCCACGACATCCCGTAAAAGTAGAACGCGTGGCGCATCCCAGAAACGTTTTAATAACTCCACCCTTTATCATTTTATTCGCTATTGGTCTTGTTATCTTTTTTCTCTTGTGTATTGGGTGAAACAACGCTATAGATGTAAAATTATCTGGCATACTATATGGAAAACAGAGAAGTGGAAAGCATGGCGCGTCCTGACACCCTTTATCATTTTATCCGTTATTGGTCTCATCATCTTTTTCACTTGTTCATTGGGTGGAGCAGCGCCAGAGATGTAACTACCTGACATCCTACGTGGAAATCAGTGAAGTGGAAAGCATGGCGCATTCTGAAAAAAAAACGTCGGCATTTCTTTTCATAAGTCGATATTACGCCGATTACAACCAGTCGTTTCTACGTTATTGTTGAGAGGCTGGCCGACCAGAATAAATAGATTACAATCATCTTAACCAACGATTTTTTTCGATTTTTTTCGATTTTCGATTTTTATGATTTTTGAAAAATCGGCGGAATTGATTGGTATTAGCTGAAACTATTTTGTCTACTCATTGGGAAACTAAGGGCCTGTTCATACTTCGCGACGGTATAGGTCGGTCAGGCAGGCCATGATCATGCGTATCGATTTTTGCCGTACGAGAATCATGATCATGCGAATCGATTTTTGCCGAACGAGGAGCGAGTTTGTCCAGAAAAAAAATCGATGCTTATGATTTGTCTGGCCGACCAATCGCTCCCGTCGCGAAGTGTGGACAAGCCCTAGGCGAGCTTCGATCATCCACGTCTATGATTCACACCTCAAACGCATAAACTGTTTCAAAAATTCGATGATTTCTAACGAAAACCATCGGTTGGTGAATATTCCTCCCTTGATGCAGAATACATCCATAAATTTTGTATTCTCCAAGTGAAGTGGGTGATTCTGTTTGTGCTGTGATGATCATTCAGCGGCCATAAATTTTACGCGGACGCACGGATCGATCAACAGTTCAGCTTCCTTATGTACAGTGCAGCAGTGCGGTTTTTCATGTAGTTTTCTGAAAAGGTATGTGATAAGATGAGGAGCTGATTGGAGAACGTGTAAGCGTATAACAACTGGTAAGGAATAGGAGTCTGAGCCGGGAAACGTCGCTGCAATCCACTCAATCTCATCCTTCGTGAAATATTGGTCTTCTAGCACTGATTCAACGTTTTATTGAAGCCGCTGCTATCGAATTAATACGGAGCATCACTGAAAAGCTGCTCGCAAGTTTCGGAGAGCTCATTTTATCGTCATGTTTTCGCAAAGAATTTGTCATTGTACGTCTCCATCAATACCTCTGTGGAGTTCCTTCTCCTAAGCTAATCGCCATTGGTTCACTGAGTTGCATTGTTCTATTTCATGGAATGCTCAATGAAGTGCATGCTTTCGAACGCAGTAATGAAGGACATTGTGGGAGTGGGTCTGAAGGAAAAAATGAGTTATCCCGATTACTTGTGGGAGGGGCATCGGTCCGAACGTTTGATTCGAAACGTAATTTCTACGTCGAAATTTGCTAATTCCCATCGTTTGGCCGTACACTCTGGCATCGTGGTGGAACGCTAGCACCACCTCAAGGCTTCAGAAGAATAAACGCAGTGGGAACAACTACAAGCCTCGATCCGGGTTGCACGCAACGATCGGCGCCTCCTTCCACCGCGCTCTACATACACCCAAATAGTCGAACAAAAGTCGACGGTATCGATTGACATTGATTGCTCAGTTGATGTTGTCCTTTTCTGAGAAGCTCGTCCAGCAGTCATCTATCAAAAGTGGCAGGTCAAAAACCTTGCGCCACATTGAGGCCTCTGGAGACGTCGACTCCGTCGAAACGTTAGGCCGAATAAAGATCCACCTTAAAAACCTCGTATTGGCACAGTATCAACAAGAAAACTATAACTAACCATGCCAAGGTTTCAAGAAGAGAGAAGTTGGAGAAAATGACAGGCATATTGCTTCTGAGCAGCCATGAACGTTGCGCTGTTATACAAGTGGCCATTGTTTTTGCGCGGAAACACAGACAGTCGAAAGGATGGTCTAAATCGTTACAAATAGTGAAGTAGCCGAAACAAATGGCCTTCCATTGATTTTTTCCAGTGTGGACTTTTATAGGAATCCGTAACAATTCTCGGCACTATTGTACTTTACGGACTCCAGAGGACGAGGAGAGGTCGAAAAAAAAATTTCGCCCAAACTTCGCCAAGGGGGTTATTTGGGGTGCTGATCACGAGTCTGACATCCGTTTTTGAAATTTCGGCCGATTACGGTAGGTTACGGTAGGTACCGGTGACTAAGGCTGTCGAGGTCATAATCACCGATTTCACCCAAACTTCACCTAGGGGGGAGGGGTTATTTGGGATGCTGATCACGAATCTGACATCTGTTTTTTGTTTTACGCTGGAGTACGGTAGGTTATGGCATGTACGGGTAACTAAGGCTGTCGAGGTCATAATCACCGACTTCGCCCAAACTTCGCCTATGGAGGTTATATGAGGTGCTGATAACGAACCTGACATCAGTTTTTCGCTTTACGCTGGATTTTGGGAAAAGTCGGTGCCCATTACCTTAGTCACCCGTACCTTCGGTAACCTACCGTACTCCAGCCCAAAACGAAGAACGGATGTCAGATTCGTGATCATCGCCCTAAATAACCCCTCTAGGCGAGTTTGGGCGAAATTGGTGATTATGACCTCGACAGCCTTAGTCACCGGTACCTACAGTAACCTACCGTAATCGGCCGAAATTTCAAAAACGGATGTCAGATTCGTGATTAGCACCTCAAATAACCCCTAGGCGAAGTTTGGGCGAAAAATTTTTTTCGACATCTCCTCGTCCACTGGACTCCGTAAAGTACAATAGTGCCCAAATTTCTCCAGGATGCGCCATGCGCATTACCTCCCTAACGGAAAACGTGGAGACATTCTGAATCCGTAGAGGAGGCCGAATGTACATTTGAAATTCCTCCTAGACTTGGTGAAGAAGAAAATGCGTGTCCTTCGGTTTCGTCGACGTTGCCTATTTAAAACTTATTTTCATCGCTTTTTAAAGGCAAATATAAGAATTGTATCTACGTAGATAAGCATTGGAAGATGCAAAGATACAAGGATAAGAGTCAGCGCCAGTCAATCCTTTTTGGCATACGTCACACATTCTACATACGTTTAGGAAATATCATGAACAACGTTTAAATGCGTACGAAACTGCAAATTACATCAAATCTTTTCTCCAGGGGCCGTATGCTATTCTCTCCCCAACCGTCCCCGACCGGGTATGAGGCGGTCTCCCCCCACCTCCCCGGTATGCACATGTCTCCCCGAGCGCTCTCGGGAACGGGTGACGTAATCGATAGCCGGGTACGGCGTCCCACTAAAGATTTGCTCGGAACGAGCCGGGAACGCCACGAAAATGAGACGTTGGAGCGCGGAATTGGCAGCGGAGTGCGCTGGTTACAGTCGTATCTTACGACGCGTCTCATCGGTTGCGAATATTTACTACGATTATCGCTTCCCACCTTGAGTTGAACGCTATTCGATGAAGATAGCACTTTTCAATGCGCCAGTAACAGTGTGGAATATCTCGTTAGGCACAATACATATAGGTTTTCGTAGCCAACACTCAAAGAATGATTAACAGAACATAAAAAAGTTCACTGTTGGTCTACATACAGCCTCCGGAAATCAAAGAAAATGAGATGTAAAGCTGAACTTTTTGTGCACTGTATCGGGTGAACTAATATTATTTCAGTGAAGAGTAAGCGAGCGATTGAAATAAATATAAGTAAAACTCTTATTTTACGCGAACTAGTCTCAACCTCTTGGAAATTAGAAATGATATGCTGGTAGTAAAATGAAGATTTTTCCTACAAATAGCTTTTTTGTTCATGCAAAACTGTGCTCAAATTTTAGACAAGTTGTGTTCGTTTCAGCCGAATGATTATTTGCGTTTGCAAACAAATTGTGGCTTTTGTCAAATGCCAAATTCGCACTCAAAAAGGTTCAAGAGTCCTTTTCACTCGTGTTCTTAAAGCTTGGAATGAACTTCCCATACCACTTCTCAATTTTTTGGGAAAGGACATGGAAGAAGTTAACAACAAATTTGAAAAAAAAGGGTAGGGGAAATTTTAATGAAATATACAATGCCTTTTCGGTGGATGAAACAAATACTAACTCGCTTTGAGGAAAAAGAGCACTTTCCACTTTCCGCAATTCACGGAAAAACTCGATCTAGCAAATCTTCGAAAAGCACACTTTTGTGATAGTGAAACTCCAGTCGGAATCCTCTGCTTTTCTACCCTACTCTGTCATCTCTACCATCCCCGGGGGACGCCCCGGGGATGTGCATAAGGTGGTGAGGGGAGCGTCGAAACTCGGAGATGGTACCCGGGTTTTTCGCGCCGGGCGAGAATAGCATACGGCCCCAGATATAGGTATCCCCATCTGTGTAGAACGGCTCCAGGGCCTAACTCCAACGCGACGTCGCGCGCTAGCCGCGTGCGATGTCGCGGCGCTGAAAGGCAGACGTGCGCTCGGTGACGCATGGTTAGCCGCGGAGCACGAAATGTTCTCAGTGTTTAAGCTCCCAGACCACATTTCTAGCAAGGAACTTAAGATCCCTCAGAATGTGGTAGGCAACAGTCTGAAGTAGGACAATTGATCCGAGAATGGGTGATTGTGACCTTTTTCCGTAATCCTACTATATATAAAAGAGTAAGCGGTTATCCGTCCGTCTGTCCGTCCGTCTGCCTATCCGTCTGGCCTTTCCTATCCTAGACGTCGAGTAACAGGCGTCCGGGTTCAGACCATGTGTCACCCATGTCAGGTCGAGAGGGTCAGAAGGCGTGTCACCGATGTCGCGCAAAGGGCTTTCGTACTCACCATCAGAAGACATGTCACCGACGTCGTTCTACAGGCGCCCGAATTCAGAGAAGGTGTCACCGACGTCGTTCAACAGACGTCCGGGTTCATAAGAGGTGCCACCGACGTCGTGCAACAGGCGAACGGGTTCGGAAGAGCTGTCGCCGAAGTCGCGCAAAGGGGGAAGGGGGGGGGGCAGGTACAGAAGACATGTCAGCGATGTCCTTCAAAAGACGTCCGGCTTTAGAAGACGAGTCAACGATGTCGATTAAACGATGTCCGGGTTCAGGCATGTCACCGATGTCACGCCGTGAGCGTGGGAGGACAAGTTTGGGGGGGGGGGGAATATCTTGAAAAGTGAAATTCTTGAAATTCGTGAAAGTGACCTGGAAGGGGGAGGGGGGCTGGAGGTGACACGGAGACGGGGAACCAGTAATACGGGATCTCTAAAATGGGGTCAGTAGACGGGACCAAGGGAATGGGGAAACCAATAATGGTGTTAAGTAGACGGTTACCAATAAGGGAACAAGAAAGGAGGAGTTAATTAAGGATGGTTACCAATAAGGGCAATCAAAAAGAAGGGGTCCAGCAGCTGAAGCGGGCAAGAGGGGACCACTAAAGGATGACCTGTTCGAGAGAACCAGTAAGGTGGGGTGGGGAGGGGGGGGGGGGGGGGTGGCGTCCGGATTCAAAAGATGTGTCAGTGTTGTGGGGCAACGGGCTTCCGCGTTCAGAAGACGTGTCTCCGATGTCGGTCAAAGGCCGCTTGGGATTGCAAGACGTGTCACCGACGTACAGAGGCAGGCGCGTTCGCTTATCCGTTTAGTATCTCTTATTATTGACAGTTTTGAGGAAAACATTTTTCTAAAACATAGGAGAGAGGTTATCTCCTCAATGGATGATATCTGTGTGATTCTTTCCATCTTCTAACAGTGATGACTTTATTGGGAACTTCATTTCAAGAGAGCCCCCAACCAGACGTTTGGCGGCCGCTAGGCCGTTGAACGTCTGGTATAACCATAATCACGGGTAAAAATTGGCCGAAGAAGTTGTAGATGGCTAATACTGACGCTAGAAACCATCTACATAACCAGGATTATTGTATAAACTGTCGCTGATCGTCCTATTGAAACCGCATTCACAATGTCCAAGAAACGTTGAAATAAGGCAAAGTCGTGCCACATGTCCCTGTAGGAATCGTTTCTAGCCGTTGGAAGCATCGGACCGCGACAACTCGTCCAATTTCGTCGCGCACCGTGGGCGACGCCAGAGGGGGGGGGGGGGGGGTTCGCGCGGCGTTGGAGTTATGTCTGCCCTCGGTGTAGAACTTGTAATCTACACGCGACGCGCGACGCGATGCTATGGTGAGCCCCCATATCGATTCATCGCGTCGAGCGATCGATATGAGAGCCACCCATAACATCGCGTCGCTCGTCGCGTGCACACTAAACGCTCCCTTATGTGAGAAAATCATACTCGCACAGACTAATCGGATGGTATAACATATCCAATCAACTGTACCTGGGCAAATTAGACGAGATACGCCTGTTGCACCCCGGAAGGGTAGAAGATTGACATGCAACACTCTAATGTTGTTTGTTCTATCTCACGGGGCGCATCAGGCGTTTAATAGCGCAGTCGGAGGAGGCGTCAGCTGTCGCGTGCACCCGATTCCAAATTGCGGTTAACGTTTTCCTTCCTGAATAGGGGTAACTACATACCGCCCATGCTTACAGCATTACATCTCTCCGGGGTAGTTGAGTTGGTGCCTAGACTTGTCTGAGATGTGTAAGACATCGAACTATCCATCGGCTTGCAGACACGAGCCACTGCATAGGCGAAATATAACCCATAATTCAAATTACTTCCGCTCACGACTCTCGTGGAAGTAGAATGCGTGGCGCATTCCAGAAGGGATTGAACGGTATCCTCATCCTTTATTCTTGATCATTGGCTCAGTCATAAACACGATAGACTCCGACGTTGAGCATTTCTGGGCATGTTCGCTCCGTCATAACTGCGCAAGGCTCTATCCAATATCCGATGTGTTCTGTCCCATCCGGTGCATGCAGTGCTCCTCCTTATTCAACAACTCCACACGCTAGTCGAGCTAGTTTCTCACGTTAACGAAGCTCATTGAAGCAACATGTGAGCCGACGATTGCCGATACGATTCCCATTCATCGGCGGCGAGCTTGATTGAATCCGATGAGAGAGCGTTGAAGACCTTCCTTATGCGTACCAAAACAGGATGTCAGGGATTAAGTCATCCGAACAAATTCCTTTTTGAAAAAATATTTATTTATTTATTTGGAGGTGCAAGCCATTTCTTGCACAAGGGAAGCGACAATATAAAAACAGCAACAACGAAGGAAAACTCACTAGGGAAGGGCTTCGACCTCTCGTGGAACTTTTAAGTGAATACTAGGGTCATTAGAAAGAGCTTGGAATGCTGACTACGAACATGGACATCAAAATTGCACGGTGAACTGCTAAGCGAGTTGTGAGTAAGATAAAAAGATAAGATAAAAGTAGTTGTTTGGATAATTAAAATAAAAAGATAAGGAAAGGTAAGATAATGAGCATAGAACGTTTAAAAAGAAACAATCATCAATGCATATTACATTCTATTAGGGTGTCCCACACGGAATGTCGCTTCAGATTAAAAAGTTGAATTCATACAAAGCAATTAAAACCAAACCTTTTATCAGTGAACCGCCATATGTCACTGTATAGGCTAGGTCCTCGTTCGATACTTTCCAGAATGAGCTCACAACGCTGTCAGAATGCAGCGACGACCAATTCTTTAAATTTATCCTCTGTGCTCTTCACATTAGCGAGGCAGAGCTAGTAGACACCTTACATACTTGTACATAGTCCGCGGCTGGGGCGATAAGAGCGACTGGTCGCGAATACATATCGATTTCTGTCAAGCGATCGTTCGGCACTAATCGATTCGTATGCTAGTAGCTCCCTTTATGTTCGTGGTGGAATATGGACAGGTTTATTTATAATTAGCCGAGAAGGTGCCTTCCAGATGGCGATGTACACTTATCCCGAAAGCTACAATGTGCTCTAACTGCCTCGTGTGTAATCATTTGAAATAGAATGCATGGCGCGTTCCAAAAAGGTGTTCATCAACGCCCTATCTCTATATTCATTCTTGGGTTGAGACAGACAACATCGCTACATCTATGTCCAACTAGCGTATTTTTTCTTCTTCCAGATGACGATAGGAATTGAGCGATTCATGGCGATTTGCACTCCAATGCGAATGCAACGGTTCTCCAGCAAAACTACGGTCAGTTCCTGAAGTCCTCGTAATGCTCATGCGTCTGACGTCTTCAGACATTTTCAGAAAATTAACTTAAACAGCCATTTTTAGGTAATTGTCACTTCTGGAATTTGGACGATAGCGGCTGCGTTTGCGTTTCCGTACTTTCTTCACATGGGTATTGTTCATCACTTCTGCTACTGGATGAACATCGGAAACAATGCGAAGTAAGCACATACCAGTGTTCAGCCTAGCCGGAAGACCAGCTGCTTGGCGATGATTCGCCTCAAAAATCGAGAGTGGCATAAGCCTGTTTATCGATTTTGCGTGTTGCGAAGATCGTCTAGGATCTTGTACATATCATATTCACGTCAAGTTGGACATTCTTCTAGGCAGGATTGACGGTCTTGAAAACAAAGTGAACGTCTTCCAAGTCAAAACGAGAGTCTGCCACAATAAAATTGAGTTTCTCCGAGAAAGTTAAACTATTTTTTGTTAAAGGGAAGCAGTACTTTCTTTGAAATTTTTATTTCATTGACTCCAGTAAAGGAGCACGCTGTTTGAGATTTTATCAAATTATCCTTTTCAACAAAATCTGTGAATCAAAGCTTGTTTCAAAGCACAGGAAGTTATCAATCAGTGTATGCGAAAGAGAAATCGCGCCATGCACTTAACCATGTAGCTTGTCGTGATTTTCATTTGATTGATGCCAGGAATTTTGTTTACGTGGAGTGATACAGATGAAAGCGGTACTGCAAGAATAGGTTTAAAAATCGCGCACTCCTTCACATCGCTGTTTCAAGTAAGCAGCATTTATACTGTCAATCGAATAAAAATCACGACGATTTAGTTAAGTGTATGGCGCGATTTCCTTTTTAACGCTGCATAATCGCAATCTTTTTGCTCTTCAAAACGAATTTTAGTTCACTATTTTTGCTTTGAAGATAAGAATTTTATGAAATCTCAAACAGTAATTTATTATGGCAGGTCTATTTTTAAAAAAATCAGAGAAATTCGTGCTAAATTACCTTTCTCAAAACTGTTGAGCCTCCCTAAAAAAGTGCCCAATTTGACGTGAAAATGGTGTATTCGCTCAAGTCAAGCTCTTACGGTTGGCTCATCACGAGGGATTTCTTCTATTATTTTCAGGTTATTGTTTAAATATGCCGAATTTTTGGTCCTATACGCCGTCCCGCTCGTGATGCTTACTGTCGTTTACGCAATCATGGGACGAGTTCTTTGGGGAACTTCTCAAACTATAGCCAACGAACAACAACAGGTAACCTGAAAATTACTACAATATTTCTGCGCTTCTCTTCTAAATACTGTTTGTTTCGAAAAATTATGGGCTAATTCTATGCAGCGTGCAATATTTCTTTACTAAACACGAGGAACCAGAAAGTAGATTGTGTCAAGAAATTAATTTTTTGTGGGGATCCAACACTTTTCACGAATTTCTTCATGAAATCTCACTTCGTCTGAGAAAATCCTTGTGCTTCTCTTAAGATATCCCTCTATGGCCCCTTCTATACATCACTCGCCGCGCGGCGCGTTATGATAAGAAATATCAATATCGATTAAATACGCTTGGCCCAATCGATATAAATAGATACAATTTTCATTATGACGTGCGACGCAGTAGAAATGAGATGCAGGCGGGGCGGCCTATCCGACTCTGAGTAATCGATATTGATATTTGTTATTATGACGAGCCGCGCGGCGAATGATGTATAGACGGGACAACAGAGGGATATCTTAAGAGTGGTACGACATGCGCTAGTTTCGGTCCGTTGCTCGCTCAGCTTCACGATGACGAACGCGAACTTTTTCGTTTCCTTCAATAGCTTCTCATGCAGTCCTAGTATTTAATGAATACTGTTTTTTTTCTGTTTTTGCGTTTTCCTAGCAAAAGAATCGTTTCTGTTGTAAGAGAATTTTCAACCTGGCCCTTTAAAGGCCATTCCTTTCGGTACACTCTAATAGGTCTTTTTAAGTTAAACCAAAGAATATTTATTATGTACATGAAAGTGTGCTATACACTTGTGTCCACTGCGGGACGATACCGAGGGAGTGGCAAGGCTCCGTGCGCGGCGCGGTATTACGTCCCGACAGCTGGAAAGACGTCGGGCAAAAGTCTCATCGGCTGCTAGAAGTAAAGGGTGCGACTACAGAATTAGCTAGGTTAGCTAGGTTTCTGTGATCTCCTCCGCGTCAGCGGCAATTTCGTCCAACGTCATCCCGGATGACGCTTCATTCTTTAGTACCGCGCCACATCCGGCGCCTTGCCACTACCCCGCTATCTTTCTTCTTAAAAGAACATTTCTTCACATTTCTTTTTATCACGCGTTTTCATTTCCACCGCACTACACCGCTTCGTGCCTACGTTCACTTACGCAGTTTGCTACAGTTTTGTACTATAGTGTGGTCTCGAAATTTTTTCGAACATTCGAATGGTTTCCAATTCCTAAAGATTTCGAATATTCGAACTCGAAAAAGGCAGTTTTTAACTATCCAAATTCGAACACATTCGAAGAACTCGATTTTTTGAATATTCGAATTCGAATACATTCGAAAACGCGATTTTTTGATTATTCGAATTCGAATGAGAATCATTCGATTACCTATTCGAATAGGTCATTCGAGCACAACTATACTTTATACGGAATCTGTTCCAGATGGCGATATTGAAACTGCGTCGATCCGTTGTGAAAATGCTGATCATCTCTATGTTGCTGTATTTTCTATGCTACACTCCTATACAAGGTTTGATTTCATTGCCCTTCGGATTTTTTGCGTTAGAAGAGGTTGTGGCAGTTTTTTATGTGACTCATTTTTTATTTTAAAAATTCAGACGTTATTAATTATTGTTTGCTAAAACTCACGAGCTGCTGATCATGCAGGCCCAGCAAATGAGCAACCCGTTTTAAAAATCACCGCCTACTTTCCCAATGAAATTAAATCTTTCTGACTTTTCAGTGTAAACTGGGTCATCATTTTGTGAAAACAAAACAGGGTTGTTATTCTTTTCAAATAATAATTCCAAAGCATGAAACTGATGTGCAAACCACGCAAATCGTTAGCACTAAACATCCATAGAAAAATATTGCTTTCCTAGAAATCGATTTCCGTATCGACGAAAAATCCGGCCCGTTTTTGAAAATACTTGTAGGGTCGAAACCGTGCTAATGGTTGTCATCTGCTGTTTTTAGGCCTGTTTGTCATGGAGGCATTTTTCCATGTCCACATCACTCTTCCGAAGTGGCTTCGCCTATTATTCAACGCTCTTTCAGTGATGAGGTAGGCTTGCGCTATTTATTGAATTTCGTCGCGATTTTTTCCATCGGGTGCACCAGCTCTTATAGTTATATGCACAGAGGGTCGATAGGACTGAGATTGTTCGCAGTAGTTTTCTAGTCTTGTATATGTGATCAGTTTATATCGAATCTCATAATGTAAAAGTTGCCTCAAAATTCAGCTTCATAAAGGGTGTCCCCAAAAAATGTTCACACTGTTTGAAAGGTGACAACTTTGTTCACGATAAGGGTCCTAAAGAAGTTAAGGGCTCATATAAAAGCCTAAGAAAATAGAAATTTTCTGACATTTGAGCGGGATGGAATGCGCCATGTACTCGTCTGAAATGTTGCATTTAACACTTGATTGATTTTATTTCGCTTGAATACATGTTATAATTTTCTCACACAAAGTAAGCGTTTTAATTGGTTTGTGCTTCTTTTAAGGTTTAAGGTTTAAAAACACACTATGGCTTGCGAAAAATGCAGGGTATCCTAAAAAAGGGGGGGGGAACTATGTGAAAGGTTGTAAGATTGCTGCTAGTGGGTCTTTTGAAAATGTTTTTTAGACTCAAATGAAAGCACATTCTGACGAGATTTCTGTGGCATGTAAACAGTCAAGGTTGCGCCATGCTCCCACCTCAAACCCTGCTTTTCAGACTCGATTGATTGTGCATGGGCTGAATGCTTGTTGCAATCTTGTTACTACTTGTCCAGATTAATCTGTGCCGTGCTTCTTTTAACGTTTTACGTCACCCAGTAGCTGCTTTTATGCCGATTAACCTCTCCATTCAGATGGAATATTGCTTCATCAGTACACAGAATCCGTCTTGTAAAATGGGGCTCCTGCTCATAATTAAATCGTGCAATCAATAAACTCGCATGTCACATGTCTTTCACATGATTGTCGGGTTCTAAACGTCAAAAGAAGTACAGCACAGGTCAATCTGGCCAATTAGTAACAAGATTGCAACAAGCATTCAGCCGATGCACAATCAATCGAGTCTGAAATGCAAGGTTCCAGGTTGGAGCATGGCACAATCTTGACTATTTGTACGCCACAGTGATTTCGTTGCCTTGCGCTTTTATTTCGTTTTATAATTCTCAAACATCTTCAAATGCTTCAGTAGTAGCAATGTTATAACGATTCAAATATTAGGTTGTAACGAAATAAATGGCACTGAACCACTGTAAATTTAAACAGTTAATATCTCGACTTGTAGGCAAGTTTCTTAATCGAAATAAAAACCATCTGATTCTACACATCTTTGCCAATGTGACACAAGCTTTTTTATCCCAGTAGCATAAAAATCAGAAGTTCTGGAATTGACGAAATCTTCGAAGGCACTTTCGGCATCCTGTTGGTATTTGAATATTTTCCCTACCAAGAAGTCGCCAAGGTGCTTGAAGAAATGGTAGTCTGTTGGGGAGAGGTCGGGAGAAAACGGAGGATGTGGTAGAGTTTCAATGCTCAGCTCATTCAATTTCTGCAACGTCATTCGTGCTACATGGGGGCGAGCATTGTCGTGCAGAAGGAGAACTCGCCTTCGGTTTACCAAGGCCGGCCGGGTATCCTTCAACTTTTTCATCATTTCTTCAATTTCAATGCAGTACCTCTCTGCCGTGATGGATTCACCGGGAGGGAGGAAGCTGTGGTGAATAATTCCCAGCGAACACCACCATACTGTCACCATTACTTTCTTTTGGTGCAATTCCGGCTCCGCAAAAACCTTGGGGCTCTCATCGCTGTCCACCCACTGTGCCGATCGTCGCCTGTTGTCGTACATTATCCATTTCTCAGCACAGGTTACGATGCGATCAAGGAATGGGTCCGTTTCCTTCCGTAGAAGCAGTGCGGACGAGATCTCATATCGTCGGTTTCTTTGCTCCTCAGACAGCTCGTGAGGCACCCATCTTTTCAGCTTTTTGGTCTTTCCAATTTCCTTCAGATGCCGGGCAGCTGTGTTGTGACTGACACCAAGAACCTTCGCTATCTCACTGGTACCTTTGTGTGGATCCTCCTCTACCACATCTCTCAGCTTGTCCTCTCCTCATCAACATCACTATGCCTCCCACGACCTTCATGTTCTTCCAAGCTCTCATCTCCATTCCGGAACATCTGATACCAACGATACGCCGTCCGAATTGTGGAACATCCTTGACCGAATGCGGCGTTGATCTTCTCGTCCGCCTCCTTAGCTGTAGTGCCCAGCTTGAATTCGTACAAGTAAATGCCTCGGATTACCCTTTTGTCCATCTGCAAAAAGCCAATAAAACTCTAAAGTTTTCCCACTTTTACATAGAAAGTTTGGTGCTCTGCGGTAGAGCAAAGTTTGCGCTTCTAAATGATATGCCACGTGTTACGGTTTGTTCTTGATCAAACGCGTAAAGATGCGCCAAAAAATGGCGCGAGCCAGTGCCATTTAATTCGTTACAACCTAATAGTACCTGCATTATTTAGGATACCCTACATTTTCCGCAAGCCGCAGTGTGTCTTTTTAAATTTTAAACTTTAAAAGAAGCTTAAGCCAATCGACACGGTCACTTTATGAAGAAACTATAGCAAGTGTTTAAGCGAAACACAAACAATCGAGTGTAACACGCAGCATTTCAGACGAGTGCATGGCGCATTCCATGCCGCTCATATGACGGAAAATTTTTATTTTCTTAAGCTTTCATATGAGCTCTTATCTTTTTTGGTACCTTTATAAGGATAAAGGATAAAGGGCGGCGTTACTCAATCCCTTTTGGGATGCGCCACACATTCTACTTCTACGGGATGTAGAGGCGGCTTGAATGGGTATTTGACCATACAGTGACTTGCGGTGGCCAGGCGATGAACAAGTCAACGCTCTGTCCTTCCCAGACAATTCTGGTACCAATTCAACGACCCTGGAGGGATGGAACGCTTGGTTGGCCTGGGCGGGAAATCCGAACCAGGAACCTGGAATCGGGTGCACGTGACAGCCGGCGCCTCCTCCGACTGCGCTACACGCGCCCACGGATTATGAATTACCACCAAGAATCCTCCGAAGAGAATACCTATTTTGTTGAGAGAAGGGTCCTGTCTAAATGCCTTTTTTGATTTCAAGCACGTCCAGTTTGATTTAAGCAGTATGTATCTAGTTCACAGTGAGAAGTCTCTAATTGATTTTAAAAATCCGAACCAGGAACCTGGTATCGGGTGCACGCGACAGTCGGCGCCTCCTCCAACTGCGCTACATGCGCCCCTCAGTACCTTTACTGTGGGCGAAGTTATCACCTTTCAAACAGTGTAAACATTTTTTTGGGACACTCTGTATATCGGCGCAGTGTAAAGTTTGAAATGCTAGAAAAAGTGCCGTCCTAATTGGTGGGTGGGGTGGATCAACGATGACCAAAATCGATTATGATTTACTTACAAATCAAAGAATTTCAGCTCGTCGCTGAATCCGATCGTGTACATCATGTGCTGTCGTCATTTCCACTCTCGTTTTATGGCCATCATGCATAGGACGACGTCGTGGATGATCTGCTGCTCGCACTCCTCCTACAGCTTCATCAACGGCAGCACTGAACGCGCCGTGGACTACTCCCGGTCACCGTACGTGTCCTTCAAGCGAAACGGCTCGAAGCAGACACAGGAGCAGAGTGTGACCATTCTTTGACGCGACGTTCGTATTCTGCACTGCCCAGTCAGTCGTGAGACGAGATGCCTTCCTGTACGTGCAACAAGCGCCCGCAACACGGTCGTGTGCCCGCTGGAGAAGAGGAAAAATCTGGATCGCGCCGCTCGTTTCGCTGACTCGACGTCTTCAGCGCTTCTGGAGGGGTGGCTCATTCACGGCCGCTTTGCACCAGTATGTACATGCCGCTGGTTCACACCTCATACATAAAATCAGTGCAAAATACATGTACATAGCTATAAATATGTATTATTATTATTTAATCCATGATTCAGTTCCTTGTTTATAGCTATTGAAGTTGTAATTTTTACAGAATTTGAGTCACCTTGCCGAATAAAGGTGAATATCAAAATGAAACTAAGCGAGCAGCTACCTTCTTGGCAGAAAAACTCGATGACAAACAAAATGAGGCAGTGGAACTCCTACATTTTCTGAAGCACGTAAATGACATATTATCTTAGACAAACCAAGAGACTAGCCTTCTGAAGTATGTCTAACCACACAACCGTAATTTCATTGACAGATTTCATTTGCATGAGACCGACGTCATCGTCTGTATTTTTGGTGTATGTCGCGAATGTGAGCAGCATTGGAGTGTAGGAACGCGCCAGGCGATCAGGTCGCATCGAATAGCGTACGGTTCAGAGAAAGAGTGTAAATCGGCACCATGATTGGCTGGCGTATGTTCAGTCGCTGTCCTGTGATTCGTTACGATTGACTAGGGGTTCCCATCTCCCAATGCTGCTCACCTTCGCGACATGGAACGAATATTTTCTTTAACATCGGCTAGCACTCGATGCAGCTCAACTATAGAATTTTTAGCATGGCTGGCAAGACAATAGCTTCTTCCTCTAGTAGAAGCTACAGACCTGCCGGCCGTGCTTTGGTCGACTTCTCCACAACTACTTCTCTCTTCTTGTCTTTGAGCTTAATGTACATAATTCTTGGTTTAGTGGGACCATTCAGTTCTCACCGGAGGGTTATGATGTTCTACAGGTCAGCCATTATTGAGTTCTTAGTCTTAATTTCTTACTAGGGAAGGGTTTCGACCTCCCATGGAATTTCAAGTTGAGACCAGGATCACTAAAAAGAGCTCGGAATGCTGGTTACGAATATGGGTGTCAAAATTGCAAAATGAAACTCCTGAGTGAGTTATGACCTGCCGAAGTTAGGGGCCTGACCGCAGGATGGCCGTGCGAAAGAGTTGGCGCGAGGGCAATGAGTCATATGGGCTGCGCAAGAATGAGCCGCCAGCTGCGGCGGCGGCGCAGAGGTAGTGCTTCCGCTCGTCACGTGTGACGACGCTGGTTCAGTCCCCAGTGCAGTCGGTTTTTTGCACATCATGATTTATCTTCGAAATGACCTTTTATTCTAAATTATGACATGTCTTTGATTAAATAGCCGAGAAGACTATCTCACGTTCTAAAAAAGCTGCTGTCATGGTGACGTTTTTGTTTACTATTTTGCACAAATAGAGTCCAAATTTTATATTTTACAACCGTAGGTGTTTCTAGCAAACTTGACGTTCATGGAATAAAGCAAAAAAATGTGTGAAACAAAAAATGTCTGCTTCTCGCATTTTTGTTTCGTTCCGTGAAGTAAATAAAAATGCCACCATAGCAGTTCTTTGCCTCCAAGCATTCTTGCAGACGTGTGTGGTAATTTTCCCGGCTATTTAGTTTTTTTTTAAGTCAAACACGTATCATAATTATGAATGAAAGGTCATTTCGAAGATAAATCATGCTGTGCAAAAAAAAAACCGACAGTAATGGGGACTGAACCAACGTCGTCACACGTGACGAGTGGGAGCACCACCTCTGCGCCATTGCCGCGGCTGGGCCCATTCTTACGGATCTTCTATGACTCATCGCTCTTGCGCCAACTCTTTGGCACGGCCATTCCACGGTCAGGCCCCCAACTTCGGCAGGTCATACCTTACTCAGAAATTTCATTTTGCCAACCAAAATAAGGACTATAGTGACGATCTGCACTTACAACGCCCGCATGCTTCCATCGGAAGCATCCCTCGAGGTGCTGATGATGCAAGTCAAGGAGATCTAGCGCGACGTCGTCGGATTTTGATCGTAGGACGACGTTTCTGAGCCATATGCTAGTGCCGGTAGAATATGGGAGAACCGAACAGTGGAACCGGACACCCTTGGAATCGGACGGTCCCCGCCTTCCTCACTGCTTCTTCGACACTGTTGAACAATTCTCTTGGTGCTCGCCTTGTTCGGTACAACGCCGGCATTAGTGACAAATCGTTGGTGCGATTGACGTTATAGTTGTGCTTTTGAGAAATTTAATCGAACGAATGGACGAACGAATTCTTTCGCTCTTCAGTTTTCTCGAATGACCAAAAATCGAATCCTCATTTTTCGTTTATTCGAATATTCGAACAGTCGAATAATTTGTTCGATTCAGGTTCAATGGTTGAAGATTTGAAGTTTATTCGATATTCGAATAAAGTTGAAATATTCGATTTTCGAATAAGATTCGAATACGGCTCCTTCACGATGTTCGAAATCGGACGAGTGTTCAACTTATTAAATCCATCGATGTTCGAATTCGAACGAATATTCGAAAATTTAGAAATATCGAATACTCGGCTATTCGGACAAGCATTCGAATAAAATATTCTAGCAATTATTCGATTATATTCGTTCGAGCATTACTGTAGCTGACATCATGACCTACGAGGTACACGCTGTTGGAGCATTCGCAGGCATTCGTTCAGTTGAGTATGAGGCAGTAGTAGCCTCTCATTTGTCCCTAGTTCGATTTTCGAATACTATTCGTATACGGTACCAGTCCGATGTTCGAATTCAACCCAATATTCGACTTTTTAAACCAATGATGTTCGAATTCGAATGAATATTCAAAAATCTAGAAATATCCCATATTTATGAATTTGCATAAATTATTCAATTAATTAAAGGATGAAGAAAGCCGTTAATAAACCCCTTTTGGGATGCGCCACGCACTCCACTTCTACGGGATGTCGTGGAGTTAATTTGACTGCGACATATTTATGTAGCTCATTCCATTGATCGCCGTGGCCAGCCGATGAACAAGTCAGCGCATTTTCCTTCCCAGACAAGTCTGGTGCCAACTCATCGGCGACGGAGGGATGGCAGGCTTGGTTCGCCTGGGCGGGGAATTCGAACCAGGAACCTGGTATCGGGTGCACGCGACAGGCGTCATCTCCTGCGATTGCGCCATGCGCACTATAGCCCGCCCAGCAATCATATAGTGAAAAAGACCAGACCGCGCCATGCACTCGTATTGTGGGCTTGGTTGCCCTGAGTAGGAAACCCGCACCAAGAATTTCGATTCAGATGCAGAAGACAGTCGGTGCCTCCTGGGACTTCTCTACATGATAAGACTTTCTAAACAGCTGTACAAATTGTCCCGTAGCCAATCCACAGTAAGCATTCACAATGAACAGACAAGAATTTATACAACGTGGTCGAGTGAGTATGGTGAAACCCTTTTTAGAATGCCAAAATCTATCGCTTATACTACACGTCTTAGCTCGTTTGATTTACTGACAAACACTGTAACTGTTCATGATCCAAATAGAAAACATTGTGAACGAGTATCGTGAAATACAAAAAATCTACACACAAAAACACACGTATTGAACAGTGGTCAAATCCAAAGAAAACATCGATGCTTGACGAATCCTAGCCGATTGAAGGGGTATAACGCAGATGACGGTAAGCTTTTATCCTGCCACAATGACTGTTCAGGAAGAAGCCACAGAGAACACGCAATGTATGAGGTCTATGAGGATCGGATGGCGAAACAGCCAAGTTATAAAGACTATTTAGAGCACCAACGCGACGCGATGCGACGTAGTGCCAAACTCGCATATCGATTTGTTGTGTCCCATGGGATCGATTAGTGTGCACGCGACGCGCGACGCCACGTAGAAATAAGCTCCCATATCGATCGCGCTGCACAACGAATCGATATGGGCGCTTATCATTACATCGCATCGGGCGTTGCGTGCACACTAAACGGGAGATTATTATTGCACCGCGATAAAGTTTTCGAAAAGCTCCTTACAATACAGGTTTACTTAATAAAGCCGCATGACGTTTCAATACGCTGTCATGGTTAAACCCGAGTAGGTCGCTACTATTATGATGCGCCTAATGCGACAGATATTTGCATCGAATTTCAAGTCAAAACTGGTACTATTATATCAGTGCCGTTCCAAAACATTTACCCTTGACACTGACCCGAAGAAAAAAAATATTAATAAAAATTAATGTGACGTCATCAGAAATAGGAAAATCTTCCCATTGTATTCTTACAATATCTATGAACATCTGAAAGATGAGGGGCAATAAAGTGGTCAATCGCTTTCTCTACCGATTCAACGATCGAAGCGATTCTCTTGTGAAACGCGATTCAGTTCAAACAAACCATTAGAGCAAGAAAAACAATGTTAAAGACCATATGTAACGGACGAGTCCTGCCACCTTTTCAACGAATCTCCAAGACGGCTTGAGAAAATAGACGACCGAATCGAGAGATCACTGCGTTTTGAGTCACCACCACCTGAAACACGGAAATCTGAATTAAGAAACACCTCCCGAAACATTGACGTAGATAAAAGACGGCAAATTTGTACGTCTGTCCCCGTGTATTGTCTACGCAAAATTAATGACCGCTCGATAAGGATAAGGATAAAGGTCGGCGTTATTCAATCCCCTTTGGGATGCTCCACGCATTCTACTTCTACGGGATGTCGTGAAGGCGAGTTGAATGCATATTTGGCCATACAATGACTTGCGGTGGCCAGCCGATGAACAAGTCAGCGCTTTATCCTTCCCAGACAAGTCTGGTACCAATTCACCGACCCCGTAGAGATGGAAGGCTTGGTTGGCCTGGGCGGGAAATCCGAACCAGGAACCTGGTATCGGGTGCAGACGACAGCCGGCGCCTCCTCCGACTGCGCTCCACGCGCCCGATAGGCTTCACAACGTCTGCGTCGACACTTGTGATTCCTGTTCAGGGTTGAAAGGTTGAAACGGTAATCACACAACCATTACGATCGCTGGACAGGTCTGGTAAGCAACGATTATCGATCGGCTGCTATCTATCCGAAGATGCTCAACTAGGCCAGCTGTTGATGGTGAATCGATCCTATCGCTAGCAGTTGCTTCGATGGAAAATACGTCAATTCGTTTCGATCATTCCTGTGTGATATACAGGGATATATTCTGTAGGTCTGTACCTATGCATCCGTCTAGCCGTCCGCGCAAAAATAATGACCGCTCAATAGGTTTCACTACGTCTGCTTCGACACTGCTGCTTTTGGTTTCGAGTTGAAGGGTGAAATGGTAATCATGCAAATATTATGATAGCTGGACGGATTTCGTAAGAAACGACTATCGATCGGTTGCTATCGATCTGAGGGTGCTCAGCTAGGTCAACTGTTGGTGGTGATTCGATCCAATCGCTAGCAGCTGCTTCGATGGAAAATACGTCAATTACTGATTATTCCTATAGAGTATACAAGGGAGTTAATTCTATACGTCTGTACCTATACATCTGTCCAACAGTCCGCGCAAAATTAATGACCGCTCGATAGGTTTTACTTTATATCAGTCGAAATCTCCACTTTCTGTTTTGGACTGAATGTGTGCACTGGAAATCATGCCGGCATGACGCCCGCTGGAAGGGTTTCCCAGGAAACGATCATCGATCGATTGCTATCGATCTGAGGGGGCTCAACTAGGCCAGCTGTTGGTGGTGATTCGATACAATCTGTAGCAGTTGCTTCGATGGAAAACAAGTCCATTCCTGATTTTTCCTGTAGGGTATATAAAAGAGGCTAATCTATACGTCTGACCTATGCATCTGTCTGACCATCCGCGCAAAAATAATGAGCGCTCGATAGGCTTCGTAACATATGTGTCGAAAATGCCGCTTTCCATTTAGGATTGAACGGTTGCATTGGAAATCATGCAAGCATGACGTCCTCCTGATGCGTTTCCCATGAAGTGATCGCCGATCGATTACCGTCGATCTGAGGACGCTCAACGAGGCCAACTAACTGGTGATTGAGGTAGATCGCTATAGTCACTAACAGTTGCTTTGGTGGAAGGCACTTCCAGTTGTGATTATTCCTGTACAGTATATAAGAGAGCTAGATTGTACATCTGTCCTTGTGCATCTGTCTAGCCATCCACGCAAAATTACTTACCGCTCGATGGGGTTTACTAAATTTGTGTCGCCATTATCGAATTCTGTTTAGGGAAATTGAAGATTGAATTGGAAGTCATGTAAATATGACTACCGCTGGAGAGGTTTTACAGGGAACGGTTATCGATCAATCACTATCGATCTGAGGACACACAGCAAGGCCAGCTGTCTGCTGTTAGAGGTAGATCGCAATCCAACCGCTATCAGTTGCCTTGACGGAACCGACGTTCATTTATGGTATGCAGCAGTAGAGACGCACCTGTGGCAGAGTCCTCCGCTAGGAGTTCGACATATCCATTGTCAGTGCTTGCACTATCCATGGGTCCGCTTTAGATCCTTCTTTGAATTCTTCTCGCGTCAGACGTCCGTCGTCATTCTGAACAACATGGCCCTCACGTATAAATAGAACAACTCCACTGAAATCTCCTTTCACTGGCAAAAGCGTGACTTCTGTCCTCAAAACGCACCTTGTCCATGTTGGTGAAGATCTTGTCAACGCGCTTCGTGGGAGTGTCCTCGTCGTTCGAGAGTTCAAGCATGTTACCGATCATACTGTAGATGGCCTCGACGATGTCCGTCATTTCAGACTTCGTTATGTATCCGTCCTTGTCAACATCATAGAGCGAGAATGCCCCTGAAAATCACGCTTGGGGAAAATCAAAAATGGAAGAATGATTTTTCTCTCCATCAAGCAAGGTAGTGAAGACGTCAAAATAAGAATGAAATAAAAAACGTGAGATGAAACTGAATATCGAGGATGCACCATTTTCACTTCTAACTGGACACTTATTAGTTTGACACTGGACAGCTTTAGAAATGAATTAGACGTTTTGCAAACCAAGTCGGACGTATCTATCGTTCAAATCGGCATTGTCTAAACAACTTAAACAAAAATTAAAAATAATAATTGTTTATTTTATTAAAAATCCACCTCTGTCATAAAAGTACAAAGGACGGCGTTACTCAATCCTTTTGGGATGCGCCACGCATTCTACTTCTACGGGATGTCGTGGAGGAGATTTGAATGCGTATTTGGCCACACAATGACTTGCGGGGACGAGCCGATGAACAAGTCAGCGCTTTATCCTTCCCAGACAAGTCTGGTACGAATTCATCGACCCCGGAGGGATAGAAGGCTTGGTTGGCCTGAGCGGGAAATCCTAACCAGGAACCTGGTATCGGGTGCACGTGACAGTCGCGCCTCCTACGACTGCGCTACATGCGCTACACGCACCCTGAGGTGTCATAACAACACATAACTATACTGTTTGATTAGAGAGCAAATCTCAATCAATTCAATTTTTAAAACAAAAAACTTTGTCCGGACGTTATCCTGACGTACCGGAGATCAACGAATCTGCTGGTCTGTTATCTTGCGAGATTGCGCCCGTGCGTTCGTTCTATATATTAATTTCTCCATTGGAATGACAGTTCGTTTGCGTGCGTATAAATGAAGAAACAATCAACGTAATTGCAATAGAAAAATGTACTGCACTTGCATGACCTCCGACAAGCAGCATTTACACAATCAATCAAATAAACATCGCAAGATTCAGGACGAGTGCACGGCGCAATACCCTTATATAAGCGACTCTATGTGTCGGGATGTTTTAGAATACACATCATGCACTGCATATGGTTAAAGAAATAGAAATTCTACGCACATTCAAAGAATACATCTATTTTTGCTAAAAAGTGTCCGTATTAAAATAAAAATGAATGATTAGCTTTTAAAAAAAGCTTGTTTATATTACATAATGACGCTACAATATTCGTTAACTTGATTACACAATCGCTTTACCTAAAGAAAGCCATAGTAGCTGTAAGAAAGGGACCATATACTCTGAGAGCCAAGACATTCATGACCTCATAAGGGACATCTTGAAGCAAACAGGAAAAACCAGCCGTGCCCTGAGTTCCCAATATAAACCGCAAATTTTTGTTTCCATCTTATAACGACCTTAGCTGAGAAAGCAAAACAAAAGAAGAATCCAACATCAGGTTCATCTCAAAGCGGAGTTATGGAGATTCGCAGTTTGACGGCGGTTGAAAAGAGATCAGAAGAAAGCTACTGAAGAAATTCCGAAATTAAGTGCACAAAGACTACGAATAGTATGTATGTACCAGGGCGCGTGGAGCGCAGTCGGAGGAGACGCCGGCTGTCGCCTGCACCTGATACCAGGTTCCTGGTTCGGATTTCCCGCCCAGGCCAACCAAGCCTTTCATCCCTCCGGGGTCGGTGAATTGGTGCCAGACGTTTCTGGGGAGGGTAAAGCGCTGACCTGTTCATCGGCTGGCCACCGCAAGTCATTGTATGGCCAAATACGCATTCAACTTGCCCCCACGACATCCCGTAAAAGCATAATGCGTGGCGCATCCCAAAGGGATTGAATAGCGCCGTCTTTTATCATTTATCCTTATTATGTATGTACCAGACGAACAGTCTGTAGTCGTCTATTTAAAGGCCTAGCTGCATAGTACTGCATGGTAAGGATAAGGATAAAGGACGACGTTACCCTTCTGGGATGCGCCATGCATTCCACTTCTTGGGGATGTCGTGGAAGCGATTTGAATGCGTATTTGGCCATACAATGACTTGCGGTGGCCAGCCGATGAACAATCCAGCAAATTATCCTTCGCGGACAAGTCTGCTACCAATTCGCCGACCCCGGAGGAATGGAAGGCTTGGTTGACCTTAGCGGGAAATCCGAACCAAACACCTAGTATCGGGTGCACGCGACAGTCAGCTCCACCTCCGACTGCGCTACACGCTCCCTTGCGCATGATTGTTCTTGTAACGATTTCTTCGCAATTCCGATTTTCATTTAAAATCGGAACGTATGCGCAATCGAGTGCACTTCAGTCCAAGGTTCTCGGGTCGAAGATTTCCAGGACATACCTTCAACTCCTCCCGAATCTATGAACTGGCACCAGACTTGTGTAGAAAAGCTAAAACACTGGCGTGTTCATCGGCTGGCCACCGCAAGTCATTGTATGGCCAAATACGCATTCAAGTCGCCTCCAACACCCCGTAGAAGTAGAATGCGTGGCGTATCCCGCAAAAACAGCGCCGAGCTGACGCGGCGTGAACGCTACGAAACTTCTGCTCTGAAATGGCAGATCTCTTCGAAGATGATGAATCGACGGCTCACGAACGCCTCCATACACGAACTCGGCTACGAAGAAAAGCTCAAACAACGGGTTGCTTACCCACCTACGCCTGTCAACAAAATGGCGGGCTTCGTCATGTGCTCGGCAAAAAAAAATACTCGCGAAAAATGGCCCAATTAGGCTAGAAAGCTTTGCATCATCCACCGTATATGTAGCTAGGGCATTAGAAGACCGATTGCCATCTTTCTCTTTTCGTGGCTAGCTTTTTAGCGGGAAAGAGGTGCCATTTTTCTAACGATGTCAAAAACTACCTATGACGATGAAAACCCCAAACTGTTATTCCTATTTTCCTTATTGGTGGATAGAATAGCACTATTGAATTAATTTGGAGGATATGGAGCAATTCTAGCATTTCTGCGATGTTTTGCAGTGAAAATAAATAAATATTAAATAGTGTTTGTTTTTTTTTTACTGCGGGATCTATGTAATGTAGTTGTGGTCGCGAAAATTCTTCGAATATTCCAATGGCTTTAAATACTCACAGATTTCGAATACGCAAATTTGAATATATTCGGAGAAAGAGATTTCTCTGACTAGGGAAGGGTTTCGACCTCCCATGGAACTTCAAGATGAGACCAGAATCATTAGAAAGGGCTCGGGATGCTGATTACGAATATGGGTGTTAAAATTGCAAAATGAAATTCCTGAGCGGGTTATGGTCTGCCGAATGCGACGGGCCTCACCAAAGGCCGGCCGTGCGATGCACCTGGCGCGAGAATGGTGAGTCATCGGGGCCCCGTAAGAGGGGCCCGCCAGCTGCGGCGGTGGCGTAGGGGTAGTGCTCCTCCTCGTCAGGTGGGACGTCGATGGTTCGGTTCCCATTGCTGCTGGTTTTCTTGCACACCATAATTTATCTTCGAAATGATCTTTTGTTCTGAATTATGACACGCATTTGATTAAATAGCGAGAAAAACTACCATACACGCTTGTAGAAATGCTTGAAGGCAAAAAACTGGTATGGTTAAATTTTTATTTACTATTTTGCGCAAGTAGAGTCGAAATCATATATTGAACAACTAGAGGTGTTTCTAACAACCTTGGCATTCGTGGAACAAAGCAAAAAAATGTGTGAAGCAGACATGTTGCTCCCACACTGCACATCTTATACATGCAGCCTCTCTACAACCAGCAGCAAAACCGTAGTTTTCCTCGCTATTTAATCATATACGTGTCATAATTTAGAACAAAAGATCATTTCGAAGATAAATTATGGTGTGCAACAAAACCGGCAGCAACGGGGACCGAACCAACGACGTCGCACCTGACGAGGAGGAGCACTACCCCTACGCCACCGCCGCAGCTGGCATTCCCCTCTTACGGGCCCCGATGACTCACCATTCTCGCGCCAGGTGCATCGCACGGCCTGCCTGTGGTGAGGCCCGTCGCCTTCGGCAGGCCATAACTCGCTCAGAAATTTCATTTTGCAATTTTAACACCCATATTCGTAATCAGCATCCCGAGCTCTTTCTAATGATCCTGGTCTCATCCTGAAGTTCCATGGGAGGTCGAAACCCTTCCCTAGTGAGTATTCGAATTCGATTACATTCGAAAAACGCGATTTTCCGAATAGTCATGTTCGAGTATTCCAATTCGAATGAAAAACATTCGAATGTCTAATCGAATAAGTCGTTCAGGCACAACTATACTATGTAATGAAAATAATCTTAAAATACAAACACGCACAGTCCAGTTTCTCGTCGAGTGTGCCACGTGAAGTAATTGATAGGGCAGCAATGAACTCTCGGAATGATATGTGGCCGTCCTGAAAAGTATATAGAAATGATGACGGTAATATTGAAATGACTTTTTGCTTTGCTGAAATTATTTTAGCTGAAGAGTAATGTTAGGCACCGGTAGGCGGGGAGTAGTGTTTAAGAATGATCAAGAAGTGATAAAGACACCAGAAACACGATATAAAGATGGTTAAGGACGGTGATCTCGCTGTCAGACAGTTCTTTAGTATAATTATTCTATTATTTCTTACATTGAGCACAAAAAAATCCGCGGTGGATCGATTTTTGGCTTCTTCGCCCGCACGACAGAGCCTGACTATCTACCCGTGTGTACTCCAGTTAAACACGGCAGCACTAAAGAGCCTCATTCCCCTGACCCTGAAAGAGCCCCCATTTCTGCAGCAGCGATGGAGAGTACGAGTACGGAGAGGCTGCTAAAATCTCAGGGCCTAACCAGGCTGCGCAAACTGAGGACTAGGATGACGATCTATACTTATAACGCCCGCACGCTCGCATCGGAAGCATCCGTTGAGGACCTGATAACGAAAGAAGGAAGATCAAGTACGACGTGATCGGACTGACCGGACTGACCGAGACGAGAAGAGACAACCCCCTTCACGCCACCTACGACTCGGGAGAAGAACTGTTCCCCGGAACATGCGACCGGAGGAGAGTAGTCTCCGTTGGTGTCCTCGTCAACACGCACTTGGCCTGAACATCGATTCGTACGAGTCTCTGACAAGCCGAATCGGATGTCTGCGACTGAAGCGATGTGGCTCCGTGCCAGCTTCGAGTGTGCTCGTCGCGTATGCCCCAACATCCGACTACGTCGACGAGAGGTCGAAGCGTTCTACGTGGAGCTCGAGAAGTACCGTAAGGAAGGTAACACCTTCTACAATGTGATCGTCGGGGACTTCAACGCCAAGATCGGACCACGAAAGTAGCATCAACTCCGAAAAACTTCACATCGGAACCCAGGGTTTGGAGTGGAACGAGCAAAGGCTGTCTGAGTTTTTCAAGTCGACCAAGACCATCTATGGAAACTCACAGTTCCAGAAGCCTCCCTCTCTACGATGGACCTGGGAATCCCCCGGTGGCCAGTTCCACAACGAGATCGACCACATCATCTTCAATCGCAAGTATTGCCTGACCGACGTCTCCGTTGTCCCCAAGTTCTACACGGGATCGGACCACCGCCTCCTTCGCTCGAGGTATCGCTTTTCGCGTCAAGGAGAGAAGGCCGCGAAGTTCAAGAAGAGGAATCCCAGAACGACCATCAACTGGGACCTCTACACCTCTCTTGTCGGCCTTTGGGAAGATGCCGTCATGTACAACGTCGATGAGGAATACGACCGCTTCGTGCACCATCTCCACGATAGTGCTAAGGGAGCAGAGAGCTTGAAGACCACCAAGAGACGCCTGTTTCCGGAAACTCTCGAGCTTATACGCCAGCGTGGAGCAGCACGAGAGTCAGGCAACTACCAGCTGACGTCCGAGCTTGAGAAGCTGTGCAGACCAGCGATAAAGGAAGATCTCAAGGAGAAAAGGGCGGAAGTGTTGGCTGAAGCAGCAGAGGCAGCTGAGCATCCGCAATGACCGCAGGAATTCGCCAACTTCAAGACCAAGACGACCGTTCTCCGACGTCCTGACGGAACCGTCACCTCTTCCAGAAGGATCATGGAGAAGATCATCCACGACTTCTATTCCGATGTCTTCGATAGCCACGTCCATCAGCCCCCATGCCATCTTCCGCAGGATGGATGCGTCGGAGGCGGCGAGTGTTATGGCGCAAGCAGGTAGATTTAAAAATTACTTTTTTACTTATTTAAAAGAATAACAATAAAGGTCTGCGTTAATCAAACGGCGCGCTACGCCATTCAGCTTCAAGGCTGGCACCAAATCTCTAACCATGAAGGGGTGGAAGTCTTGCTTGGCCTAACACACAAACCAAGGACCGGTATGTACGCGACAGCCAGCGCTCCACCCAACTGCGCCACCACGCGCCCAACTACTTACCCATATAATAGCAGAACGAACAATATTTGTTAATCGCAGGGCCATTCTAGGCAATCAGTCATCGGAAACCACTCACTCCATTGCAGTCAAACACGTTGAACACGAACGCGGCGAATTTGCCCGGATCTCCATTGGGAAAGAACTGTTTGTAGATGTTCTGGAACTCCTCCATTTTCAGTTCACCGCTAGGACAGTCGCGAACGAAATCCTTATACCATTTCTTCAGTTCCTTCTTTGAAACTGAAATCAAGTACTCAACGGCTGAAAATGTGTCTGAATTGGCTGCTTTCGTCAATATCGCTTACAATAGGTCTTATCCACGAGTTCGGCTACTTCCTCAGGGCTAAGCTTCTTGCAAGCTTTCCTAGGCTTGGCGCCTTCAATGATTTCTTTCCCAGGTTGCTTCGATGCTTTGCTGTTAATCTTACCCATTCTGAAAGAAACGTGGTATGTTTAAATTATTGATATCCTAATCGATATCAAGAGCGAAGCACCGCAAGGGTAGCACGTCTGAATCTGAAGCGCGAACGATCCTTAAAGGACGAATTTCTAGATGAAATATGTAGCAGCTAGAACGCTGAAAAACATCAACGGAAGATAGATCTGATACATCTCTGAGATCGGAGAGTCATCGAGCATCATTTGTTCTTGAGACCAGTTCTGGCTTTGCCAAAAATAGAAATAAAATCAAAAAATCCAAGAACAAATACTAGAAATTGGAGGTATAACAGCAAGAGCATAAAAAGCGATGGTACCATTATAGCTACAATTCAGTCAGCTTCAGTGAAATTACTCTGAAAATGCAGCGCCAACGTCGAACACGAAAGTGAGCTCTCTAGGCTTCGCAACTACAAGGTGACAGCTGTCCGTTTTTGAGCGTTTTTTAAAGGAAGAGTTCTCGGCAAAATTATCAGCGGCAGACTCGTGAGGGTTACAGCTGCTTCGAGCAAGATGAGAAACACGACAGTGTGGGCCATGAAGAGCATCATCATGCATCGGCAAAACATTAGAAAGCCTTCTTCATCAGATTTTGTGCGCGCTTACATTAAGCGCAATCGGGAGAAGCGACGGCTCTTGCACGCGAGACATGGGAATCGATGAGGGTTCAAGTTCCGCCCGAACAATCCAAGCTTCCCTTTCCTCTGAGGTCGATTCTGCTCATCACAAAGAAATGGCACCAGGAAGTTTTGGGTTCAAAAAATATAGACATGTCCGTTGACTAGCCACAATAATTCGTCGTGCAGCCCCCATGCGCGCTCAATGTATCAAGATCACAAAGTAGTAGCATGCGTGGCGCATTCCTGACGCCTTTTGACGATAATAGCGTGCTACCTATTCTTTAAAACCTTTTATATTGCATTCAAAGTGATTTTTGGTGTTGAAAACGAGTCAACAAACCTGCGAGAGCCTACCTACTAAATGAATAAAACGAGGAAGGTCAGCATTAACCAATAACCTTGTGGATGATCCTAATTGGGGGGAGAGAAGGCACCGCTATAAAAGCGAAATGAAAAGAAACACTATGAAATCTTCTGGATGAGAAATTGTAAAGAAAGATCCACTCGTGGTTGGCTCAGTGCCTCGCTTTTGTAAAATGGAGTTAATTTCCAATTTTGCTGCCATTGACAAATTGAGTGAAGGAAGCGTCCCCCCACTAGGATAGATCCACCTTGTGTGCTGCGCCATGGACTCTACATCACCGAAATATCGTGGAGGCTATTTGAGTGCATATGTAGACCATTCAATGAAAAGCTGTGTCCAGCCGATAGACGCATCAGTTTTATTTGTACTAGGCAAGCCTGGTACCAATTCATTGACCCTTGAGGTGCTGAAGGGCTTGAATGGAATGGGTGGGAAACCGGAACCAAGGATCTTAAGTTGCAAGCCGACAACAGCAGTCGCCTCCTCTAGCTGCGCCATCATGCACCCATCGACCGACTAAGATAAGAAAATCGCTGCGATTTAATGAAACCATCCGAGACAAAAATAGACGCAGACATTCAAAGCGCAAGCGTAAACATTAAGGCATTATATAAGCTACGTATTCAAACTGTCTCTTGGCTGTCATGTACAGGGTGGAACATAAGTCCTGCATCAAAACTAAGCGACCTTATTAGGAGTGTTTTCCCGACTTCAGAGAACCGCATACCAACTATTATGTAGCACATCCTTAGTACTGCAGTGCGTTTCAAAAGTATGTATCCACTTCAAAATTTGCCTATATATCGTTTTGCGTTCACTTCTTCAGGTCCGCACTTGCTCCACTAGGTTCCACGTAGTCGAAGATAGGTAACCACTCGCTTTCAGAAATCCTTTCCGTCTCACACGAGAATCAGACGTTTTTGAAGAAAATTTGTTGAAGATTGGCGTTTCAAAAGTATGTATCCACTTGTGAAAAACAAACTTTTTACTAGTCGATCGAACCACCATTATTTCTTGTAACATCAAGCATCGTATTATTCATGCTACTGACAAGGTTCTGGATGATTTTGTCTTCGTTGGTGTCCCATGTGATTAAAATTGCCACCACGTCATTGAACTGTCGGTTACTCGCGTAGACTCGTCGAACCACATGTTATATCGCCCACATGTTCTCCATTGGGTTGCTGTCAGGAGGACAAGCGGGCCAGTCCGTTACTTGAATGTTGTGACGGTGGAGCCAATCTTTGGGCAACCTGGGCACATGGACTGCAGCGCTGCCCTGCTGCAGAACATGTGACTGATGTCTTCTGCCTCTCAAGAAATGCAGAAGACTCCAGTACACCTTGACACTCCAGATTGTCCATGCGACACGACGGAAGCCTAAGCTCAGCGTTCCACCACTGAAGAAGCCGACCACTGTCACTAAAGAACCGCCTCCAGAGTTGCGACGACGGGGCCTTCTCGTAGGTCTTTCCAGTAATGTCGCTATCCATCAGGGACATCCAGGTTACATTTTTTTCATCTTTACAAACGGGAAAATTCTAATCTTAATGTCCCCGATGGCCGACATCACTGGAGAGACCTGCTAGAAGTCCCCGTCGTCGCAACTTTGGAGGCGGTTCATTACCGACAGTGGCCGGCTTCTGCAGCAGCGGAATGCTGAGCTTAATCTTCCGTTGTGTCCCGTTGTGTTGCATGGTCAGTGTGGAGTGTCAAGGTGTAATGGAGTCTATCCTTCTGCCTTTCTTGAGAGGCAGAAGATATCAGACGCATGTTCTGCAGCAGGGCAGCGCTGCAGTCCATGTGTCTAGCTCGACCAAAGGTTGGCTCCACCGTCACAACATTCAAGTAACGGACTGGCCGGCTTGTCCTCCTGACAGCAACCCAATGGAGAACAAGTGGGAGATCGTGGTTCGCCGAGTCCACGTGAATAACCGACAGTTCAATGACGTGGTGGCAATTTTGATAACATGGGACACCAACGAAGACAAAATCATCCAGAAACTTGTCAGTAACATGGATAATACGATGCTTGATGTTACAAGAAATAATGGTGGTTCGATCGACTTTGGAGTTTAGTAGAAAGCTTGTTTTTCGCAAGTGGATACATACTTTTAAAACGCCAATCTTCAACAAATTTTCTTCAAAAACGTCTGATTCTCGTGTGAGACGGAAAGAATTTCTGAAAGCGAGTGGTTACCTATCTTCGACTACGAGGAATCCAGTGGAGCAAGTGCGGGCCTGAAGAAGTGGACGCGAAACGAGATATGGGCACGTTTTGGAGTGGATACATACTATTGAAACGCACTGTATAATCCTTGCCATTATCATAGATGTAGCACTCTTGTTAGAAAGTAGTGGGCTCTAACGTATGTACAACTACCGAAAATCATCCCCAGGTCCGCGGTGGAGCACTCGCATTCCGAAGTTGTCAAATTTCTGAAACTTGGTGGTGGAGCATTATGTATTATGCGTTGTGTGGGGTAATTCAAAATCTTCTCAAGAGTGAACATTAGATGAATGAACCTGAACTACAACAGAAGAACGCTATTAATTGGCTGATCATACACGATGCTGCAACCAGTTGCAACAAATGCAATATTCAGGCGTGTGCGCAATCTATTAGCGTGCAATATGCAGTTTTCAGAAAACAAAGACGAATGCTCTGCAAGCTCACTAGTGAGGCGAAGACTCAGCTATAAGGAGAAGAGAGTAGAAAGAAATTTTTTTAGGCGCAGTTGGAACGCGTCGCTCAGGCTGGCTATTCATCCAGCGCTTCGTTTGATGAAAAATTTCTCAAAGCTGAGCCATTCCAGAAAGCTAAAAAAATAATATAGCGCTAATACCATCTCTACGGAACGTGATGATATAAAACAGTGGCTCCGCATGACTGTTGTTCGTCAAACACGATTTTCCAAAATGCCTCCTCTCACACTCTAGGTTTTTGTGCAAAAAGAGTGAAAATCAGTGAGTGTTTGTTCGATGGACATGAAAATATGACACGATATTTTTAAAACTCAAGCGCCCTGTTTAAAGGCAAAATTCACGTTCTGGTAAAGCGATTATTCTAACTGCAAAGAGAAAAGTGTGGTTGCGCTTCTCCGTCCGTCTGCCAAACATCGTTCCTGCAAAAGACTAGCCATGGACTTCTTGCCTCTTAAGATTTTTGATCTTCTTTTATATACCGCCTTAGTTAAAAAGTCCTGCTCTATATGAAGGATAAAGGACGGCGTTATTCAATCCCTTTGGGATGCGCCACGCATTCTACTTCTACGGGATGTCGTGGAGGCGAGTTGAATGCGTATTTGGCCATACAATGACATGCGGGGGCCAGCCGATGAACCAGGGACTCGAACCCGCATCTTCTGCTTTCCGAACAGCGATGTTAAGCCTCACATCACCGGCGCTGTTTCTTCGCACATTACATCTGCGATATTTTCGAGGCCACGGGTGGGTGCTGACAGACCTCGAGGATAAAGGATAAAGGATAAAGGACGGCGTTACTCAATCCCTTTTGGGATGCGTCACGCATTCTACTTCTACGGGAGGTCGTGGAGGCGATTTGAATGCTTATTTGGCCATACAATGACTTGCGTGGCCAGCCAATGAACAAGTCAGCGCCCTACCCTTCCCAGACAAGCCTGGTACCAATTCACCGACCCCGGAGGGGTAGAAGGCTTGACCTGCCTGGGCGGGAAATCCGAACCAGGAACCTGGTATCGGGTGTACGCGACAGCCGGCGCCTCCCCCGACTGCGCTACACGCGCCCCACCTCGAGGATATCGCGGATGTTATGTGGGAACAAACAGCGCCGGTGGAGTAAGGCGTAGCATCGCCGCCTGAAAAGCAGGTGATGCGGGTTCGAGTTATTCTTATCGCAAAAAAACATCCTGCAAAAATACATAACCCCTCTGCCAACCGCTCCATGCTTAAACAAATGTGTTAATACACTGTCTCCTTACATTGCCCAGAAAAAGTAATTTCGAAAAAATTTATTTGATATTCCTCACATCCAGATTTGGTACTTCTCGAACAGCTATAGTACTACGAAACTATTTTACCATTCTACGCACTTTCAGGGAAAAGTTAGCAGAAATATATTTGAAACTTGATTCAAAGTCGAAACAATGATGCAGGCTGAATTAGAGCCTTAAATGTTTGCCGTTCAGGCACCTGGGTAACTAAAAAAGGACGAAACCATCATAAAGAGAATGGTGGCCTAGGACCCCTACCTGGCCCAACCAACCATTGGTTTTCCATTATAAATCTCAAAGGAGAGCAGAAATTAAAGCGCTGGTCCTCCACAAATACAATGGTAAGAGCAGAGCCGCAAATACCGGAGATTTCACCGATTTTCGGGGAAAATAAATAAGCACCACCACTGGGGAATCTCGTCACTGAGGGTGAATCATAACATCTTTCAAAGGCGTCTAAACGATGAGGGTATGTGTTTCACCGGACGATTCAGCCGAAAGAATACCAGAAAACGTCAGCGGCTAGACAAGAATGGGTTGATTTCGGTGAAGTAGCAACTAAGCCTTCCACTTCTAGCTTATTTCAAAAGGGACTTGTCATCGATGAAATGACGCTAAACGCACCAACCCTTTACCAGTGGAATCGACCTGCGTGCTCCGAACCAGTCATTAAAAGACATTTTTCTCTAAAATCTGCGGTTGTCTTCGTTAAGCAGTTTTTTCAGAAGTAGCCGATAAGGACGTTGTCAATGAATTCCATTGTGGAAGTCGCCATGCACTTTACTTCTACGAGACTTTTGGGGGCCATTTCAAACTCGTCTTTAGTCCATAGAATGAATTACGGTGACTAACAGATAAGTGCATCAGTGCTCTATCACCCACAATCAATACTGTAAAGCGCGTGTAGCGCAGTCAGAGGAGATGCCGACTGCCGACTGTACCCGACACTATATTGCTGGTTCGGATTTTCCATCCCTCCGAGGTCGACGAATTGGTACCAGACTTGTCTGGAAAAGATAAAGCGCTAACTTGTTCATCGTCTGGCTACCGCAAGTCATTGTATGGCAAAATGCGCATTCAAATCGCTGATGTCCCGTAGAAGTAGAATGCGTGGCGCATCCCAAAAAATGTGAGTAATGCCGTCCTCAATCCTTTATTAAAGAGTACTTGAAGGGTGACAACCGCCCTGAAGGGATGACTTTTGTGGGACTCCAACCGTCGATCGATTTGGAGTGAACGCGATATCGCCCGCTTGATCCGACAGCGCTACTCTTCGGTGGTACGACCCTGCTGTGGGTGAAATGGGAAGATTAGGACAGCGACGAATGCAACACCAATCCAAGCTGGCAGCGACAGCGCCAGGGAAAGCCAGAAGGGAACGGTAAGTTTAGCGTTAGAGTTTGAAGCAATGAAAAGCGACCATTAGGCACTTCGTAGAAGAAGAAAGGGCGTCACGATGGAGAGATTTTTCGACGTCGGGGCTCCAGCAGGACAAGACGAATGAGAGGAGCACCGAATGCTTTAAAGAGCTAAATGTCCAGAAGAAGAAGAAGAAGAAGAAGATTTAGCACAAGGGTGTCAGATAAGACATAATGTCCTACTACATTTAGAAGAGCTAGCCTCCGTTCGTCTGCTTCTGCGTCTGTCCGACCAATGTAAGACTAACATCCTCTGAGCAGGCTTTACAACTATCGAACCCTGCTGAGGGATGACCTTTTGAGATGGAAATCACGCGAATATGTTGGCCGATGGACAGGTTTCATAACAGATAATCAACGTCGATCGATTTTATCGATTTGCATTCGGAGACAGTCGTAGTAGGTGATTATGTAGGCTGGCGGATACGCTTCATAACAACTGCACAAAATTGAATAGCTGGAAATTGTCGATCGACCATATCGACTGTTTTCAGAGTTGACATTTTCAAACGAGAATTAAGAAATAATGTTGAGCATAGGAAACGCTTCATAACAGGCAAACAATATCGATCGAACGAGTTTCGCTCAGAGACCACCGTTGTAGGTGAAAGCTACATGGAATCACTTCAATTCACTGAAGGAAATTGATTCGCCGAAAGTTATTGATCGACCTTATCAATTCTTGTCCCGAGTTGACCGTTTAAGATGGGAATCATATGAATGTCTTCATTGGACAGGCTTCACAACAGGTAATCTCTCTCAATGGTCATTATCGAACGATTTTATCGATTCTTGTTCGAAATCCATCGCTGTGAGTGGAAGCTACGTGAATATGGTCTGGTGTACATGGTGCACAACAAGCATATAAGACTGATTCGCTTTAAATTATTGATCTGCCTTATTGATTTTTCCCAGAGTTTACCGTTTAAGGCGCGAATCACTAGAATATATGAGGCAATCGATAGACGTCGCAGCAACTAAAGTAAAGGAATACGAGGACGACACTGAGCGGCCGTGTCCTATTGAGAGCATGTTCATTGGAAAAGGCAGAAGCAATTCACCACGCTATAGATGCGAAACACTAAAGAACCCTGCAAGGACATTGTAATGCAGTCTATTGCAAATTGATTGCGTTCTTTTTCTACATGCCTGGAGGTGAAAGGAGATGAAATAAAAATGAAATAATTGATGCCGATGTTGCGTCCAGAGTCGGCGTTCCATCCCCACAAAGACCGGCTATTACTGCAGAAAAGGTTTCATCGTTTAGTGCGAATCTACCATTACAGCTCTCAAAATGCGACGGTGGATTTAGCAAATCGTGCTGTTAAAAAGGTATTTAAGCTATTATGCTTAAAAGTAGTCTTTTTTGTTCAAAAGCGATTTTTTGTTTATTGGCAAAACCGGGTTTTTTCGATCGTTTCTCACCAGTCAGTGCTGGTCACAAGTTTATATACGTTAAGAATTATGCTAGTTTGCCTTTCATATGTGTGAAGGTGAAGAGTAAAAAATGATAAAGGACGGTCTAGCCTCTTTCCTTGCGCCACGCACTCTACCTCTGCGAAATATTGCGGACGCTATATGAATGTCTATTTGGCGCTGGCCAATTGATGGACAAGTTAACAACCTATCCTTTACTAAATAATTTGCAGTTCGATATGCATGAAAAGCTTGGTTGAGCTGAAAACCTAACCAGAAACCTGATTCAGGGTGCAGAAGACAGTCGGCGCCTCTTCCGACTCGCCCGTGAAATGTAGGATAATTAACAATCAATTTCCTTTTCTCCACTACTAATAAAGGACAATAATAAAAGATAAAGGACGGCGTTATTCAATCCTTTTTGGGATGCGCCACGCATTCTACTCCTACGGGATATCGGGAAGACGAAGCGTAAATGCGTATTTGGTCTTTACAATGAATTGCGGTGGCCAGCTGATGAACAAGTCAGCGCTTTGTCCTTCCCAGACAAGACTGGTACCAATTCACCGACCCCGGAGGGATGGAAGGCTTGGTTGGCCTGGGCGGGAAATCCGAATCAGGAACCTGGTATCGGGTGCACACGACAGCCGGCGCCTCCTCCGACTGCTCTACATGCGCCCCTTCTCTACTACTAGTACGTATAATAATTAGTGCTGACTTGGAAGAAGCAGCTTCTGAAGCGATAAGTGGTCGACGTTAACCAATTCCTATTGGGACTGCGCCACGCATTTCAAAATGTATCGTTCTGCAGCATTCATTTCTTGGAGTCTGATTGAATGCAAGAATGACCCACCATTGTCCATTGTTTACTTCTAGTACAAGTTCATCCCTGGACGAAAGGAATTCTTGCCTGGCATGGGCAAGACGTGAGCCTTGACTCGATTTGAGGGGCATATGGAAGATGGTGCCATCTTTCCAAGTAGCTGCACCCGCAGTGAACCTCCAAATGGAGCGTATCTCATTGAAACCAGCTCAACGAACATCTCGTTTTAGCAACGCTTGGAACCTATTAGCAACTTCTGCACTACATCAAGAAGTTTAACCAGCTTGAGTGGCCACAAATAATTTACGGTAAAGAAATCGAATTTTAAAAAACACCAGTCCACCGCTAACCAATTTTCTGTGGGGTCCTAACCCTCCTTATATCATACAGGAGGAAGTGTTTGCAATGAAAACACCTTGACAAAGCAACGTTAGTTTTTTCGATGTGGTGCTAGAAAATGGCGTTTTATTCAGTGAGACAAGGTTTCCGTGATTGTTGTTGCTGTTCCTTGCCGTTAGTCATTCCATTTTTTTCATGAAAACTAAGCCTGTTGTCGATTTTTATCCAAAAATGGCTTCTGAGAGAGAACGTAAAACATTCATCACTAATCCCTGAAAGCAGGACAATTGAGCCAATTTTCAGACGAGGTGCCACTTTACAATGCGAGAAGCATCTAGGACTCACATCCGACGACTTTGTCAGGCTTCTCTAGCACCAGCATAAGGGAACGTTATCAGCCTTTTGGGACGGGGCACGCATTCTACCTCTACAAAATCTAGCGAAGGCAATTTGAAGGCGTATTTGGTCTATACAGGGTGCGGCGCTTAAATCCTGACTAATTTAGATTCACATTTCCCGCCATACTGGATTCAAACGCCGCACCTGCATAGGACAACGCAACGTAGCGCAGTAGGAGGAGGTAGCGGCTGTCGCGTCTATCTGATTCCAGGTCTTGGTTCGGATTTTCCGAAAAGGCCAACTGAGGTTTTCATTCCTTCGGTGTCGGTGAATTTGTGCCAGACTTCTGTAGAAAGGGTAGAGGTCGGCGTAAGTCAATCCCTTCGCGGGATGTGCCACACATTCGACTTCTACGAAGGGGCTAGGTTTAGCGTTTCCAATGGGCGTCTAATTTCAGCGAGAGCAGCAAAAACAACGGCTAATCGCGTCAAGGATTGTTGGAGAAAAATCCACCGCAATTCCGATCGTGGACCGATTCGTTATGAGGTCGAATTCGAGGAGAGTTATGATCCGAAGTTATGTGCAAATATTTGTGCAACATGGCAAACAGTTAGATAGTTTGAAATAATAAACATTTTTTATTCGTTCCAAAAAAAAAGGCGAGTTACCTAGCAGCAGAAGAAGAATAGATGAACCGAGTGAAGAAGGTCTTCTAGTAAAACGCAACATCAATAGCTGCCAGTGTACGGGAAACGAGCGGAAAATTGGCGTGCTGAAGATGAAGTAGCCGTATCTTACTGATTAATTCTGGCCGCATAGGCTATATGTATGCTGCTGACTAGTCGTCCACATCGTGAACACGTGAGATGCGAGGATGCTGAGTACACACCCATTCCCCGAGAGCCCTTTCACTTCTCACTTCTTCCGACGTCGTTTTCTTTTCGTCAGGACTCTTTCTATATAGAGATGAGTAAGTGCCTGAGAGAACGATGTTGCGTGAGGCCGTAGAAGTTCACTGTGAACTCTGGGCTTATTCACGCTTCAATTTTGCTGCCTTCTGAAGAATTAGCTCTTTCTTGGCAGGAATTGCGGTGCAAACCCTGTTGTTAAGCAATCGGCTAGCATCATTTTGTCCCTTTGCTGAAATCCTATTTCAGCTCTTCGAGGACGTTATTTTCAAACGCCTTTGACCATTTTGAGTACAGAACCCAAGTCATGTAGGATGCTACCTTACCCTCGATTTCCGCTGTTTTAGTGATCGAAACCTTCCCGAATTTGCTTATTTTCTACAATACATAAATTTCAGGGAGGTTTTGGCGCCTTTGGACTAATCAAAGAAGGTGTTAATCAATCCCTTTAGGGATACGCCACACATTATATTTCTATGCGGTGTCGTTGAAACTAGCAACTCACCGAACTTCAACAATAGCGGACTTGGTTCTATTGGATGAAAACAGCCGTTGATTTGAGCTGCGCGTGATTGACGGCGCCTCCTCAACTACGCAGCACCCACATTTAGCGCCATTAATTAGAAAAAACGGTACAGGTCGCGAAAGCGCACAGCATTGGAAGGTGGGAACGCGCCATCCAATCAGGTCATAGCAGATGGGCGTTTAATTCAAAGGGAACGTGCACAGTCAGTACCCCTATTTCCTTCCGTGGATAGTACACATAGTCAGTACTGTGCTTGGTCGTGATTGGCCAACGCGTTTCCACCTCCTCCTGCTGTGCGCCTTCGCGACATGTGCTGAAAAAAATTAACTTTTAAACACATGCGAAATACATAAGCATCTCTCAAAAATTAGAGAGTATGTACGACTTTTCATGGGTGCCCACACATGGACTTTTCGTGTCATAACGGTTTGTAGCTCATAATGTCGGGAATGTTAGTCCAGATCAAAGCTCTTGCGCCAGGCGGGACTCGAACCCGCACCTTCTGCTTTCTGGGAAGCGATGCTATGCCTTACACCACCACTGCTGTTTGACCGTACGTAACATCCGCGATATCCTCGAGGTCTGTCAGCTTAACCGGTTCTATGCTGATATCAGCGGCCGGCCCATCTCGATATCACGGGTGGGTGCCGACAGACCTTGAGGATATCGTGGATGTTTCGTGTGGTCAAACAGCGCCGGTGGTGTAAGGCGTAGCATCACTGCCCAGAAGGCAGAAGGTGCGGATCGAGTCCCGCGACTGGCGCAAGAGCTTTAATCGTAACAAAACATCCTGTAACAACATATAGCCTCTCTACCAGTCGCTCTAAGCTTAAATAAATATGATAAAGCCCTGAGTCTCCAGAATTCAACCGAAATTTAGCTGCAATGTTGGAAACGATTTTTTAAAAAATAACCAGTAAATAAATATTAGTGAAAGGTACATTAAACTGGAGACAACGAATCTTGAAAAACGACAAACCTTGCTCAGAAAAGAAAATCATTCAGAGAATTAGCTAGAAGGAAAGCACAAATGGTTTTTTTTTGTAGGATTATAGCTACTCCTTTGTTAACTGAGTGTGGGTTAAAACGATTTTTCGTCTTTTAGCCAAAGGCTTAAGATATCAAAAACAATTCTGTTGAGCAGATTTTTTGCGAAGGAGAAAGAAAGAAGTTCATATAGCCTGCACTGCCATCTGGCGCCACCTCACATGGGGGTGCCTTCGTCAGCTTCTGATTTATTTTCTTTAATGGAGGAAAACCATATTCTATGTTTTTATATTTTTTATCTTCTCTATGGTTATATTTGATTTTAAAAAATTTTAAAAATTGGAAAGGTTAGATATGTAATATGAAGAGTAAAATATGTGCAATACTATTTCGATGGCTTGTTAAAAACTTGAAAAAGAAACAGCCTTCTGAAAACAACACGAATCTTCTTGGAGAATCTTAAATGGTTATTTTTGCATTTGATGACCAATCGTTTAGTATGGCTTCAAGTAAAATCTGGTACTCAAACCAGTATATTGGAACGGAACATGCAGACGAGGATCGGAAAATAATGTACGAATTGTTCTGAAAATACGTATGTTCTGCCTTGGTAAGCAAAGTGTTCCTATCCATCCGAGCGTCAACTCGAAATGACACGTCGGTAAATTCGTCCGTACAAAAACAATAGGAATCGGATTTGAAAGTCGTATTTTATACCGTTTAATCTGCATGTCACTTTCACGACGTTATTTTCACCGATTCCTTGGATAGCTTTCAGAGCTAGAATATACTACGAGAGTTCATCAGCTATCTCTATCTCTCTAAACATTATAAAAAAAGAAAGGATAAAACGCGGCGTTATTCATTCCCTTCTGGGATGCGCCACACACTTACTTTATGGGATATCGTGGAGGCGGTTTGAATGCGTATATGGCCATACAACGATTTGCGGTGGCCAGCAGATGAACACGTCAGCGCTGTATCCTTCCCAGACACGTCTGGTGCCAATTCACCGACCCCGGAGGGATGGAAGGCTTGGTTGGCCTAGGCGGGAAATCCGAACCAGGTACCTGGTATCGGGTACACACGACAGCCGGCGCCTCCTCCAGCTGCGCCACACGCGCCTCTCTAAACATTAGCAACTAAAAAGCTGTTTCTAGTCGTTTTCTTCTCCGGAAATCTGCCAAATGTAATAAATTTTGCATTTATTAAAATGACTAAAATATTGCCAAACTGTGATCATTTGTGCGCGCGTGATAGAGCAGTCGAACAAGGCGCCCGCGCGGTTCTACGTTCCTTGTTCAGCTCCCGCCTAAGCTAGCTAGGTCTTCCTTTTTTAGAGAGTCTGTGAATTTGTGAAAAAAAACTTTTCCGAGAAAAAAAACGTTGACTTAATCATCGGCAGGCCAGCGCAAGCCATCTTGTACTGTATATGTATTTCAAATAAAGCATAAAAGGATAAAAGACGGCGCCTATCAATCTCCTTTAGGATGCTCCGCTCATTCTACTTCTACGGAGTGTCGTGCAGGTGATTTGAATGCGTACAAAGACTTGCGGTGGCCTATGTGTATTAATACTTTATCCTTCTCAGATAGGTCGGGTACCAATTCAACGACCTCAGAAGGGCGAATGGGCCTGGACGGAACCACCGATGACCAATCCATGAATTGATTCGGGATGCATGCGAGAGTCAGCGCCTTTTCCGACTGCGCTACCCTACAACATGACAGGTCGACCAACACCAACACCTAGACTACTTACATGCTGTCCCGCCAATAGGAGAGGTTAGTAAACTGCAACTTCACCAGATACAGGCTAAGCATACTCTTCAGACGCTAAGGAATAGAACATTGGCATACGATAGTGAGAAGACGGCTGCGGCTCGCTGAAAACGACGGGTTCGACTGCAACAATTTAATGGCTGCGACGCCTGAGAAAAACAAGCAATCGGGAAGGTGAGACTCCTAAATAGGCACAGAAGAAGTCCATGAAGCACGGAGGGTATGTAGCTAAATATCAGGCTCTACTGTGACATAGCTTACGTCCTCATTTACAAACTAAAATTTCTCTCGCCCAACCTTGATGTGATTCAATTCATTTTCTTTAAGCCTCAAGTGGTTGGTATCGAGGATGCAAGCTGTTACAACGATGTTTTGGTGCAGTCAAAACTTTAGCGCTAGGCGGGACTCGAACCCGCACCTCCTACTGACTGGGCGGGAATGCTCTACGCCATTTCACCACCGCCGCCGTTTGATCGAACGCAACACCCACACCTACTGAAACCGATTTTTATTTTCAAACGGTTTCTAAATCTGATCCATCTACGAGCACCTCTGATATTCAAAGGATTTTCGGGAATCTTTGATGTTTTTGCAGTGAAGTTCTGCTGTTTCTAGCACAAGCAATAACATATTGCAAAAGTTTTCAATGCACTTCAAAACAAGAAATGATTAGTGCCTGTTTATCGAACACAGAAAATTAATTTATATGACTGAAAAATATTTCCAGCAAATTTCTTAATACTTTGCCTAGCGTGGCTATGAACTTCGAGACACATTTAGTGTACTCAGCTGATGGTTTCCTGTATATGTTACAGTAATTCTAGAGTTATTTTGTTTCTAACTTTGATTACTCTACACTCTTGTCTCCATCGGAAGACTACGACCTTCTCTCCAAAGGACTGTTGAAATGTACTAGCAGCTCTTGCGGAGCCACATCACAGTCTGCTTCAAGACTCAACGCACATGCGATTAAACTCTTGGAGCAAAGAAGAGCTGTCAAACTAGATCCTAATGCTTCCCATCTGGAAAAAAATCACCATCTCAAAGGCCTCGAATTGCAGTGAAGGAGTCCATTCAAGCCTACAGAAGATTGAAGCTGTTAGAAGCCGCTGGGAAAGGTTCAAGCATAAAGCGTTGCAAACGAGACCTCTGCGACCAGAACGCAATAATGTCAGCCCTTGTGGATAAGGGTGGAACAACGCAAACGTCTCGAAGAGCGATGGAGGCCATCGTTCAAGAATTCTACACAGATCTGTTCCGTTCTTCCATCACTGTCCCGAAATGCTTGATGCCACCAGCTGAGGAAGTACCTCCCATTCTGGAATCAGAAGTTGCTCATGCCATCAGAAGGATGAAGCCGAGCACTGCTCTTGGACCGAACGGCATTTCTGCTGATCTCCTTCGTGCGGGTGGCAGTGCCAACTGCTCACTTCTTGCCAAGCACTTCAACCACTACCTTCGACTTGGTAGGATTCTGGACTCATGGAAGGAGTCGAAAACAGTTCTAATCTTCAAAAAGGTCAGCAGGAGGATATCAACAACTATCGACCCATCTGTCTTCTCTCGGCTGTGTACAAGATCTTCACCAAGATACTGCTTAACCGCATGAAGCGTTGCTTGGATGAGTATCAGCCAGTGGAGCAGGCAGGGTTTCGCAAGGATTTCTCCTGCATGGACCATGTTTCAGACTGTCTCACAGCTCATCGAGAGGAGCCGCGAATACCACCTCCCACTTGTCGTTGTCTTCGTGGATTACCGGAAAGCGTTCGACTCTGTGGAAATCAACGCCGTTTTGAACGCACTTGTGCATGCTGGTATACCATCGCCCTACATCCGACTTCTCGACGAATGCTTCTCGAACACATCGACTACCATCCAGCTGTTCGATCGAAAGCTTAAAATTCCTATCGCGAAAGGAGTACGGCAGGGAGACACGATTTCTCCCAAGCTATTCACAGCGGCACTCCAGGATGCCAGGAAAGACTTGAACTGGGACGATAAAGGCTACCTTGTCGACGGTAAACGGATCAGCAACCTTTGCTTCGCCGACGATATTGTTCTCATCTCTACCAGCACGGCAGAAGTCGAGGAAATGCTGAACGAGCTCAATGTGGCAGGTATGAAGATTGGATTGGACATGAATATGTCCAAAACGCAATTTATGGTCAACCAGTGGTGTGACACGGGACTCGTAAAGTTAAATGGAGTCGCTCTACAACAGGTCGACTCCTACGTCTATCTGGGAAGAGAGCTGCACATGGATAAGGACCTCGCTCCTGAAATCGCCCGCAGGAGACGCGCAGCATGGGCAGCCTTCAGTTCGATTCGCGAAGTCACCGATCAGGTCAAGGATGTCGGCCTCAGGGCCTCGATATTCAACCCCTCTGTACAGCCTGCGATGTGTTACGCAACGGAAACCTGGCCCGACAACTAGACAATCGCCAGAGCAATGCAAACTACGCATCGTGCACTGGAGAGATGTCTTCTGAGGAAAAGCCTTCGTCAGCAATGGCAAGAAGGCCTACGAAGCTCGGAGCTACGGGAGAAGTCGCAATTAGCAGACCCGCTGCAGTACATGAAGAAGTCCAAATATCGCTGGGCCGGACACCTGCTTCGACGAAAGGACGATAGATGGAGTCTCCGTGTCACAGAATGGCTCCCGAGAGACCATAAGAGACCACTGGGACGACCGCCAACGCGATGGGCAGACTCATTCTCAAGATCTTTCAGAGAGCGGAGTCTGCCTCACTGGATGCAAGCAGCCAGAGATCGAGCGGTCTGGAAGAGTTGTGGTCCCCGCTGAGAAGACCTCCAGCCGACAAAAGGACCATCAAAGTATCAAAGTAAGTAGTACACTCTTGCCTATCTCTTGAATAAATAAATAAATAAATAAATAAATAAATGCGGGTAAGATAATCTCTGATACTTTAAAATGGTACCGCAACACTATTCTAAATTTTTGAGCCCATGAGCTTCTTTTTTGAGCGATAATGCCGGTGATTATCAATCTTTTGGTGGGCCATACACCACTCTCTTTTAAGCTGAAGAGGTGGTCGACGTTACCCCATAAAATAAACGTTTTTTTTAAAATACGAAGCATAGAGAACGTGTACCACCTTAATGTAAGAAGACACCATCTATACTATCAATTATTGGGTTGGTCGAAAAGTCATGCAACACTATGTAGCACAACAATATTACAATACAATGCAATATAAAACAATATACAAAGACTCAGTCCACGATATCTTCCCATCCAAGTCTAAGATCCTGTTCCATCTTTCAGGCAGCCTTTTAATTCCTTTCCGCCAGAATTCCGAGGGCTGTGAGGAAAAGAATTCAGAAGCATCCATTTCCAAATGACGTCGATCCTCGAACTCTCTACCACGAAGATGCTGCTTCAGAGCTCAGTCTCGTTTTTTATAGACAGTCAGCAGGAACGATTGCCAACCTTCTAGACCAGACGACTGTTCTCCTCTGCTGGACATATTTCCTTGGATTTAGTCCGTCTTCCGCTTTGCGTTTTATGCGCATGGAATGAAAACTGGACTACTTATCCTTTGTTTCGTGTTCGGCTCGAAGTTTGTCACATTCCAATTTTTTAAGTGATTTAATTAGGGGGTTCCTCTACTTTTCTGGTACTACCTTGTATTGCTTCCTGGAAGTATGACCACTATGGACTAAAGAACGATTACCACTAACTACTTCCACCACTCAAACAATCACCACCTCATAAACCTGCAATAACACAGCGTAGTGACGGAGGTATGTACGTTCACAAAGAAACCCGCGGACAAAAAACGCTAACGAAGAGCGACGGCGAGTTCATGGAGCAACCTAGAATAAGTTGATCAATAATCGATTTTTACCGTAGTAGAACGACACATATCAGCACGACAATGGGCGATCAGCCAGCGATCATTTGTCAGACGATCCAATATTGCTGAGAAAAGCAGATGTTGACCACAGATGTTAATATTATCATCATGTCAGAGTGTTACTATGGTTACATCTGCGCTTAGGCCTTCTCCGAGATCTGACAGAAGTGAGCGATAATCTTATCCCTTTCACACCGACGTCGACCGCACATATCACATATCACACAGCTGAATTATATGAACGGAAATTATCCGGCAAGACCTCCGCAATCAGCTGTGGCCATCGAGGTTCAAATGGATTCAGTGAAATAGGTTATTTTCACTTAAACTTAAAAACCCAACTTAAACTTTTCACTTAAACTTAATCAAACTGAATGCCTTCTAAACCAAATAAAGACCTCTCACTGTGAATTGGATACTGCTCAAATCAAACTGGACGTGTTTGAAATCAAAAAGGGCATTTAGACAGGACCCTTTCCTCATCAAAATGGACACTTTCTCTAGAAGATTGTTGGTGATATTTTAAATTGCATATCTTCTAATCTGTTAGACCCCTATAGTGTTTAGAAGTGAGACAACATGTAATAGGCTATCGTCAGAGGTATGGTTAAAAACTTCGAACAATATTCGCTAATTTTTTAATTTGGACTGGACGCTTCTCGTTTTTAAAACTATTCAAATTAAAGCTGAGATCTTTTAAGGTAAAATTGGCCTAATCAAACTGAATGCCTTTTAAATCAATTAGAGACTTCTCACTGTGAACTACATAGATACATACTGCTCAAATCAAACTGGACGTGTTTGAAATCAAAAAAAGGCATTTAGACAGGACCCTTCTCTCAGCAAAATAGGTATTCTCTCCGGAGGATTCTTGGTGGTAATTCAAACTCCGTGGGCGCGTGTAGCGCAGTCGGAGAAGGCGCCGGCTGTCATGTGCACCCGATTCCAGGTTCCTGGCTCGGACTACCCGCCCAGGCCAACCAAGCCTTCCATCCCTCCGGGGTCGGTGAATTTGTACCAGACTTGTCTGGGAAGGATAGAGCGCTGACTTGATCATCGTCAACCACAAGTCATTGTATGGCCAAAAACGCATTCAAATCGCCTCCATGACATCCCGTAGAAGTAGAATGCGTGGCGCATCCCAAAAGGGATTGAATAACGCCGTCCTTTATCCTTTAATCCTTTTAATACTAACTCCATAGCCTAGTTAATAAAAGTCTTAATTTGATGGTTTAAATCTACAAAATTTGTCATACAAAGAGTTTGCGCCGTGCACACGCATAGTAGAATCGAAGTTTCATTGAAAAATGCTCTGCTTTGATGCATTGATTAAATGAACAGTTGCCAATGTATAACGTATTAAGTCTAAAACTTATGGTTAGCCACAACTTTAATTATACCAGCCATTTTTTCATAATTTATCTTATTTTCAAAGAATGGCACTCTTGTCAGGCCAGTAATCCCATTTTAGTTTGTCTCTACAAACAATCCCTATTATCGTCGGTGGTCTTTTAAACAAGGATGTAGGACAGCATCAATCAATATTTGAGATACGCCACGCATTCTACTTTTATGTTTTACTTTTTGGCCTACACAATGACTCGTGATGTCGGGTAGGTGAACAAGTCAGTGTCTTATTCTTCCCAGACAAGGCCGGTCTATCCACCCAGGAAAGATGGAAGACTTCTTCAGCCTGGTTGGACCCGTTCCAAGAAATTTGAATCGTGTGCAGGCGACAGCTGGCGCCTCCTCCGACCACGCTATCACACACCGTTGCGGTCTCTACATCTTGTAAAATGCGCGGCGTGTACCAGAAGAAGTGACTATGGTCGTGCTCTACAGCTTGGGATATAACTGCAGTGAGAGGGCTGACATTTTCAGGCAGAACAATGATGTAGTAACAGACTTTTAGCATACTACCATACTACATATATAAAGGATAAAGATTGGCGTAGTTCAATCACCGTGTGGGATGCGCCACGCATTCGGAACATTGTTGAGGTAATTTGAATGCGTGATTAGAGCGTGTACTGACATGTGATAGCTACAATACCGGCCGTATTTTTTGGTCTTTGAGCGGAAAAACGCCTTTTCCACCGCTTTTTGATAGCTCACATCAAAATGCGTGCCTTCAAAAATAAATCCGATAGTTGGGATCACCATCAAAAGATCTATTCTAAAGAAAGAAGAGCAGAGAAAAACGCCCAGTAAATTTTAAAAATGTTGACTTGATGACCTCGATTCTGCTCGACGCGATGGACCAGGTCCCTTTAAAAAAAAAAGGGAAACAATTACACCCAAAGTTCACATTCTGCATATAGGTCATCGAATTAACATGTTAAGCATTTAGTGGGCATTTTCACTTTATCGGACAGATCATTCGATGCCGATCCCAAATATCCATTATATTTTTCATTATATTTTTCAAAGCACACTATTTAAAGAGTTATAGAAAAGCGGCGGAAAAGACGTTCATTGCACCTTTCCACCAAAACGCCAAAAAATAGCGGCCTAGTGGATGAAGAATGAATGGATGAAGAATCCGTTCAGAAAGGTCCTCGTAGGTGTGGAACGCTTAGATGGCATGGAAGCTGTCCGAACCTGAAATCGAATCAGAGTGCGTGCGAGACACAGCGCCTCTTACGACTCCGCTCCTTTGTATCGAACAAAGAGTTTCACTTAGCTTCCCTCCCCAAAAACCTCAAGACTTATCGGAAAGAGAGTAGATTAGCGGTTAGGAACTCTACTTAGCCCTAATAGATGTCCAAATTCCTTCCCATACTTCTATATCCTCCACAGTAAGCAAAATCAAGAGTTAAAATAATCCACTATTTTAGTACAGCTCAAGGTCTTCTCAACTTTACTCATTTTTTAAAATAATTTAGCGAGTTGATATCCTCTACCCTTCTGATAGTGTAGCATTGTCCTTGGAAGGTATGACTACTTTGGACTAAAAGGAGGGCTTAAAACCTTCATAAAAGGATAAGAATAAAGAGTAGATTAGCGGTTAGGAACTCTACTTAGCCCTAATAGATGTCCAAATTCCTTCCCATACTTCTATATCCTCCACAGTAAGCAAAATCAAGAGTTAAAATAATCCACTATTTTAGTATCCTTGGAAGGTATGACTACTTTGGACTAAAAGGAGGGCTTAAAACCTTCATAAAAGGATAAGAATAAAGAGTAGATTAGCGGTTAGGAACTCTACTTAGCCCTAATAGATGTCCAAATTCCTTCCCATACTTCTATATCCTCCACAGTAAGCAAAATCAAGAGTTAAAATAATCCACTATTTTAGTACAGCTCAAGGTCTTCTCAACTTTACTCATTTTTTAAAATAATTTAGCGAGTTGATATCCTCTACCCTTCTGATAGTGTAGCATTGTCCTTGGAAGGTATGACTACTTTGGACTAAAAGGAGGGCTTAAAACCTTCATAAAAGATAAGAATAAAGGACAAAGGTTACTCAAACCCTTTTAGGGTGCGCCACGCACTAGACTTCCACAGAATGTGGAGGCGATTCAAACGCGTATTTAGACATATGGTGACTTGCGGTGGTCAGCCGATGAACAAGTCAGCGCTTGATCCTTCTCAGACAAGTCTGGTAACAATTTACTTACTCCGAATGGATGGCTTTGGCTTGGTTGGCCTGGGCGGAACCAACCACCAGCCCGAAGCAGATATCTGGTATTGGGTGCACGCGACAGTCGGCACCTTCTACCCGACTGCGTTACACAGGTCCAAAACCTTCAAAAACTGCGAAATATCCTCTTAAATAATCACAACTCCACAGGTCATGTACCTGTTCATTATACAAGGTGTCCCAAAAAATGTATACACTGTTTGAAAGGTGATAACTTTGCACACAGTAAAGGTATTGAGGAAAATAAGGGCTCATATAAAAGCCTGGAAAATTTTCTGACATATGGGCGGCATGGAATGCGCCATGCACTCGTTTGAATGATTGCAATTTACACACGATTGATTGTGTTTCTCTGGAATACATGTCATGATTTCTTCACAAAGTGACCGTTTATGCACCCGCTTGAAACCTTGCACTTCAGACTCGATTGATTGTGCATGGGCTGAATGGCTGTTACAATCTTGTTACTATTTGGTCAGATTAACCTGTGCTGTACTTCTTTTAACGTTTAAAACTTGACAATCATGTGAAAGACACGTGACATACGAGTTTATAGATCGCACGTTTTAAATGTGAGCAGGGGCCCCATTTGATATGACGCACTCAGTGGATGATGAAGAAACATTCCAACTGAATGAAAAGGTTAATCGGCATAATGGCAGCTATTGGACGTCGCATATCGTTAAAAAAGCAAAGCACAGGTTAAAGTGGTCAAGTAGTAACAAGATTATAACAGCCATTCAGCCCATGCACAATCAATCGAGTCTGAAATGCAAGGTATCAGGTGAGCGCATGGCACAATCCTGCCTAGTTGCACGTCGCAGAGATCTCGTTACTCTATGCTTTTATATGAGCTTCAAGCATCTTCAAAGGCTTCACTAGCAGCAATGTTAGTACGTTTCAAACAGTACATGCATTTTTTGGAATACCCTGCTTTTTCCGCAAACCATCGTGTTTTTACGTTTTAAACCCTAGAGTAAACGCAAATCAATCGAACCGGCCACGTTGTGAAGAAGTTATAACATGTATTCAGGCGAAACACAATCAATCGTGTGTGAAATGCAAACTTTCAAACGAGTGCATGGCGCATTCCATGCCAGTCATGTGTCATATCAGCCCTTAACTTCTTTAGTACCTGTACTGCGACCAAAGTTATCACCTTTCAAACAGTGTATACATTTTTTGAGACACCCTGTACACTTGGGTAAGAAAGGATAGTTGATCTAGAAAAGAATAATCCAGGCTTCAGCTGTGCAGCAGAGTGGGCCTCTTGGGTGGTCACTATACTATGGGTTTTTCGCGAACAGCTGTGCTAATCGGATTCAGTTTATCTTCACGAGTAGCAAGTGTTTCGCACACATATTCACGCGACGAAGCAGAGCGATCTCTGACCACGAGTCGGGTTGTAATAGGAATCGAAATGTGGTGTTCCATCGTCAGGAACTCTTGGCGAACGGCGAGACGAGACCGAGTGTGGGGTGGTGGTGGAGCGGGTCTGGCCGTGTCGCGCGCGCGGTGCGTCGAGGAGGCCCGTAACACAAGAAGGTCAGCTTTTTTTGCAGCGAACGTGAGAGAAAGCGGAAGAACTCGTGAGGCGTGGGCGCATGGTGTTGATCGCCACACACACACACACTCACCACAACCGACGACGACGGCACTGATAGATGGGCTTCTTCGAGATGCAACAGTTGATCGCTGAGTAGACGACCGACCGCCGGCCGATTGCGTAGAGCGTAACGCAAAAAGCACCACCACCACCAGGGCCATGTGTCGGAGGAATAGAGTAGAATTTCTGGCGCATCCCAAAAATGAGTAACGTGTCATTATCCGTTATCGTTTAGTTATTCGAATATTCCAATGTTGGATATTTCTAGATTCTCGAATATTCATTCGAATTAAAACATCGATGGTTTTAAAAAGTCTGATATCCGTTTGAATTCGAACATCGAGTGGGAAACCATATTCGAATATTATTCGAAAATTGAATCATTTTAATCGAATATTGAATAAACTTTAAATCTTCAAAGAGCCTGGTTCGAACAAATTATTCGACCATTCGGATAATGAAAAACGAAAAATGGAGCTTTTCCGATTTTTGCTCATTTGAAAGGATTTATGAAGAAATGAAAATTTTCAAAATTACACGAATAAATTTTTAATTTAAATAAAAAATAAAATTTATTTAAACGCAAAAAAAATGAAAAATAAAATTTAACAAATGCAAAATTAAAACGAATGAAGCGAATAAATATGTACATTCGTTCATTCCCTCGAAATCTTTTGACATCGAATGAATTCTTTTATTCGTTCGAAAATTTTCGACATCAACTTCGATTAGTCATTCGCTCAATAAAATGTCTCAAAAGCACAACTATAGCTATTACCTAAGCCAACAATTTGGTATCTTGTTGCGAAGCCTACACAATGGTCAGAAGATACATGTGAATCTCAAAAGAGAACGACAGTTCTGAAGAAAAATCAATATAATCGATCGATAATGAGAAGTTGATCCAGTCTTTTCTTGTGTAAAGTCTCTCCACTGGCCCAGATACTCTCATTTCGTGATTCCCATCTCAAACCGTCATTACTGAACGAAAATCGATAAGATCGATTGACAAAAACTGCTCGATTATTGTTGCTCCCTCGCTGCGCAGTTTCTCCAACAACCAACATGCTCAAGCGACAGCCATCTCGTTCGACACGACACGGTCAACTCCGCAATCGATCGATCGATCGATTAGCAGTGCTTATCTTCTGTGAAGACTGCCCATCACCTTTCAGACTCATATGATCCTCGTCTTGAAAGCTTAACCCTGAATAGAGACCAACAAGGCCGATCGAGATGTGAAGTGCATCCTCCGCCTATCGCCTCATTCTGGCGGACGGACGCACAGACAGCGAGACAGACTTGATAGATCTTTAATATAATAGCCCTTTTAGGCAGCGGACCCTGCGACTGCGCGGGACTAAACGCTCAGGAGAAGAAGAAGAAGATAATAGCCCTTTTAGGAATCAATCCTATTACAATCGAAATCAAAATGAGCACCATCCAGAGCAATCTCTCCGAAAGAGACTCTCCGAAAAGGTAAAGACAATTTTTTACTCAATAAAATTTAGTATGGCTTTTTTGAAATATTTTTATTCACCAGCTCAAATGAGTAAAAAGACTGTGTAAAATTTTGTTTGAAAAAAGGAAAAAGAAAAAATTCTAGAAAATAATGATTTACAATTTATTTTACAGAGCAGGAAGGCAACAATTTTTAGTGCTTAAAGGAAAGACTGCGCCATGCATTCGTCGCGATTTTAATTTGAATGATAGCAAGATAACTTTTTGCGTAGAGTCACAGCTGTGCAACAAAAATAAATGTCAAAAACCCATACATATCCCGTTTGCTGTTTCAGGTGAGCGGCATTTACATTATTAATCAAATTCACAGCCAGCAAGACGAATACATGACGATATCTCATCCAACATTACGCTATAAAACTGCTGCCTTTTGTTTCTTAGGATAGATTATAAAGCACCTTTGTTCTTTAAAAAAAATAATAAATTAAACGTTCATTTTCAATTATTGGGCAGAAAAAATTAAAAACCTTCGGAAAAAACAATACATTTTTCTTAAACAAAATCTTTTTCTAGCCGCGATGGAGAGTCTCTAGTTCAGTCTAGAACAAGCTCCCTTTAATATTGAGGATTTTCATCTTGATTTCAAGCATTTTTAAAAGAGTACCAAATTTAATTTGGAAAATATTCAACTTGCCGTAAAAATTGTACGGATAAATATATATTGGGCAGAGAAACAAGCATCTATTATTCTCTGTAAAAAAATTGAAAGAAGCCCGAATAGAAAAGCAACTCTACATTGATCGAGGTGAAATCCGTGGCGTGAAAAAATTATCTGCATATAATAAAATATAATGTAATGTAATACGTTGGACTGTAGCTGAATCTTACGAAGACGATGTTCATGAGGAACGGACAAGTTTCTGAAGCCCCATTCTCGCTTAACGGAACGAACATCTCCGAATGCTCCAGCTACGTGTATCTGGGACTCCGCTGTTCTTCCTGCCCTAACATACGCCTCAGAGACCTCGGCTATACGAAAGCAGGATGAACACGCGATCAGCGTCTCGCAGCGTGGAATCGAGAGGACGATGCTCGGAGTGACACGACTCACGCAAGTGAGAGAAGGCCTCCAGAGTTCCGAGCTTCGCCGACGTTCGAAGATCAGAGACGCTGTCGCGTGGACCAAGTCGTCGAAAATTAGGTGGGCCGGCCACGTAATGCGCTTCGCAGACACCCGCTGGACAAGAGCCGTCACCGACTGGATTCCGCGGCGTTGGTCGGACTTCTTCGTGAAAGCCCTGAACGACCGATATGACGCTCCTCGTGTCCCTCAAGCGAGGAGGATCCATTGGAGCACTCTGGCACGCGACAGGGACGAATGGAGACGCTGCTGGCGCCCGCTCGAGCAAGTAGATGATCAACGGGACGACAGGTGGTGCAGGTGAATGTAATAACAAATAATAGTATCAAAAATAAAATAAAATAAAAGTAGACAATAATAAAACATTGTTTGGTATTCCAAAACATTTGCAACCTCTGCGCGTTTGAAATATTGCCAAAGCCTCTATAGTGCTGCGCAGTGAGAGATATCTTATCAGATCAGCGACTATAACAGAACCGAAGACAGCGGAAAACGAATTCGAGAGCCGAAGCGCGTACTGTTGTAGCTGGACGTGAGAGCACCTTCACTTACCAGCCAATTTGCCTGCGTTCTCCATGTGTCCACGGCGGCGTTGGAAATTGGAAGGGACATGAAGAACGGCGAATTATCCACACAAATTGATTAATCTCCAAAGCGTACACATCCCAGCCAAAACAGCTACTCCGACGAAACACGGTGGAATCCCAGCAGCACCGCGAGACGAGAAGAAAATAGCACCGTTTGAGAAACACGACGCACAAGGCAACCAGCAAGACAACCGTTCCTTGGCGCGGCTCCACCACAGTGAACGCGTAGGTCCCACCACGATAGGGAGGAAAATGGATAGATTTATTTATTTATTTATTTATTTAAATGCACCAAAAGTGCGCTTGAACACAACAAACAAAAAAATAAAAACGCAGTAACCATAAAAAATATCATGTGCGGCGTTAGTAACAATAACATAAACAAAGCCAGATGGGGGACATCACTATGTATACTTTAAGATAGGAAGTCTATGTTTCCTAAGCATTTGGAGTTTCAGTTCAAAGTACTAGAGCAAATTTTTTTAAAAAAATTATGACGAAATACAGTATATTTATGTCGAAATAGTTAAAGAAAATGTTTAGGCAGAAGTTTACCATAAGCCTCACGAGTGAGAAGCCAGAAGTTCAGTATAGCTATGGCGTGATTCCCAGTGTGTGAAGAAATCACTTTCGAGCAACTTTACGAGAGCGAAGCACCTTGGAGTCCGGTCTAATTTCCGAGCATACCAAGGCGAGCAACCAGCCACATTATGCTTCCTCTCGGTATTGCTTCCATAGAAACTGAACTTGCCAAAAAATCACTCCGACGAATATTACCATGTAGGTGTCTATATAAACTAAAATGAAAATAAAAACGAAGATGAGAAGGTTAGAAACAACATGTACGTAACGAAGTGCTTTGCACTGAAACCCCAATTACCATTATTATTAAAGCAATAACCGGAAACATAGTGATATCAACAAAACAGGATAAATAAACAAGAACAAAAGAGCTCAGTCTATTAGCTGTCACAGAGTAAAAATGCATGTAAAAGTATTCTTGCGTTCTGCACAGATGGAGTTTGATAACGATGCACTAGTCTTGATGTCTGCCATTTACCTTCGCACACTGTAACGAAGTAGTGTGAGTTCGTCCCATGAGTAGGCATAAAAGCCAAGTACTTACCGTTCTGATATTCGATTCACCACCAGGAACCTTGAAACAGACAAACAATGACGCTTAACACACACCTGTACCGCGAAGTTTCCATATTGAGGAGTCCCAGGCTTTCTTCGTAATTGAAATCAGCAGGAGCATTGGGTACAGTTATGGACAAGAACTCTAATAAAAACTCGCTGCATCTATTCCAAATTTTCGTGAGGCTATGGCATGAGAATATACAACTGAGTCCCACACTACAAAACAGGCAACACATGTAGCCTGCGAATTTTAACAAAATTGATCCGTTATTCAGAATGTATGGGCGCGTGTAGAGCAGTCGGAGGAGGCGCGACTGTCGCGTGCACCCGATACCAGGTACCTGGTTCGGACTTCCCGCCCAGGCCAACCAAGCCTTCCATCCCTCCGGGGTCGATGAATTGGTACCAGACTTGTCTGGGAAGGATAGACCGCTGACTTGTTCATCGGCTGGCCACCGCAAGTCATTCTATGGCCAAATACGCATTCATGTCGCCTCCACGACATCCCGTAGAAGTAGAATGCGCTGGCGCATCCCAGAAGGGATTGAGTAACGCCGTCCTTTATCCTTTTTTATTATTCAGAATGTGCTCAATATCAATACTCATCACCTATTGCCTAACAGCTGAGCAAGGTCAAGCTTCTCTAGCCTCCTTCTGGATGAGGAACTATTGTCGGCTTCTAGTATGTGAGGTGGAAGCAATTGCATCCACCTAGCGCAACGGTTGAAAAGACTATTAAACATTAACGAATGCTTTTTCTTGCCAATTTTACGATAATGTAAGTTGAAGCTACCATTGCGTATACTAGTTGGCATGAACACCCAGTATTTACTAGCCGATAATTTAGATTGTCTTCTAAGGATTCGGAAACAGAATGTTAAGTCTTTCCTCCAGCGTTTTCATCCCAAATGTTTTCAGCCTATCGATATAGCAAGGGATATCGGTTCTACCTAAAGGATGCGATATACGGTACCATAAAAGTCGGGTAAACACGTGCTGTACTTTTTCAATTTTAAGTATGTCTTTCTTTAAGTGGGGGCTCCAAACTGGAGAGCAGTATTCAAGACGAGGCAGTACGTATGACTTGTAGAGTCTCAGCAATATTTCCTTATCTCAACATTTTATGTTACGAAGCATGCAGAAGAGGGTACTGTTGGCTTTACGAACTATGTCGTCAATGTGACTCGAGAAGTTTAGGTCAGCAAATGAGTGCCCTACCACTTACAACATAAGTAGGCAAATCCTCATCTCCAAAGTGCATAACAGTACATTTTTCAACATTTAGCGGTATACCGGAATTAGAAGCCCACAGATGCATCCTTTCAATAGATATTTGCAGAGAAGAACGAACCTCCACTCTAGTTTTGTTATCATAAAATCCATATATCTTCACATCATCAGCGTACAGCTGTAGTTTAACATAAGCCGAAGATTTCAGAATTTGAGGCAGTTCAATAGTGTAAATCATGAATAACAAGGGCGACAAAACTGCTCCCTGAGGAACACCGCTTTCACAGGTATATATCGTGGATACACTATGCCTAATCCTTACCGTTATACCTCTATTAGATAAGTACGATTTAAACCAGTTCAACATCTTGCCTCGAATTCCAAGCATTTCTAATTTGGCTAACAGAATTTGATGGCAGACCCTGTCGAATGCCTTAGAGAGGTCAAGATATATCACATCAACTAGATTACCATTATTGACCGCTTGTAGCAGATCGTAAGCAGTGTCACTCAGATTGGTTGTAGTTGAGGCCCCAGGTAAAAAGCCGTGCTGTTCTAGAGGAATAACACTAAATTTGTTAAGCCACGATAGCAATTTCTCGTTGACAATTTTTTCCATAACTTTTATAGCAGTCGATGTAAGACTAATAGGTCGAAATTTATTAAGCAAATTAGTGCCCGAAGTCTTCGGAATCGCTGTTACAATAGCTTCCTTCCTCATCTGCGGAACCTCTCCAAGAAGCAAGGACAGGTTGAACAGATATGCAAGGGGCTTGGAGAGAGAATAATGGCATCTTCTGTATACTATCTGAGGAATTCCGTCATACGGTTCAGAAGTAGATGGGTTGAGGCGCTTAAGAATTAAAGATACATCATGTGGATGAAAATATAGGTCACCAAATGCATGACGTATAAATGGAAAGGTGCTCGAAAGTGCATCCATAGAGAGGTTTGGTGGGCTGAAAACGCTGGAGAAAAAACTGGCTAATGCGTCTGCTTTCTCCTGGTCGGTACAAAATTTGGAACCATCCTCTCCAACTAAGGTTGGCAATGTTGTTTTAGGCTTGAGTACGATATAGATTGCGGTACGATATCGCAAAATTCTGTTCCATTCCTTGGAGTTGGCTACCAAATGAGCACTTGGTCCTCTTCCATAGTGCTGCTCACAACCGGAGTCCATGAGCCGTCCAAAGACGGTTGGCTGTGGTCGTTCTCTGTCATCGTGTCAGTGCTTCGTTTCCCAATTTTTTCCAGAAAAGGCTTTGAAGATACGAGCATCGTCGACCTCCACACAGTGGAAACGTTGCCGTCTGGACCAAGCCCTCGAAAATTAGCTAGGCCGGTCATGTTATTCGCTTCGATAACCATCGGTTCGTCGAGTATGTAGTATCAGCTCGAGGGAGGCGAAACTCAATGGGCTACTCTGGCACGCAACAGGAGCAGCTAAAAATCTCGATGGTGTCCCCTCGAGCGACAAGACCGTCAGATTATGCAGATGACTGCTTCATCGAGTTCCTTCATAAGAGCAAGAAGAACTGTAAAATGGTAGTGTAAGACGTTCCTGTGTATCTTCTGGCAACGACGTTTTAGGAGGGATATTTTTTATTGGCTTGATAAATTTTCATTTTTGGCCCTTATTGTTGCTGGAGGTGGAGCATTTGGCCAGGTAAAGCACCAGTCTAACGCCTTAAGCCAGTTTTAAGTCTCCGAAGGCGACGACAAGTTGGAAACGTCGAGCCAGTAATAAAAATTCTACCTAAGAACTTCGTTGCCGGAAGAATACACGGAAATCTATTACGAGAATGCTAAGCCTTCAAGATGAGAGAACCTGGAGTTTACTCGTGTAAGGGGGAGGAGGAGGGAATTCACCATTCTTGGAGCAGAAGTAAAGAAATCCTTATAAGTATGAGAAGATACCCATCCAACTTCTATGGGATGTCGATGACGAAGTCTGAATGCGCACATGACCTATACAATGACATGTGGTGTCCAGCCAATGGACATGTCAGTGCTTTATCTTTCGCAGACAAGTCTGGTAGCGATTCTCGGGTCTCGGAAGGATGGAAGTCTTGGTTGGCATAGGCCTCGAATCTGGAATCCATCAGCGGTGTAGGCGAGAGTAGCCGTGTACGTTGACTACGCGACACTTGTCCTCCTCCATGGACTGTGTTCTTTATGCAGATGTAGCATTAAATCTACCGCATAGCCAACTTCTTCAGACGCTAGCCTGCTGGCCGGAGATTGTATTATGCTTCAAGCCAGAAGTTAAGGACATGACGCTGTTCGCGTCCCCCAAGCGAGTAATACTTTCTGGGCTACTTTGGCACATGACAAGATCGAATGGTGACATGGCTTTGATTCGAGGGAATCAATTATCAACATCACTACATGTGATGTTAAGTTAGCTTCTTCAACGCTATTCATTTTCTATTACCATTTCGCACTTTTCAGGCTACCAAACACGAACCATTTCGCAAACACACTACACACTGTGTGTGTGTGCGTGTGTGTGTGTGTGTGTGTGTGTGTGTGTGTGTGTGTGTGTGTGTGTGTGTGTGTGTGTGTGTGTGTGTGTGTGTGTGTGTGTGTGTGTGTGTGTGTGTGTGTGTGTGTGTGTGTGTGTGTGTGTGTGTCCGTGTGTGTGTTCGTGTGTCACAAACCTGTGTAAGCCTGTGAAACGTGTCGAACATGTGAAGCTAACCCGAACGTACATGTAAGACCTGTTACGGTTACTCGGACGCGCAATCGATGAAAATGGACGAAAATTGCCAGATTCAAAAAAGTAGGTAGAAGGGCTTTATCGGACGACTAATGCCTATCGATATTATCGATTTTTCGTCGGAGTTGTTTGGTTTTCGCTCAGATTTGTCCCATTGGAGTGGGAGTCTTCAATCTTGATGGCCAATGGGTCGACTTCACTGCAGGCTGTAAGGTTCAATAGGCGACCAATATCGATTGATGGTATCGAGTTTTCGACAGAAGTCGACGATTTTCGCTCAGAATCATTTTGGTGGGGTCAGGCGACCGTTGCTTCGAAGGAATTACCAATGCTCGTGGGAATTACTCCAACATGATAGCATTCAGAGAAAAACTGATCCAACCTAACTGCATCCGCCGACCGAACAATATCGATCTATCGATTTTTCTGCAGATTGGACACTAGAGAATGCGAATCGCACAAATACGATGGAGCGGGGGCAAATTCCACGTCAACCGTAGCGAGGACCTTACCTTGCACTATCCTATGTAATAAGAGAGACCGTTTTTTCTTGCTGATTGAGGTCGAAAGATCGTAAAATCCAGCAAACTGTTTTTGGAGCTTGGTGGGAAGCCCCAAGAAGACGCTTGGCGGCCTGAAGGCCGCTGAACGTCTGGTTATCCTCTAAGCCAAACTAAGTTGGCTCCGAAAAACTCTCAACAAATCACAACAGTTTCCCATGTTCTTATGCCTGCTTGCTACGCTTATAAATCTCATAAAGAACGACCACTGAATCCATTACAATTACATACAGAATTTAGAGTATAGTACAATGAAATCCACTACGATGCACAAGTGAGTTTTAGAAACTATAAATGAATTAACCCAGTCCATTCTGCTACCTGAAAATTTAACGTAGGTTTTCGTCAGAGCGTCACCAATTTACAGATTTATTAATCATCTGCTACACCGAGGTCTTTCACACAGGGACGTAATCTTGAGGTGTGGCCTGAGCCAGACAGGAGAATCGATTTATTTGAACTCTATGGCACCAGCAGGGGTCGTTCTGTCCGCCTCTGCAGTGCCCCGCTCCTTCCGAACCAACCGCTCGCGAATGGACACCATGACGACGGAGCCCGGCGCGCCCGGGCCCCGTTTATATAGGGTTGTGCGGGGGAGACCGCCGCCCCCCTAAGTGGACACGCGCCGCTCCGCCCCCTCCGAATAGCCATCGCCGGACACAGGTGCTGGGCCAACACTGATACAGTGGAATGGGCGCCACTACTAACAGAACAATAACAGAACAACACAAATAACCTACAAATACACAACACACACAAAGATCATTTGTGCGAGGCCTCGGACTGACTTGAGTTGACAACATGAAGGACAAACTACGAAACACAAAAATACTTTCATTACCATGTAAAGTGCAAAAATGAGAACTTCGCATGTGTCTATGGGGAGACAGGGTTCTACCCTCTCCCCCTGGCCCGCCCATCCCCAACCCCCTGGGCTTGCTCGAGAGTCTAGTTCTGCCTTAAGAAATAGTGGAGACGCGGACATTTGCAACGTCTCTGCTTAAAGGACGGGGGAAGAACGCCACTCTGCCGTGTCTATGCTTCGCTACCATCGCCGCCTTCATCGTCTATCGGTCCTACAATGAAGTCATTTACGATTAGGAACAGGAACGTGAACTGAATTGAGGCCCAGTATTCGGTTCAGTATTAGGTGCAAGTCTTTGAGTGGATGTACAGCTGTGGTCAGAACCACAACAAAAACGTCTGCCCAGTGACAAAAAACGACAAACCTTCGAGGTTTAAAGTGAGCTCCACGTTTGCCTCTCCTGACTCGTTCTTACTGTTGCACATGTATGTTCCACAATCGTTGGCCTTGTAGTTCTGAAGAAATGTGGAATAGAACTCAGAACTGCATGAATAAATGTCACCCACTAATCGACAAAACTCACCTTAAGATCAAGTTTCGCGGTGAAGGTGTTGTTGGAGGGACCATCGTTCTACACCTCGTCCCCCTACACCGCCCACCCCAACTCCCTGAGCTTGCTCGGGAGTCTAGTGGCTGCCTTACGAAATAGTGGATACGTAGACATTTACAACGCCTCTGTTTAAAGGGCGGGGAAGAACGCCACTCCGCCGTGTCTATGCTTCGCCACCATCATCGCCTCCATCGTCCATCGGTCCTACAATGATCAACAAGTCATCAAGAACAGGAAGGTGAACCACTCAATGGAGACTCAGAATCCGGTTCAGTATTAGGTGCAAGTCCCTGCGTGGATGTACAGCTGTGTTCAGAACCACAACAAGAAAAACGTTTGCCCGGGGTCTAAAAAACGGCACACCTTCGATGTCCAAAGTAAGCTCCACGTTTGCCTCTCCTGACTCGTTCTTAATGTTTCACGTGTATGTTCCAGAATCGTTGGCCTTGTAGTTCTAAACAAATGTGGAATAGAACCCAGAACTAGATAAAGGTCACCTTCACATCGACAAAACTCACCTTCAGCTCAAGTTTCACGGTGAAAGTGTTGTTCGGTCCATCAGGAGTGCTCTTGAACTGAATCCTGGTCGACTCCTTCCTCTTCTTTCCCTTCGGGTTAATCCACATCACCTAGAGTCACAAGTTTGTGACTTCGTACTCTTCGTAAGAAAAACTGAACCAGTGTATCGTAGACACACCTCGGGGTTACGATCGGCTTGGTATCCAATATCGAACACAATGGCTGGATCTCCAGAATCCGACGTAACTTGCAGGATTTGTGGCTTCCGTGTGAATGTGGGCGCTCCTTGGGGTACTGAAGCAGCAAATAATCGTTTTTGCTTCGATGCGAGGTAAAAACGGAGCATACGAACCCTCGAATTTCACAGTGAAGGTGGCCGTCAGCTTTCCGGAATCGTTCTTAGCTGTGCAGATGAATTGGCCGGCATCCTTCTCTTTGGTGGGCTCCTAAAACGTCAGATGAAAAAAAAACTGCATTCGCTTCTGAAAGCTGAACGAACCTTGATCTCCAGCGCGGCATAGTAGATCTGGTTGGCTTCCTCTCTGAGCACGATGTTCACTCGATCGGACTGCGCCACAATTTCATCCCCTGCAAGAAAAACCGAAAGTAACACGTAGACGTTTGTTTGATCCCTATTTGGAGTAGAAATTTTACAAATTAAATATATCGGGCAGAGAAACAAACGTTTATTATCCTCTGCAAAAAAACGAAAATAGCTCAAATAAAAAATAAACTCTACATACATTCATCCAGGTAAAACTCGCGAGCGTTGTAAAGAAAATGTCCGCATATAACGAAAAATAAAAATACTATAATATAATAATAAATGATATTGACGAAATAAAATAAACTAAGCGAAAATAAACAATAATTAAAAATAGTGAAAACATTTGAAACCAGTGAGCAGAAATTCGGAACATGTCCAAAACTTCTATAGGGCTACGCAATGATTACGCTCGAGATATCTTAGGAGATCAGCGACTATAACAGAAGCGAAGACAGCCGAAAACGAATCCGAGAGCCGAAGCGCGCACTGCTGTAGCTGGACGTGAGAGCAACTTCACTTACCAGCCACATTGCCCGCGTTCTCCACGTGTCCACGGCGACGTTGGAAATTAGAAGGGACATGAAGAACGTCGAACTATCCACACAAATTGATTAATCTCCAAAGCGTACACATCCCAACCAAAACAGCTACTCCGACGAAACACGGTGGAATCCCAGCAGCACCGCGAGAGATGTTGCTCGGCGCTTGGGAATTTCCCGCACAAGACAACCGGCAAGACAATCGCTCCTCGGCACGGCTTCACCACAGTACGCGCGTGGGTCCCACCACGATAGGAAGGAAAATGGACAGATTGCGGTGCGATACCGCAAAATTCTGTTCCATTCCTTGATGTTGGCTACCAAATAGCACGGAATCCTCTTCCATTGTGCTGTTCAGAACCGGAATCCATGAGCTGTCCGAAGACGGTTGGATCTAGTCGTCGTTCTTTGTCATCTCCGTTTCCCGCACTATGCGTAATTCTTTGGTGACATCTTGGTGCAAACCCTGTCGGGGGGGGGGGGGGGGGAGAGAGGGGGCAGTCCATTATGAATTGTTAACGATAGCTACGCATCTGTACTTACAATATGCAATACAACATATGAATGCCTTAACTTGCCTGATCCCCTCCCTTGAGAATGTCCGAGCGTTACGCTGAAACATTGAAAAAGTTTTAATATGGGACTATGCACGGTGCAGGGAGGGGGGGGGGGGGGGGCACTATGCACGACAGCACGGTTGTGGTCCAAAACTCTATTTGCTTTGGAAAGAAATCGCAAACCGCTATGCACTAATTGATTAAGGTAATAACGTTGCTTTAATGTGTTTTCGTGGTTTTATAGTATTGTAATTGTTGCAGGTTTCTGTTCAATTTGCTGTGTCTTCATTACTCCCTCCTCCCGACTAGGAAAGCAATTTAGAAAGCTGATTTTGGTATTGGAAGGATAGAAATGGATAATGTAAGCATATATATATTTATATTTATATGTTGTGGTGCATGTTGCATTTCTTTAGAACTTGAAATGGACTGCCCCCCCCCCCCCGACAGGGATTGCACCGACACATTCGAAAATTCGAGCATAGCCGACTTCCGCGCGGTGGATACGTTGCAGTCTGAGCCAAGTCGTCCAGAATTAGCTAGGCCGACCATGTTATTTAGGCGGAGTGGCGTTCTACCCCCGCCCTTTAAACAGAGGCGTGGCAAATGTCTGCGTCTCCACTATCTCGTAAGGCAGCCACTGGACTCTCGAGCAAGTCCACAGGGTTGGGGGTGGGCGGGCCAGGGTGTCGAGGGGTAGAACGGTCGTCCCCTGTCATTCACTTCGATAATCATTCGTTCGTCGAGTACTGTCAGCTCGAGGAAGGCGGAATCGAATAGGCTACTCTGGCACGCAACAGGAACACGTAGAAATCTCGATGGGGCCCTCGAGTAAGCTGACCGTCAGGTGATGCAGATGACTTCTTCATCGAGTTCCTTCATAAGAGCAAGAAGAACTGTAAAATGCTAGTGTAAGACATTTTAGTGTGTTCTTCTGCCAACAAAGTTTTTAGGTGGGATATTTATTATTGGCTTGATAAATTTTTACTATTGGATCGTACCCCTTCATTTGCCACCACATCGCGGTGAAGGGGTGAACATCACTTTGTGATGGCTAACGGCACAAACGGTCACGCAGTACGCGACGCTTTGTCGTGTATGGGCGGCTCTCCTGTATCCCTCGCCAGGAACACGTGAGTAACCAGACCACCGGTATGGCTCAAACAACTAAACCCGTGCCCCAGTCCTCCGCGCGCCGGAGGTGGACTTCTACGACGTTGGTTGCATCCACCTCCGGCGAGGGGCCATCTAATCTCGGAGTTAAACTATCAGGACGTCATTGGAATCGGACTACCGGAAACTCCCTCCCACCACGACACGGGAACTGCCTATTCGTCTGCACTTATAACTGTCGTTCGATCGCATCTGAGCAGGATCTTCGGACACTGCTTTACAGAAGCCGCAACATCAAATACGACGTTATCGCTCTGCAGGAAACGAAAGGCAGAACGGAAACCATAAGAAGGACCGACCACAACGAGCTTCTCATTATCGGAGCAAAGGTGGACAGAAAGAATATTGGCGGAGTCGGATTTCTCGTCAATTCGACAGTGCACCACCTAGTAGACTCTTACAAGATCATCAGTCCGCGAGTAGCTGTTCTTCGTGTTCCATCATAAATGGATATGCTCCAACATCTGCGGCCACAGATGAAGAAAAGGAGGAATTCTACAAGCTGTTCGAAAGGACTGTCAACGACGAAAAGAGCTACTACAAAGTTGTCGTTGGTGACTTTAACGCTATCGTCGGTACGAATGATCACGACGAATGGAGGCTGGGACCACATGGAACTTCCTCAAGGAACGAAAACGGAGAGCGCCTGATAGACTTCCTATCCGCGTGCCGTCTTTACCATGGAAATTCTATGTTTAAGAGGCCTTCAAACCGACGATGGACCTGGGAAAGCCCAAATGGAGAAACACGTTCGGAGATCGACCATGTTCTTACAAACAGACGCTGGAGTCTGTTTGACGTCTCCGTGCTGCCTTCATTTGACACCGGCTCGGATCACCGTCTTGTCCGTGCGAAGCTGACTCTCAAAAAGAGGATGTTCAAGCGTGACACTCATAAACCGGCACCGGTGAGGATCCCCACATTCAAGTCTGAGGAGTTGGAATATGCAATAAAGTCGTATGATTGGAATCTTCTTGAAGATCCATCGGAAGACTACGACCTTCTCTCCAAAGGACTGTTGAAATGTGCTAGCAGCTCTTGCGGAGCCACATCACCGTCTGCTTCAAGACTCAACGCACATGCGATCAAGCTCTTGGAGCAAAGAAGAGCTGTTAAACTGGATCCTAACGCTTCCCATCTGAAAAAAGTCACCATCTCGAAGGCCTGTCGAATTGCAGTGAAGGAGTCCATTCAAGCCTACAGAAGATTGAAGCTGTTAGAAGCCGCTGGGAAAGGTTCAAGCATAAAGCGCTGCAAACGAGATCTCTGCGATCAGAAGGCAATAATGTCAGCCCTTGTGGATAAGGATGGAACAACGCAAACGTCTCGAAGAGCGATGGAGGCCATCGTTCAAGAATTCTACACAGATCTGTTCCGTTCTTCCATCACTGTCCCGAAATGCTTGATGCCACCAGCTGAGGAAGTACCTCCCATTCTGGAATCAGAAGTTGCTCATGCCATCAGAAGGATGAAGCCGGGCACTGCTCCCGGACCGGACGGCATTTCTGCTGATCTCCTTCGTGCGGGTGGCAGTGCCCTCTGCTCACTTCTTGCCAAGCACTTCAACCACTACCTTCGACTTGGTAGGATTCCGGACTCATGGAAGGAGTCGAAAACAGTTTTAATCTTCAAAAAAGGTCAGCAGGAGGATATCAACAACTATCGACACATCAGTCTTCTCTCGGTTGTGTACAAGATCTTCACCAAGATACTGCTTAACCGCATAGAGCGTTGCTTGGATGAATATCAGCCAGTGGAGCAAGCAGGGTTTCGCAAGGATTTCTCCTGCATGGGCCATATTCAGACTGTCTCACAGCTCATCGAGAGGAGCCGCGAATACCACCTCCCACTTGTCCTTGTCTTCGTGGGTTACAGGAAAGCGTTCGACTCTGTGGAAATCAACGCCGTTTTGAACGCACTTGTGCACGCTGGTATACCATCGCCCTACATCCGACTTCTCGACGAATGCTTCTCGAAAACATCGACTACCATCCAGCTGTTCGATCGAAAGCTTAAAATTCCTATCGGGAAAGGAGTACGGCAGGGAGACACGATTTCTCCTAAGCTATTCACAGCGGCACTCCAGGATGCCATGAAAGACTTGAACTGGGACGATAAAGGCTACCTTGTCGACGGTAAACGGATCAGCAACCTTCGCTTCGCCGACGATATTGTTCTCATCTCTACCAGCACGGCAGAAGTCGAGGAAATGCTGAACGAGCTCAATGTGGCAGGTATGAAGATTGGATTGGACATGAATATGTCCAAAACGCAGTTTGTGGTCAACCAGTGGTGTGACACGGGACTCGTAAGGTTAAATGGAGTCGCTCTACAACAGGTCGACTCCTACGTCTATCTGGGAAGAGAGCTGAACATGGATAACAACCTCGCTCCTGAAATCGCCCGCAGGAGACGCGCAGCATGGGCAGCCTTCAGTTCGATTCGCAAAGTCACCGATCAGGTCAAGGATGTCGGCCTCAGGGCCTCGATATTCAACGCCTCTGTACTGCCTGCGATGTGTTACGCGACGGAAACCTGGCCCGACAACAAGACAATCGCCAGAGCGATGCAAACTACGCATCGTGCACTGGAGAGATGTCTTCTAAGGACAAGCTTTCGTCAGCAATGGCAAGAAGGCCTACGAAGCTCGGGGCTACGGGAGAAGTCGCAATTAGCAGACCCGCTGCAGTACATGAAGAAGTCCAAATATCGCTGGGCCGGACACCTGCTTCGACGAAAGGACGATAGATGGAGTCTCCGTGTCACAGAATGGTTCCCGAGAGACCATAAGAGACCACTGGGACGACCGCCAACGCGATGGGCAAACTCATTCTCAGGATCTTTCAGAGAGCGGAGTCTGCCTCACTGGATGCAAACAGCCAGAGATCGAGCGGTCTGGAAGAGTTGTGGTCCCCGCTGAGAAGACCTCCAGCCGACAAAAGGACCACCAAAGTATCAAAGCAAAGTAAGTATTGGATCGTATTCTTGGAGCGGGTTGAGCGCTTGGCCGAGTAAAGCAACAGTCTAAGGCTTCTGAAGACGACGACAAGGGCGAAGCCTCGAACCAGTAATAAGAATCCGACCTAAAAACCTCGTCGACAGAAGAATTCACAGAATATATTACGAGAATGCTAAGCTTTCAAGATGACGCGCTTGGAGTTAATTAGTGTAAGGAATTCTGGGACGGAATTCACCATTCTCGGAATAGGGGCAAAGAAATCCTTGTGGGTATGTGAGGATACCTGCGAAGACCATCGAGTACCCTCCTCCTAGCAGTATACCCCAGGGCGGGTGGGTAAGGTACACGCCGAATGTCACATGCCCCCAAGTTTAATCGTTGATGAATCCGGCCACTGTATTAGAGGCATACTCCATCGCTTCAGATGTCACGCTTCAGATTTGTCGTCTACCACAAAATATAGGAGAAGTTGGTGTTTCTTTTGAGTTCAAATAGTTGTGGCCTCAGTACAGAACAGAACAGTGAGGAGTAACATGTTTATTCAAGTTATTCCCCTTATATACTACTCGGCCTACTTCTTATCCTTCCCTTATCCTATCACTCTACTCTCATCCACACTCACACTCATTCCTTACTCCCCACATCCCCCCGTAGTGACCACTCCGGTCACTCAGGGTGCCTCGGGGTGGAGGTTCGGACACCCCCTACTTCCTCCACCCTCAACTCAGTTCATTTTCGAACACCATTTTTCACAACATTTATTTCATTTCAAGCCACAATCTGCCTTCAACGACTACGGGACCTTTCGCGGTCTCTTCCCGCTCGCTCGTCCAGTTCCCCCTCCATCCTGGAGCGGGAACGGGACCTTTTCTCCGAGCGGGAACGCTCGCGACGGCGCGAACGACTCCTCGTCCGTTCGCGGCCATCCCTTCTTCCTTCAACGCTTCGGATCTGCCTGTCGTACATTCGCCACGCTGCCGCCGCCCACGCCATTTTTATTTATTTATTTATTTATTCAATACGTACGCGATAAGCGCGGCCGTTAGATAAACAAACACAGCAATAGGACAGTTACAACCGAAGCACAACATAGAGAGACATACTCTGTAAAAAACCGTAAAACAACAACAAATCGAGTGACGTGGCATCAGGTCTGCAATCAAAAATAGCACAACACAGCCCACTTCCCGAGCAAACCATAGTCGAAGAAAAGAAAGAAAGAAAGGAGATACCTCAGTACTAAGCCTCGTAACTCAGCAACGACTTTTGAGCGGACCGCTTAAGCTGCTCCAGAGAAAAGGAGGATTGCATGCATTTCGCTGCCCTAAGATACGCGCTTGCAGCCCTATGAGGAAAAAAGCCTACCTTAAACCTGCTCCTAGGGCAGGGAAGGAAAATCTTTTCATGCTCTCCCTTAGTATGAGAAACTCGCATTGTAAAAAACCTGGACTCCCTATAACGCGGTTGATGGAGTAACTTGTAGACCATGCAAAGGTTTTTCTACGAGATGTTAAGGAATGGAGACCTAGGTATTTATTCCTTATCGTGGCTTTAGGTACCCTGGAGTATAAAAAGCCGCCAGTACGTATAAGCACTTTGCGAGTAAAGTTATTCTGTACCTTCTCCAGCGCATTAATCAGGTTTTTCCTACTGGGGGAAAAGACCGTAGTGGAAGACTCCACTAACGGACGCACATACGACTTATAAGCCCGTATCAAAACAGCCTTATTCCTGGTAGACAGACCTTTGAAAATCTGATAGGTTCTATGTTGGGCGCGCCTGCAACAATTAGACACGTGCTCGGAGAAATCCAGTTTAGCGTCATAGTGGAAACCAAGATCTTTGACGCTACTCACCGCCTCAATAGGAGAATTGTCAATATGGTACTCACGAGAGTCAGGGGGACGGCCCTGGTGAAGGGACATGTACACAGTTTTACTCGGAGACAGTGGAAGCTGCCACCTCTTACTCCACTGGACGAGCAGATCCACCGCCTCCTGAAGCCTTCCAACATCCTCCGAATCTACAATTACCTTATACAACTTAATGTCGTCGGCGTACATCTTGACCTTGACCCCAGTGGGTGCTATGATTGTTGGCAAATCAGCAGTGTAAAGATTGAATAAGATTGGCGATAAGACACCTCCTTGAGGCACGCCGCTGGAGATGGCTTTGACCCCAGAGAGGGACTGCCCCAGACGCACTTGGAATGTTCGATTGCTTAAGAACTCTCCAATCCATTTCACTATAACTGGGTGAAAGTTAAGCATAGACAATTTGGACAAAAGTTTCCTGTGTGATACTCGATCAAACGCCTTAGAGAAATCAAAATAGATGACATCACAACTCAAATTCTTGTCCAAGGCCTCACCCCAGTCATTGATACATTCTTGAAGGTTCGTTTCAACCGACCGACCTTGCATAAATCCATGCTGTGCGGCAGGTAGAATTCCATGTTTGGAAGCAAACTCCAGTATGTGTTCCTTAAGAACTTTCTCAAAGAGCCTACAAAAGTTAGAAGTGATACTGATTGGTCTATAGTTTTCCGGTTTAGAAGGATCGCCTTTTTTAAGAACTGGAGTGACATAAGAGTGCTTCCAGCGCGCTGGGACCTGAGAATACATAAGAGACTGATTGAAAATATAAGCCAGAGGGGCACAAATGACATCAGCAATCTTCTGAATGAAGCTAAAAGGTACCTCATCAGGAGTGACTGAGGAGGAGGGTGGCCAACCTTTGAGAAGACGCAACAACGTAAGTCCGTCAAACCATGGAAAGCTTTCCATCACTGTATGTTCACAGCGAGATTCAGCAGGCAAGATGTCATCATCTTTCAAAAAGACCTTAGCGAATTCTTTAGCCAACAATTCAGCCTTAGTGTGATCAGTATTAGCATCCATATTCTCTCCCCTAAGACAACCGAAACCTTTTCTCTCTTGAAGTCTAGAGTTCAGAAACTTATAAAACTTGCGAGGGTTTACAGACTCAACAGCTTTAGCTTCTAAGTAGTTGTTAAATTTTCGAAGTTTGTTGTCAAAGTCGGCGTTATACTTATCAAAAGTTTCCCAATTATCCGTTCGCTTAGCTTCATGGAATAAGCATTCACGATGGTTTACCATATTGGACAGATAAGCTGGAAGGTGGGCAACACTATCCGACGAAACTCTCTTAATGGGAATAAAAATATCGATAGCTTTTTGCAGTACCATGAGGAACAGCTCATATTTCGAATTGACATCGGGTTGACTTTCAAATAAATCAATCCATCTAACCTGTGACAGAAAAATACGAATTGCATCATAGTCAGCATGTGAGTACAGTCTACGTGATACAGGAGCGCTATGTTTGGTGGCTCCCTTGAACCCAGCGATGACAAAGGAAATACTATTGTGATCGCTGGATCCAATGGGAGGTCCTACAGGTGATTTACCAACCCAGCCATACTGGCAAGTACAAGGTCAAGAATGTTGTCGCCTCTAGTACTTTCCCGAACGAGGGGGAGAAGGCCGTGAGAGCTCACAAGGTTTTGTAACCCCAGAGAACTTGAGGCTACACCCGTACCAGCGGCCCTGTCAGCGGGATAATAGAAGTCAGGCATGTTGAAATCGCCCAGTACCACCGATTCCAGATCATTGGATATTAGATCACTAATGATATTAAACAGACGATCAGTCAAGTTCCTATCGCAGGAAGGTGCCCGATAGACCAAAACTAGCCGTACCGCCCAGTTTACACTAAGTACATCAAGACACAATAACTCAAACCCATTATTAACTGAATTCGACAGCACAACGGAAGTCCTAAGGCAGCGATTGCATACAAATGCAACCCCTCCTCCGGTTTTAGCTACACGGTCACACCTAATTATCTCGTAATCAGACATATCATTTCCAAAAAGCGAGGAGAAGGTAATGGATGGCTTAAGCCAGGTCTCTGTGAATGCATAAATATCAAAACACTTGCCCAGAATTAGGCTGATGTAGTGTCTATTCCTAGATACAGACCTGACGTTCGCGTACAGACACTTGATGAAGGAATTTGCCTCAGCAGCATCACCGTAGACGTGGAAGGCCAGAAGGGCTGGCCCAGGAGTCACTGGCGGCAGTCGTGGCTTGTGGTGGTGCGTCACTGGGACTCACTACCCCAGCACTAGCACTATTACTGCCTCCAGTAGAACCCCGTACCCCGCCCCTCCGCAACACCTCTGGTGGCAGAGATTCCCGTAGGAAAACTCTACCATTAACGAAGTGACGGAGGCGCGGAGCCCTCCTGACCGCCATTCTCTGAAATACTGCTGACGGTAGAACAACTTTAATCAGTCTGTTTTTCCCTCTGAGAGGCCTACCTAGCCTGTAGACAGTGAGAGGGTTACATTCAACTCCTAGGAAATCTAGTACATTGCATACACTATGATAATCGTAGTTCAACCTCTCTCTAAAGTTACTAGACGCTACTTCCGGAATATTACCAATGACTATAGAACGCCTTCTCTCTATTTCATGATATGAGACAATCGACTTATCAACTGGAACATGAGTTTGAGATGCGGCCACCGGTAGCGAGGAATTAACATCACTATGATCAATGCTCAGGACAAGTTGAGCAGGACCTTCTACCTGTGCAGCAGAAGTCTTAAGTGAATCCAGTTCAGATCGAAGATTTACATTATCCCGGTATAATCGAGACATCTGCGAAACCAGTTCTTCAATGACGTTTTTGATACAAGTCGGTATGGACTTAGCCTTCAGGAGTTGTCGCACGTGCTTGTCCAACGACGCACCCATACCGAAGTCGACATCGGCCATAGCGTCCATGGGCGACGAGTTGCTGTTGGAAATAGTCGATGCCATTATAAACCGTCACCGTCACTAAATACAGGAAGAAAAGCGCGGCAGGTGTCGCAGAGGAAGCAAATGACCTTTCACAGTGGCATCGGTGGTAAACGCGTCCTCATCCTCGACGGTCGGGGTACTCTCCTTCGCCTTGGGGCTGGCTGCGGAATTGCATTCATCTGTAATAAACAAGCATACCGCTTCCTTGCTGAAGCATATGCTTCGTCTCCCACACGCACCGTAGTCATAGTGGGCATCATCATTACAGGAAGAATACTCTGGGCTCCAGCCACAGTCGTCATGTTGGGCGTCGATGCTGGCGGTGGAGTCGTAACCATAATGATCTGGGGGGGCCCGGTGACGGGGCGCCCCACCGCCCCGTCCCCCCCCCCCCGACGATGAAAGGCGTCGACGCTGAGCTCCACATGGAAATGCCATCATACCCGAGCGGCCTCCTTATGTAACCTTGCTTATCTCCTTTCTTCCGTATCACTTCCACTGCAATCATGTTAACTCTTGGTCTCTTTTGATTCTGCACATATTCTTTCACTCGCTCTGTTTCCTTCCGTTTACGGCTCGATCTACGCACTTTCTCCGTCTCTGCGGCCTTCCCGGCTTCAGTAAGCTTTTTTCCCTCTTTCTTTTCCATCTTCCTTAATTGATAGTCCTCCACCTCTTCCCATTGGATAACACGTTCCTTTATCTGGTCAGCGTGCACCTTACGCTGTCCAGTTCCAATGTTCACCTCATACGTACTTGTTCCACAAGTCTTTGTAACTATTCCAGGAATCCACCTGTCACCAATGTTACTATAATTTCGCACGTATACTTCCTGTCCAACTCTATATTTCCGCTCCTTTTTACCTCTATCGTACTGCTCCTTCATCTTCAACGCGTACTTACTCATAAACTTCTCATTTCCAGATCGAACAATGTCCAACGTTGTTCTAAGATTACGCCCTAGTAGCATTTCTGCTGGCGATTTCCCAGTCGCTACGTGTGGGGTTACTCGGTATTCGAAAAGAAGGTCCCACACTGCGTTTTCTTCGGTCTTATTCGACCTCAATCCTTTATAGAGTATACTCTTAAACGTCTGGACAAACCGCTCCGCTTCCCCATTCGAATTGGGGTGGTACGGCGGTGTAAATATTTGTTCGATTCCTCTATTTCGACAGTAATCTCGAAACTCTTTTGAAGTAAATGGTGGTCCGTTATCGGATACAAGTTGTTCAGGCAATCCATTTCTGCTAAAGATTTCCCTTAACTTCGCTATAGTTCTTTCAGCGGTGGTAGACCCTATGCGTATAGCTTCAGGCCATTTTGACTTGGCATCCACCACTATCAACCATTTACTACCATTTGCTTCACAAAAGTCTATATGGAGCCTTTGCCACACCTTTTGCGGCTCCTCCCAAGGATGGAGCAGAGTGCGCACTGGGTCCCTACCCAAAGCTGCGCATATCTCGCATCCTTTTGCCACTCTTTCTATGGCTGCGTCAATCCCTGGGAACCAAACCTTCATTCTCGCCAAGCTCACCATTCGATTGCGACCATAGTGGCTGTTGTGAAGGATCTTCAACACCTGGGTCTTAAACTTGTCTGGAATCACCACACGATTTTCCCACAGTATACATCCTTTATGCGTCGATAGTGCAGATTTTTTCAACACAAAAGGCTTCAGCCTACTTTCCATCCACTTAGATGGCCAACCATTCCGTATATAGTGCAATACTATTCTCAACACACAGTCTTCTTTAGTGGCTTGTGCTATTTCTTTCTCCGTCATCGGCAATCCTTTCATCACTTCTTCAGCAACCTGTTGTACCAACACTTCATGAACCACCATTTCTGCACTCGGTAATTCCCTTAGGTCCGGCAACCTTGACAACCCGTCGGCATTCCCGAATTCCTCTGTCTTCCTGTATTCAATATCAAACGAATACACCATTAGCCTTAAGGCCCATCGATGCAACCTTTTTGCCGCAATTATAGGCAGTCCCTGCTTCGGACCGAAGATTCGCACAAGGGGCTGATGATCCGTCAGTAAGACAAAACGCCTTCCATACAGGAATTGATTAAATTTTTCAACACCATATACTATTCCTAAAGCTTCCTTTTCTATCTGCGCATAATTTCGCTCTTCCTTCGTTAACGAGCGGGAAGCATAGGCTATCACCTTTTCAGAACCGTCCTCATATTTGTGATAAAGTACGGCTCCCAACCCGTACTCTGAAGCAACCGTAGCCAATACCACAGGCACATCTGGGTTGTAGTGAGCAAGCGATTCCGCAGCAGTTAACTTTGCCTTTATAGCGTTGAAGGCTTGCTTCTGTTCTTCGCCCCATCTCCAGGAGACTCCCTTCCTTCTCAGACCATTTAGTGGTGCCGCCAACGTTGCTAAACGCGGGATAAATTTTCCATAATACTGAACCATTCCTAAATAAGACTCCACTTCCTTCAAATTCCTAGGTTCAGGCATGTTTATCATCGCTTTCAACTTATTAGGCGATGGTCTAATTCCGCTGGCATCAACAACGTGTCCCAGGAATTCCATTTCCTGCTTCAGGAATTCACATTTCTCCCGTTTCAAACGGAATCCTGCTTCCCGCAGTCTTTCCAGTACTTTCCCCAGTCGTAGTATGTGATCAGTATCATTTGGAGCTGTAACCGTTATATCATCTAAGTACACCAGTACTCCTTCTATCCCTGCGAGCGTCATTTCCATTATCCTTTGGAATATGGCAGGGGCAGACGCAATTCCAAACGGAATCCTAGTATACTGAAACAATCCCTTGTGGGTATTTATTGTTGTATACTTCCGATATTCCTCTTTAAGTTCTACTTGCATATATGCGTCTGACAAATCTAGCTTAGAAAATTTCGTTCCTCCGTTCAACATGTGAAACAAATCCTCAGGCCTTGGTAAAGGATACTGGTTTATATCCAATTGTGGGTTAACCGTGACTTTATAGTCACCACATATCCTGATCTTCCCGCCTGGCTTTGGCACTACAACCAATGGCGTCGCCCACTCTGTATGCTCCACTCTCCTGAGTGTGCCGTTCCGCACTAGCTCTTCCAACTTGGCCTCTACCTTCGGCCTTAGAGCTATCGGCACCGGTCGTGCTTTGAAGAACTTCGGCGTCACTATCTTATTTTTAAACTTCAATTCGGCCTGAGTGGTGGTACATCTACTTAGACCACCTTGAAACAGCTCCTTATTCTGATTCAGTAGCCGTACTATCTGTTTTTTCAATTCTACCTTGCTCAGTTCATTCACATGATGAACGTTCTGGTAATGTGGCCCACAGTCGATCTGTAGCGCGCGAATCATATCCCTCCCACAAAGGGAGTGTGTAGCGTTTCTGAACACATGTAAATCTAGCCGTGCTGTCTTGCCGGCGAATTTAACTTCTGCTTCTACCTTTCCTTGGAAATTTATTCGTTTATTATTATACGCCGTTGCCGCCACATCCGTTTTGCGCAGTTCTGGTTGGCCTAACATGTGCCATGTCTTTTCATCAATAATTGACATGGAAGCACCTGTGTCGAGCTCGAACGGTATCATTCGACCGTTCGTTTCCACCCTCAACATTCTTGGTGGTTCTACAGATAGCTCATCTATAGCATTATCTGATTCTTCTTCCTCGTTCAACGCTGCCAGCTCTCCGCGCCGGTGATCCTTTCGTCCAACAACAGTCACGCGAGGATTAGTTCCCATGCCACGGCAAGCCCTCTCTTGCGTTAAACAAGGGGGCCCCTCATATGGCGTCAACTTCTCTTTCTTCCTTCCGTTTGACTGACCCTCCAGCGTGACATCGTCTGCCTTTCTCCCGTAAGGCTGTCTCACCGGCTTGGTTCCATTTGCTCTACGACAGTGAGTCTGACGGTGGTCTTTCAACTGCACCGCATTCACGCCTGTACTTACCATCTCCTCCTCACTGTCGGAGCTGCCGGGAGGCTCCACGCACCAGTGAATCTGGCGGGAGTCTTTTCTTCCAAACTTACCCTGCCTTCTACATGTTACGGGAAAGTGGTGACGACAAGTCGTCTCCTTTGACGGATTCCGCGCCCCATTTCGACGGCCGCGCGCGCGCTCTGGGTCTCCTCCTTCCCCGGGCTATTTCTCTTTGTTTCCTGATTTTCAGGGTCTTCCTAGGAATCACCGCTCCCAGCCTTCTTGATGGGCTTGGCGGCCATTCCAGCGGCTGTGAGCGTCCGGGAGGGGTTGCTAGGAGGGGTTTCAGCCTGCGCGTGTGTTTTGTGGTCGTTGCTTCTCTCGTCTCACTCCTTGCGCGTACCTTGGGGCTCTTATTGTGCTCATAATGTGTTGTAATTGTCGTTTTCATGTAATCCTTTTTGTGTTCATGCGTAGTTTAGTGTTGTAATAGGTTTTGTCTTGTTCTCATGGTTTGTTGTCTCTCGTATATCTTGTTCATGTGTTACTCTATGCATATACGTTTCGTTTCTCTTGTCGAGTGCCTTGCATATTGGGTAGTCATCTATGTATCATCGCGTCTATTCATCTTATTGCCTTATCTCATTATAGTTCATTGCCATCGATGCTGTTGATGTGTTGTTTCGTACGTGTGCGCGTGTTATTTATGTTTATTTAAAATAAAGGTTTAATTACCCAAGTTTGAGGTGACTTCCTTTGCGTCTGGTCGCATCAACTACTTATTCCGCGTGGCAGCATATTTCTGTGTATTCGTCTGGAGTCATTTCAATTGGTGCATCGGCCGACTGCGTTATTCTCTATTTCTGGTCGGATTCAACTGGTGCAACGGCCGTCCTGTGAGCGCGTATCGAAAGTACGATCAAGAAGGACAGGTCGGTTTTTAAACCAATTTCACTGGACTGAGTGAGCGTTTCTGGTAGTCCAAGTTTTTGACTTAAGCTGTAGTTTCTTCTGGTTTGGTAGCGCGTATTAGGTTCTAGACTACGTCCTAGGCTAAGTAACTGACGCGTATTCTTCGGTTTCATTTACCGTTGTTTGCTTCGTCCACTTGTCCTTCACATCGGGAGTTCACAGCATGTCGACACAGTTTTCGTCATACAAGCGGGTTTTGACTCAGGCTTGCAACAAAGTGGAAGCAGTGGTAGCGCGTGCACAGAAGGACTACTTCGACGCAACGGGAACCGAGGAGGACCGAAACTCAAGGGAGGAGAAGAAGAGATACAGCGAGCTGCAGGAACTGCTAGGCGCTATCGAGACAGGAACATCAAAGGTCGAGGAGTTATGGCAGAAGTATGAGAGCGCGTTCAATGATAGGACGGATGGACCGTCCAATTCAGAACAAGAGGACTTCGAACAATATTCGAAGAAGGCGGAAGCAACTCTTAGCTCTGCATACGATGTCACGATGGCGATTCAAGGTCGATTGCGTACGTTTACGTCACCCAAAGGAAACCGGGAAGTTCCTCACACAAGCGCGTCGGACAGCGCACCGCAGGACTTTCATTTCCAGACGAAAAGGGTCGACCTGCCCACCGTGCCCATCCCTAGTTTCAGTGGAAATGTATGGGATTGGGACAATTTCTGGACATTGTTTTCTACAAACGTCCACTCACAGCCATTACCTCCGATCTATAAGTTCAACTACCTTCTGGACGCATTGAAGGGAGAAGCGCGTGATGCAGTTAGGAAGTTCCAGATCACGGAGGACAACTACCAGAAAGCGATCGACTTCCTTCACACCAAGTATGGTAACAAGGAGGAGCTAGTACATCGCCTGATTGCAAGGATGGAGGCAGCATCATTACGATCGCCATCAGTCAAGGATCAGCGCGTACTACTAGAACAGATCCAAGCGATCGTGTCTCAACTCAAAGACAAGGGCGAAAATGTGGACAGCCAGTGGCTCGTAAAGCAGGTCTTGTCCAAATTCCCCGAACGCTTACAGAGGAAAGCGTTAAAAAAGAAACGTTCCATGGAGGGACAGTTTCTGATGGAGCATCTTCTCGATGCCCTGGATCAGTTCATCGCGGATGAGGAAATGATTGCTCTGTTCACGTCAAGCAACAGTGTGGCACAGCAACAGCAGCCACAGAACGTGAACCTTCAGAAGCAACAGACTTCACGAGGAAGTTTGCCGTGCATGTACTGTGGCGAGGACCACAAAGCAGGTGCATGCACAAGGTATGGCACCCTGCAGGAGCGGGCCAACTACTTACGTGAGCACAAGCTGTGCTTTATCTGCGCGTCTCCTCATCACGCAACGTCGGACTGCAAGAAACGGCCATGTTTCGCATGTCAGGGTAGACATCACACATCATGCTGCTTCAAAGCAACGGCCGCTCCAGAAACGTCGACATCACGGCAGGAAAAACCCACCGCTCTAACTAAACCAAATGAGAAGGTGAAGTTTGCCAAGAAGGCAAGCCCTACATCGGCAGCGACTCACCAGCTGAGCAGCCAAGATCAGGATCACGTCACAGCGCGTATGGAACAGCAAGAGGATCCAGTAGCTCAACTCCATTCAAGCGAAGGCATACTGAGCACTCGAGAAACCTACTTACCAGTAGGAGAGCTCACGATCATGGACCCCTCTTCGCGTGAACTAAGGAAAGTACCGACACTGCTAGATTCAGGTGCCGAGTGCTCCTTCATTGATCACAAGCTGGCAGAGGAGCTATGCCTGCCGACCCTGGGCACAACAACTTTGCGCGTAAGAACCTTCGGCTCGGATCGCGTACAGGAGTGCGTGAGTCGCAAGGTACCTTTGGAGATGTGGGACGATAAAGGCAAGCCGTGGTCACTGGAGCTTCTCACCCACGAAACGCTCACTAGCACCTTACGAACACCTCCAGTGCTAGAAGAAGACGTCGCGTTCATCAAAGCACAAAACATCGACACCAAGTTGGTGCGAACAAAAGCAGCCGTCAAGCCGTTAATTGTGCTAGGAAGCGACCAACTGTGGCAGCTTATTCGCCATGACGAGGCTCACATACGCCTTCCTTCCGGATTATACTTGTTGCCCACTCGTCTTGGGCACTTGCTAACGGGACACGTCATAGATACTCTCCAGCATCCCACAGTGCAGAAGGAGGGAGCACGGAGGGAACGGAGTGAGTCGAGGTCGACCAAGATCGACGTTAACGCGTTTTCAATCGAGGATCCGGAGAAGGTGCAGCCGAGAAAAACGGCCCTTCAGAGGAATAAGGGCTCGGACGAAGCGCGTATGTTTCAGACCGTGTTCATGGAGGAACACGACCAGCTCCGTAACGAAGATAAGGAGAACGAGAAGAAGCTGTCCGAGATGCAGCAGCAAATCGTCGAGCTGACCATGGAAGTTGCGCGTTTGAAGGAGCAGCTCCAACGAAATGAAGCTGAGAGGTCATCCGATCCACTGGAAGTGATCGCACAGGACGACGATCACTGGCAACGCATGGTGGATGAAGTAGCGGATGACGATTCGATAGAGCAGATACCAGCGTTGGTATCAGACGATGATGATGAGACAGACGAGGAGGACCCAGGAGAGCTAGATCTCCGTTCCGTTGAAGTGTCCGAATCAGATCTTGCGGAGGCGGAGGACGTCGAGCGCGACGTACAGCACGGAAACCTCGTGGACGTCGTCCGCGATGTTCAGCAGGGCGACGTCGAGAATGCATGCCCAGGACCACCAGAAGTCCGAGTGCAGCAAGATGAGGCCGAGGAGGCCGATCCGGGACCGGATGTGCGCGTGCTGCAGGTGAACATCGAGGAGATGGATCCGGGACCAGAAGTGCGCGTAGGACAGCGATGCAAGGGTCGGCACAAGAGGTGCTTCGACTGTCAGAGAATCGAGGGAACAGCGTTCGAGGACTTGATTCCCAATGACGAGGGTCACCACTGGGCCCTCGGCAACGTTTTTCACAAGGAGCTAAGGATCCAGGAGCCGGAGAACGACGGACGACGGTTGACGCTGGAGGACAACGGAAGACGGCTGACGGGCCTATGGCAGTTCTTCAGCGAGCAGCGGGACCAGCAAGGACGGAGGACCACATCAACGCGGGCCGGAGTGACGACAAGTCGTCTCCTTTGGCGGATTCCGCGCCCCATTTCGACGGCCGCGCGCGCGCTCTGGGTCTCCTCCTTCCCCGGTCTATTTCCCTTTGTTTCCTGATTTTCAGGGTCTTCCTAGGAATCACCGCTCCCAGCCTTCTTGATGGGCTTGGCGGCCATTCCAGCGGCTGTGAGCGTCCGGGAGGGGTTGCTAGGAGGGGTTTCAGCCTGCGCGTGTGTTTTGTGGTCGTTGCTTCTCTCGTCTCACTCCTTGCGCGTACCTTGGGGCTCTTATTGTGCTCATAATGTGTTGTAATTGTCGTTTTCATGTAATCCTTTTTGTGTTCATGCGTAGTTTAGTGTTGTAATAGGTTTTGTCTTGTTCTCATGGTTTGTTGTCTCTCGTATATCTTGTTCATGTGTTACTCTATGCATATACGTTTCGTTTCTCTTGTCGAGTGCCTTGCATATTGGGTAGTCATCTATGTATCATCGCGTCTATTCATCTTATTGCCTTATCTCATTATAGTTCATTGCCATCGATGCTGTTGATGTGTTGTTTCGTACGTGTGCGCGTGTTATTTATGTTTATTTAAAATAAAGGTTTAATTACCCAAGTTTGAGGTGACTTCCTTTGCGTCTGGTCGCATCAACTACTTATTCCGCGTGGCAGCATATTTCTGTGTATTCGTCTGGAGTCATTTCAAGTGGCCTTTTTTCTGACAGAGCTTACAATAGGCCCTTTCCCGTTTGAAACATTCATAACCGAAGTGACCTAGTGCTCCACAAACTCCGCACTTCATTTTTCCCCGAGCTGGGCCCTTGCCCGGTTTCTTCCTATTTCCTTCTGAGTTTCGTGGAATACTAGGTCCCTGTCGGTTCTTCTCGCCTTTCCTTCTTACCTGAGACACACCCAACTGCACAGGCCCTTCTTTAAGGTGTGGGGCATTAGCACCCACCCTTTCGTAGGCCTCGGCCTGCTCCAAAGCCTCCTTAGACGTCAGTTCTTCCCGTTCCAGCAGTCGTATCCTGGTTTCTATTGACGAGAGGCCACCGATAAATACCATCGTAACGATAGCATCTCGGTGGTCTTTTATCTTCTCGAAACTGCATCCATTCGCAGCTCGCTGGAGTTCCGCATAAAATTCGTGTAAAGCCTGCCCCGACTTCTGCACTTTGGACATTAATCCAAAGCGTTCAGCCAGTAGCAGCCGTTTCGGCTGATAGTGTTTTTCCATGGCAGCTCGCAACTCGTTGAGGTCCACGTCTTCCAGCTCGCGGCCCTGCAACAATGATTCCAGTAACTCGTAATTAGAGTTACCGACTTCCTGTAAAAATATTAGGCGCTTATCTTTCTCGTCCGTTACTTTGCGCAGCACCAGAAAATTGGAGAACAGTCTCCACCAGGTCCGCCAGGACGTGCCCGGCACATATGGGCCGGGCGTGCGGCCACGGTACGCTTCCCAGCCACCGACGTCCGCCGTCCCTGGCGTTCCTGGGACTGTTTTCTCCACAGCCGCCTTGCTTGCGTCCATCCGTCCTTCGTCCGTCATCTTCGTCTCTGGGACCAATCCTCCTTGAGCGGTAGACGTCGCTCGGCGGACTTCTTCTTCTTGTTTCCTGTGCTTCTTCTGAGTTCTGCCTGATCGCCAGTTGTGGCCTCAGTACAGAACAGAACAGTGAGGAGTAACATGTTTATTCAAGTTATTCCCCTTATATATTAGGGGGGGGGGGCCAAAAGTAATGAGACACCCTACGCCGTGTCCATATATCTCGTGGCTGGAGTCTGGTTTCGTGCTTGTTGTATTTGTATGTTTGTATGCTACTTACTGGAGCCCATCTGAAAAGTTACCACTTCCGCTCTTTCCAGAAGCATGCCAAAAACCCCAGCCTGTCTCATGCCGAAACCCCAGTCTGACGAGTCGACCTGTGTCGCTCAAATCTCCCCCAATTCCCAACCCCGAGCAGCCTGGGCTCAATATTCACGCAAGATGAGAAGTACGTCTTCTACCTTAACCCTGCCAAGCAGCGAGTCTGGGTGAGGCCTGGTGAATTGTTACCGACCTTCGTTCGGCGAGATGTTCACGGCGAGACGCATCTTTGGAGCTTTTGGGTCTGCGCCCATGGATCGGTTTACCGGAGGCTGTTTCCCAAGAGCACCGCGATGAACTCCAAGGCCATGGTGAACGAAATAGAGGAGATGGGCGGGCGACTCGCTCTTATTCATTCGCAGCGCTTCAAGAAGGTTCTCCTCTTCGACAACGCCGCACCCCATCGGGAACAAGTAAGCACGGATAAGCTTGGCCAGCTGGGCTACGTTCACATGCCTCACCCACCGTATTCGCTGGACATCTCTCCATGCAACTACCACTACTTCTTGAGCCTACAGGACTTCCTAGTCGGGACGGACACAAGAACCCAAGCAGTCCTTGACAACCATATCGAGCAGTTGATCAACACCAGGCTCAAGCAGTTCTGGAAGGATGGGATCAGGAAGTTGGCTGAGCGATGGCAGCAAGGTCCTTGCCCTTAATGGCAAATACACTCCTCAGCATCGTTGAGTTGTAATTGAGTTATAAGGAGATAAAGATTTTTTCATTTTGTCTCATTACTTTTGCCCCCCCCCCCCCTAATACTACTCGGCCTACTTCTTATCCTTCCCTTATCCTATCACTCTACTCTCATCCACACTCACTCCCATTCCTTACTCCCCCACACAAATCACTGTTATACTTCTTTAATTGCACGAGTGCGGCGGTGGCGCAGTCGGCAAGAGATCTAATCTGGCGCGACATTGCGAAACCATTGTAGGTTCTATTCTCGCGCATTGCAGCCATGCGTTCTCACCTTCTAAGGCCAGTTAGTCACAATTAGACGCTTCTGAGAAGAATCAAACACCCTGACGTGGTATCAGCCATCTTAACTCATTATACAAGCAAAGCCAACACCTATGTAGCGTCAACAATATCCGGTCCTGTAGGAGTGGAATGCGTGGCGCACCCCAAAAGGGATTGATCAACGCCGTCCTTTATCCATATCACCGTTTCTAGTGTGACATGTAGGCCGCAAATGACAACCGCAACTACGGGCTGCTTTCAAGTTGATTTTTAACCAATTTCGTTACCGAAACGACTGTGACATTTCATATTGTGATGAAAAGTCCGCTCGTTGTCTTGAACTACATCATAGTTCATTTGTTATTAAGCACCGTTGTTCGTATGAAAAAAGGATAAAGACCGCACTTGGTGAAATCGACTTAATTAATCCCTTTCTGTGATACGCCATACATCCTCCTTCTATGTCATAACAGAAGCAAATTCGATGCGTGTATCTTTCGCCTACTCAAGGCTACCAACCCATGTGTGAGTCAGTGTTTTATAAGGATAAAGGCTAAAGGTCGTCGTTAATCAATCCTCGGGATGCGCCACTCATCTCACTTCTGCAGAATGTCGTGGAGGAAATTTGAAAGCTGACGATAAGACCTATACGATGACATGTGGCAGCCAGCCCAATGGACAATGGTGCCTTCTTCGCATTCATGCGTGATCTCAGTTCACCGACTACGAAGGCATTTGAGGCTTGGTTGGCTTAGGTAGGAAACCCGAACCCAAAAACCTGGAACCGAGTGCAAGCGACAGCCGACGCCTCCTCCGACTGTGCTACCATGTGCTCTTCAAACGAAGTTAGTTGACTGGTTGGACGAGCCTCGATACTTGAATCGATCCGCAGTGTACGCTAGAGCAGCGCTTCCATTCAACTACGCTACACTCGCCCTTCGTCATCAGCTTTGTCTTTATGTGGATGTAGCATCAAATCTACCGTCTAGCCGGCTTCTTAAGGCGCTAGCCTGCTGGTCGGAGATTATATTGAATGTTGAGTCAGAGGTTAAGGGTATGACGCTATCTGCATCCCTCAAGCGACTAGTGCTTACTGGGCTACTCTGGCACATAACAAGGACTAATGGCAACATGGCGTCTATTCGAGGGAATCAAATGTCAACGTGACTACATGTGATGTTAAGGCAGCTTCTTCACACACTATTTACTTTCTATTACTATTTTGAACTTTTCAGGCTACCAAACACGAATCATTTCTCAAGCACACTACACGGGTATTATTCTATCAGCCAAACACAGTTGGCTCCGAAAAACACTCAACAAATGACAACAGTTTCCCATGTTCTGACGTCTGCTTGGTTGAATACGTACGCCTTTAAATTTCACATAGAAAAACCAATCAACCAATGAATCCATCACAATTACAACAGACATATAGAATTTAGAGCACCTACAATGAAATCCACTACGATGCACAAGTGGGTTTTAGAAACTATAAATGAATTAACTTAGTCCATTCTGTTAACTGGAAGTTTGACGTCGCTCCTCATCAGAGAATGTTACGAATTCAGAGATTTATTATTCATCATATTTTGACTGACGTACATGACAAAAAATGAAAGGAAAAAATACTTTCATTGTCATATAAATTTCAGAAATGGTAACGTCGCAGGTGTCGTCTATGCTTCGCTACCATCGTCGCCTCCATCGTCCATCGGTCCTACAACGATGTCATTTACTATCAAAACAGGAAGGTGAAGCACTCAATGGAGACTCAGTATTCGGTCCAATATTAAGTGCAAGTCCTTGCGTGGATGTAGAGCTGTGGTCAGAACCACGACAAAAAAAAAAAACTCCTGTCCACTGTCTAAAAACGACAAACCTTCGATGTTCAAAGTGAGCTCCACGTTTGCCTCTCCTGCCTCGTTCTTAATGTTGCACGTGTACGTTCCAGAATCTTTGGCCTTGTAGTTCTGAAGAAATGTGGAATAGAACCCAGAACTAGATAAAGGTCACCTACGCATCGACAAAACTCACCTTCAGCTCAAGTTTCGCGGTGAAAGTGTTGTTCGGTCCATCAGGAGTGCTCTTGAACTGAATCCTGGTCGATTCCTTCATCTTCTTTCCCTTCGGGTTAATCCACATCACCTAGAGTCACAAGTTTGTGACTTCGTACTCTTCGTAAGAAAAACTGAACCAGTGTATCGTAGACACACCTCGGGGTTACGATCGGCTTGGTATCCAATATCGAACACAATGGCTGGATCTCCAGAATCCGACGTAACTTGCAGGATTTGTGGCTTCCGTGTGAATGTGGGCGCTCCTTGGGGTACTGAAGCAGCAAATAATCGTTTTTGCTTCGATGCGAGGTAAAAACGGAGCATACGAACCCTCGAACTTCACAGTGAAGGTGGCCGTCAGCTTTCCGGAATCGTTCTTAGCTGTGCAGATGAATTGGCCGGCATCCTTCTCTTTGGTGGGCTCCTAAAACGTCAGATGAAGAAAAAAACTGCATTCGCTTCTGAAAGCTGAACGAACCTTGATCTCCAGCGCGGCATAGTAGATCTGGTTGGCTTCCTCTCTGAGCACGATGTTCACTCGATCGGACTGCGCCACAATTTCATCCCCCTGCAAGAAAAACCGAACGTAACAGGTGTGACCCACGCTCTCCTAGTGCTCATGCTTCTTGTGGCGTAAAAACAAAACCATAGCTTCGCATCGGTTCAATCGGCAGATAGGTATGTCATGTGGTGCCGAACTGTTAGAAGTGCAAGCAAAGCAATGGACAGTGCAAAACAGCGATAGCTAACCTTGTGCCAGACAAATGTGGGTTTCAAGATCGACTTCGCTCGGAATTCCATAACCATCACTTGACCATCATCTCGCGACGATATTTGTGGCTTCTCCACGAATGTTGGGGAAGAGAAACCTGTGTGACTTGGCATATAGTGGAACGACTCACAGCATTACTGTTCAGGTGTTTGAAGAAACGGAGAATACACTCACCGGTGAGTTTTAGGTTGAAATTTGCGTTTCCCTTTCCGTGGGGGTTTACGATGGCACAACGATAACCTCCCGCGTCACTATCGGCGAGATCCTGCAACGAATTGAGCCCTTTTGGGTAACAAAACCTGAAGGTTTCATGTAGATGCGTTTGCTACTAAACACTTTGTCTCTTTTCTTTTTCAGCAATTAATCCTGCAGGCAAACATAAAAACCAAATAATACATGGTCAATGTGAAAACCGACCTCATTACAGCCCATCTCCAACTTGGGTATAGTCAATACACACACTAGTAAACAGTCATGTCACTTACATCATCAATCACTAGCATCTTCGGAAAGTTACACTGATCATACTAGTTATAATCGACTTTATCTCCACCATTTTATTGAGAGAAATTGCCAAACACTCAAATTATCATTCCAGAGTAATGTGCTCCCTTAGATTATGGACGGAATAATCGAGAATCTGAACTGAAACTGTGCTCGTGCATCTGAGAAAACTGTTATCACAACGATGGGAATAATCGCGAAAAGAGATTCGTAAACGGGAAGGCAAAAATAAGACGAAAAGCTGAGTTGAACTGAAATTTGGAAGCAACAGGATTGGATGGTTGGACAAAACCCTCTTCCCACCCAATTAAAATAGTTCTAGGGGTTCTTCAAGGTGATCCTGTGTTTCCTGATCTCAACTCACATTGACGTACCGTTCTTAACATTATCAAGAGCACTCACACTTTTGAAACTATTACCGCGATGACATATAATTCATTCTAAGGATTGCTGACAATATCCATCGCTAGTCCAATGGTATAGAAATATGCTCTAGGATGTTTTGCTGCGATCTAAACACTTGTGCCAGGCAGAACTCGAACCCGTACCTCTGCTTTTCGGGCAGCGACGCTACGCCTTACACTACCGGCGCTGCTTGACTACACGTTTTGGATCGTAACAAAACATCCTGTAACAACATATAACCTCTCTACCAGCCACTCCAGGCTTAAACAAACGTGTTAAAATATTGTATATAAATAAATCTATTGTGGAGAACATTACTGCATAGATACATATGTACTTGAGGAAGAATGTGACAATATCCATGAAAATTCATTCATAATGAAAAGGATTACCGCCTAGATGCTTAGCCAACGCACTGAGAAAAAAACCGTTTCACGCATACCTTCAAACCACAAAAATATTTGATGAGCACATTTTTTGATCAGCTGCTCATGCACTAAAGTGATACTGACACTCAAAAAGTACGACAACATGCCTTACCTTGATCTGAAGAATGGCAGAATAGGAGTCATTTCCCTTATTGTCAAGCTTGAAGTTGAAACGAGAGTCCGCCTTGACTTCTTTCTGAAAAAGGAACGGATACAGGGTAGGTCTTTGATAGAATAATGCTAATAAGAAAGGTAAGCATCTAGCAATTATAGTGGGACACAAGGCAGTTACCCCCACCCCTATTGAGTTCTGAACCCTCATGATGGATCAACATCGATACTCCAAGATTAGCGGTGAGCAAGAATGTTACACACTCCTCCGGTTCTTACACTGTTCCCCTAACGCATACGGAATGCAAAGCCGAGCACATCGAAACCCACATCGTAAACACGACGGGCGACAGCATATCCATACACTTCATGTCGGAGAGGACATCATGCTTCACATCGTTCGTTTCAATGTCACAGTGTAACTCTAGCTGACACTTTCAGAACTCGGGAAAATCGGTGGAGAAAATACTCCTTGAACTTGAAACCTTCCAAAGAGAAGCCGTTTTTATATTCATGTTCAAATCTGTCCCTACCTCACCACTACCCCGAACCTTTTGTCAATTAAATGAAGAGCGACAACAATTTCTACAAGCCACCACCACACCACAATATGTCACTTCATAGATCACAATTACTAAAATCCACCTCCCGCACTAGCTATTCAAAATTTGTTCAAGAAACATTCGGTGGAATTTAATAGTTCCCAAAGATCGCAGTGGTCGCTGCGCGTCGCGATGCGACGCGACAACTGCCCCCGCGCTAGGCTTGACGGGGAACGTCTGCAGCATCGATGACTTCAGCGGCCAGAAGACAAATCATGTCAAGCGCGATTAAACTGCTCTACACACTGGTCGGGCAGCCATAGACTATTCCACGGCGAATGACCACGAGAAGAGGCACTAGTACTGAATAAAATTTAAAGGGAAATGTGTTATCCCTTTACCGATTTTTGATCGTAATTTGTGTACTCCCTGAATGAGGCAGTAATACACGTAATCTCAGACACTCATCCTTCAGACAGACCTGTTTTCGCCGAAAATTTGCGCAGTATTTTTCTAGTGGAATCTTAAATTCCTAATACAGACAACAATGTGGTACTGCTATAACGTCTCCTCTTCTGATTCCATATGAATCACCACTGATTCATTCGGACATACACACTTAGAACGGTCTTGTTCGAATGCCACCTATAGCATCTCACTTTCTTACCTACACCAGGACCCACTTATAGAAATGCACTTTCTCATCTGCACTGGAAATACAGGAATTCTAGTTACCTAATGGGCGAAAAAACTGTAAGTGGAGATTTATCGATTTTCACAAAGTGGTTTGTTCCTTTCGCACTACTCCCTTGAGGACTACAAACATTCCTGCAGCCGTGAAGAGGTAGGCACTGACTAGATCTAACGCTGAAGCAAAGAAGCTGAAGAAGAAGAAAAAAGAACTGACATTGTCATAGAACCACTTGATGTCTGGCTGCGGAGATGCATCAAGGAAGCATTCGAGCTCAAGTGAGCCGTCGTCGTTCTGCCGAGCCACCGGTTGCTGGGGAAAGTGTGGCGCTTTGCCCTCTGGCATCTCCTCTGAAACTAACCAGACATTTTTTTCGCTCGAAACAGGTTTGGCGGTCACGTAAAACATTTTTGGTATAGCGAAATGAATATTGAAAAAAACGCCGAAAAAATCTCTAGAGTCTCGAAGAGAGTTGACGCTGAAACGTTTCAAACAATTTAGAGGCCTCCTAATTTATGGGAAAAGTGTCGAGGAGATTTTACGCTAAAGAGGTTTAAAAATGACGTAACAGAGTCATGAAAACAAGTCATGATGTAAAGAATCGAAGAAATACTACGGTAGTTCGCTTAATCATCTCTGGCGTCGAAGATTCCTAGCCAAGTAACACTCTGTGGAAGCAAGTGAGGATCCACGTTGATGTGGCCGAACGTCGACGAGGTTTAAAGACATGAAATGTATGAGACTGAGAGGGCGGAGGGGGAGTAGCCCTCCACACCGCCCTCAGGAACCTATGTGTAATGGGCGCCACCACAGCGCAGCAGCAGTATCAGCAGCAACAAAATACTCCCAACTTCACGCGAGCCCGCCACGTACTACATCGTTTACTAGTCAGAAGACGGCGTTCGATCATCATTATCATCATCATCACCACCACGAGGGCACTACGTCATCTAGCGGAGAATCAGAACTTGAAAGAGCGGAGTTGCGCTTTCAATGCGGACGACGCACACGCGGCACAGCGCTGCAAGTCGAGTGTTGACATTTATTGTTTGAATACCGCAACAACTTGAAGACCCCCTCTAATTCTGCCGTAATCTATTTATCCGACCGCGGAAAATCATGCGCAGAAATTTCTGTGAAAAATGGGGCTGAAAATCCCGTCTAACCCACAAGGCATGTGCAGTCCAACGCGCCTTAGGCTTACCCAACTGGTGTTTCTGAGCAAGTGGATGTACCGAAGACCTCAGAAATTGCCTGTATAGCATGCTAGGCTATACCACAAAGCTAGAAGCAGTGCTGGATTTAGCAGGAACAGCTATAGGTAGAAAGCCGCGAAAGCTTCATGAAGACCAGTAGTATAGGCTACAAGCAGAGGAGCAGGTTAGGGCCATGCGGCCAATATTCCATGCGAGGAATGTGGACAGATAAATTAGAAGCACTGGTTGTGGGACGTTGATCCAGCACTAGTGAGGACTTTGAAGGGAGGGATCGGCGGCGGCGAGTCGTCCGATAGCCGCCGCTGTTCGGCGGAACGTTACAACGGGCTCGCCCACGCCTCATTGCAAATTATAGAAACACAAGCGTCTTCAGCAACTGGTGTGCACATTTGACGAAAAGAAATCAAGCGCTGAACGCTGGCGTGCCATGCAATCCCTTACAACACAGCGCACACAGCCCTTCGGATGAGCCTAAGCCTGAACCAGAGCCGCTGGTGCTGGTGCAGCGATCTGGCTCCAGCAAACTCGCGGAAATGACGTGGTGTGCGACGACGATCGAATAGCAAACAATGGCAAAAATTCGAAGTGAAGCGGCCATCAGCGGCGAATTCGAGGAACTAGACATTCGCCGTAGGTCTACCTCCTGTCGTCAAAAGGTAGGCTTTACAAAAGTGCAACAGAAGGCACTCAAGCGCTGACACTTCTTTCAAACTTCGCGTTGCACGACGACGACAGCGTCACAGCTCAAAAGTAAACAACCCGGTCGAACTCCGATGTTTGAAGTTCAGAAGCGGTTGATGCTACGTAATTGTCACTTTACAATGCCTACGCCCTCCTACACTTACGCCAACTGCTGTCGCGGATGTGTCGGCCCACCGCGTATGAAACACTGATACGACGAAATCCTCGATCTCGGGATCTCCCGAGCTTCTCCAAGCAAGTCAACAATGATCGCAGCACGGAAACAAGCCACCCTCCGACAGCCCTCTCAGTCTCGGTGAAACATTGGACCTAGCAGTCTTGATTGAAGGATGTTTACGAATGAAACATAGCGCAAACCTCAACTGATCTCGCATAGCACAGATCTCAATTAATCGGGACCTCTTGAGCCTGAGCGCCACTTTCTAAATTTTAGGTTTTTGTAGGAAAGATCTTTTTTGTGTCGAACTCTGCGGGAACTATCCATTTCGATATTTTGGATGTTACAGATTTGCCAACACGCTGAGAGTCTCATGTAAACTGTCATGCATTCATCCTAACATCTTCAGCGTATTCAGCATCGATGTCAAGAAACTACATTATACATTTTTGTTAGTCTAACAATGAACTCACATTTGTGAAAGGTGCAACCAGGAAAATATGTTCAGGATTACATACCCTCAGGGATCGCGTTTTTAGGATTGTACGCCTTAATCCTCACCTAACTTAAGCAAATTAGGTGCAATCCCTGTCAGGGCGGGCCAGTCCATTTCAACTTTTAAAGAAATGCAACATGCACCACAACATATGAATATGTATAAATATGCTTACATTATCCATTGCTGTCCTTCCAATACCAAAATCAGCTTTCTAAATTGCTTTCCTAGTCGGGGGGAGGGAGTAATGAAAACACAGCAAATTGAACAGAAACCTGTAACAATTACAATACTATAAAACCACGAAAACACGTTAAAGCAACGTTATTACCTTAATCAATTAGTGCATAGCGGTTTGCGATTTCTTTCCAAAGCAAATAGAGTTTTGGATCACAACCGTGCTGCAGTGCATAGTGCCCCCCCCTCCTCCACTGTGCATAGTCCCATATTAAAACTTTTTCAATGTTTCAGCGGAACACTCGGACATTTCCAAGGGAGGGGATCGGGTAAGTTAAGGCATTCATATGTTGTATTGCATGTTGTATGTACACATGCGTAGCTATCGTTAACAATTCATAATGGACTGGCCCCCCCTGACAGGGATTGCACCGCAAATTATATTGAAAAGTAATCAACCTTGGACGATCTCTTCTCATATAAAACATTCTCAATTTATTCAGTTATTTAATTTTTATTTATCATTCATTTACGTTTATTCAATTTTTTATTGTACATGTTTTGCGCTCTACAAAAAAAAAGAAAAAAAACGAGCACAATGAAGGAAGAACACGGACAAGAACACAACATTTAACGGGCTTGAGTGTTTATTTTCATTTTTATTTAGTAGAGCTTGGTATGAGAGGTTGTTCTCAATTTCCATGTTGCTGCTGCTCCTCCAAACTAGTATAAATCCGAAAGATACTGCATATGTGGAGCTCATATAATCATGATAAACTAATTCATAATGGCTTACATTCTACATTTACAAGCAGCCATTCTGGAGTTGTTAGGTCTACTAGTTCCTGTCACTCGCTCTCTTCCGTCCACTAAATCCAATCGTTTAAGCAAGGAGGCCATGAAACCCAAGCAAAATAGGGTTTGCTGTTCTTCCAAATAAAAAGAAATCTGTTCAAGAACATCCGCTACTACAAAACAGAGCAAGTTCGACACCCTATTCTGGTCATAGAAGCGAAGGAAAACTCGATACGTGCACAACACTGAGGGATGGGAACGCGCCATCCAATCATAACCAAGTACCCTGTTTACCTGGTGTGGGTACCGATGGTACCCACACCTGGTAAACAGGGTAGTGGCCGTGCACGTCCTCTCTGAATGGGACGCCGTTCGATAGGACCTGATTGGTTGGCGCGTTCCCACTTATTCATGTTGTCCATTATCTCGACATATCCCGAAGACTCATTTCTTTACAAAAATTGTAACTATTAACTCTGCTTTTCATTATCCACTTACAACAGGCAGGACAGAAATGCCTGGACTTCTTGTGTTGAGAGTAAAAGCTAGTTCACCCACAACATTCTTCGTTACAACCAGGTGACAAGGGATGGTAAAGCTTCCTTCCAGTACGGGTCCGTAAAAGGCAAATGACAAACCTATTTCAAAACACTGTCGTTGAAGAATGCAACAAAACCCAAGCTGTTGCGGTTTTACCAATTTGTCGAAAATAAACAGAATGATTTAAGGAATTACAAAGATGCAAGAAATCTAACAACAGGACGCCCAGTGCTCACATTTTATCCTCGGAAATCCTTGGAAGGTATCCAAAAGCCGCGCAAAATATCCACATAGATGTGGCTCGACAGTTCGAATGTAACCGACGAAGCGACGCTAGTAGTAAGGCAAAAATCGTGACCTAGTTTGGAGGGGGGGGGGGGGGAGGAGGAGTTCTGCGCCCACAACAGCAGTAAAGGGTCTGCTCATACTTAGCGACGGAGGCGACAGGGCAACGCATACGTATCGGTTGGTGTCGATCTGTCGCCTGGGAAAAACCGATACTAAGAACAGGCCGAAACTGCCACAAACTCTACGATAAGTAGGGAGGAAAAACGTATAGATAGGTCCCCTGCCTTGAAAAGCAAGCGAGTCCTGTTCGATAAATGACACAAAAAAAAAACAAATAAGATTGAACAAAAAGACGTCAATTCACTTGAGCCCACGCAAACCTCAGAGCAGCCGAATTGTCAGGGAACTCGCTGAAACCCTTCTATCCTATCGTGTAGTGTGTAGTATTCGCTATTTGTACCTATACCAATCTTGCAGTCTGGAAAAGTGGATGATTTCGAACAAGAATAAAGGAACATGTCGGAATCGAGACTGCGATGTCATCAATACATCGTGCCACAAGATACATAGAACAGAGTAGGAAGTAGTAGAGTAAGACAGAGAAGGCATGATGAGGAGGATTGCTCAATTCAGAAGAAAACCTAGAGTCCGGAATATTCTGGAAGACATCTTCGAGACCAATGGCGCGGGCACACTCGGCAGCAGCGGCAGGTAAGATTCCAGAGCTCACGGCCGCGATGAAGGAGTCTCCAAGCGTGATGACGACTTACGAAAGCTATAGGGACCGAGGCCGACCACATCATGCAAAGGACGGCTGCATTGACATGCTTAGGAGGTTACATTGAAGCATTTGCCAGCAGTTATAGGAGGAAAAGATTTTTTTTAAGGAGGCATAAAGTAGCTAAACACTAATCACGATATTCCGGATACGGACATGAAATGTTCTATTGCTGATGAAGGAGGACAACCAATTTATAACACGATGATGTACAACGAAATTGACGAGCTTATGGACTAGTAGGCGGTGTGGAACTCGATCAAATGCTTTGCTAAAGTCAAAAAACACAACATCAACGTTACTCCTGGCGTCATAAGCTTTTGACTACTGATTAAGACAAGATAAAAGGGCCATCTCAACTGACCTCCAGGAGCGGAAGCCATGTTGAACTGACGGAATGATCTGCTGCGACTCAACATGAGATAAAATTTGCTTCTTTAATAGTTTGTCGAAAATCCTGCGGAATACTGATGTCTGACTAATGGCTCTGTAGTTATTCGGGTCCGGAAGTGGTTTTCCTTAAGTAGAGGAATAACTATGGAGTGCTTCCATCTCAACGGAACCTGACCTGCGGTGAATCACCGTCTAAAAATAAGCTCGAGCGGACCCGCGACTTCAACGATAACATTTTTGACTGCAAATGGAATGCTATCAGGGTTTATCGAAGCCGCAGATGTCCACGTCTTGAACATATTAGCTATATCATCTATTATATAGGATATTAAGATCATTAGTGTAAAGAGCCTTTAAAATGTTGTAAACTCTCCGGAATCCCCTGCTCATTATGACTTTGTGGGATAGTGAGAATCGAAGTTCAATTTGCTATCATATGTAATCCCTAAATCCTTGACCTCACTAAACGTTTTGAGAGGGGATCCCCTCAGGGTGTATGTGGGCTTTCTAGGATACTTGCCAATGCCCATGACACAAGTCGTCTCGCAAGACAAAGGGAGGCCATTGCAAGACGACCATTCACCAACTTTATCTATTGCTTGCTTAATTATAGCATCTGGCCGGTACCGCAGGTGGCCTTAAATACTTTGACGTCATCAACATACAGCAAGTGACCTCAAGATCACGAAACGAGTGAGGTAGATCTGCTGTGAAGATGCTGAACAGTAAGGGTGAGAGCACTCTGTGGGACACCACTTGTGACAGAATGAGCCGAGGAGAGGGTATTACCTACAAGAACCTGGTAAGATCTATTGCTAATAAATTATGCCAGCCACCTCACAATGGAGGGGTGAAGAGCTTCAGATGACTGAAGCTTGCAAATGAGGTCATGCAAAACTTTAGCAAAAGTTTTACTGAAATCAAAATCTGAAAATTATTAAAATTACTGAAATCTACTGAAATCTAAAATTACTGAAATCCTTACTGGAAGGACATATCAGGTTAAAGTTGAGGGAGCATTTTCCTCCGTTTTTAATGCGTGTACTGGAGTTCCACAAGGCGGAGTGCTCTCTCCTCTCCTCTTCCTTATTTATACATATGAACTTCCAGACACAGTTTCCAGGTTTGGAGTCACATGCAAAATGTATGCAGATGATTTAAAGATTTATAAAATTGTCAAAGAAGACCAAGACTCTATTTGCGTTCAAACAGCGATTGACTACATTTCCAATTGGGCGAATGAGTGGAAACTACCACTTGCACCTGAGAAATCCTGCTGCTTAGTAATTGGTGGCCGAAATGTTGTCTCTCTCCCTGCCTACAAACTACAGAATTCAACACTTAGAGTAGTTGACGAGGTTCGTGATCTTGGATTTTTAATACGCAAAAATCTGAATTTTGACGCTCACTACAAATCTTTGGTAAAAATGGCGAAGTTTCGCACCTACAACATTTTCAAAGTTTTGAAGAGCAATAATCCTGATCTCCTTCTGCGAGCTTATAAATCATATGTGCGGCCGATAGCTGAATTCGGAACAACTGTGTTCAACCCTCTCAAGAAGAAAGACATTGACATGCTCGAAAGAATTCAGAATAATTTCAATCGCAAAGCAGTAATGAGATGCTTTGGCATGGACTACTCGCAAATCCCAAATGGCCGAGAAAGAAACAGGATGTTGGGATTAAAGTCTCTTGAATGTAGAAGGCAATCATTCGATCTCAAGACGCTTTTAAAGATTCTCACCCAAAAGGTGCACATAAACCCGTGCATATTTTTCCGATGCCATCTGTCTAGAACAAGGAGAGGTAAGCTTCAGCTATATGTGCCGGTAGCGAGGACCACAGTCAGATCAACATTCTTGACCTATAGAAGCTTGCGGGAGTTCAACTTATTACTAGCCCAAAACGAGAATCTCTTAGGATTATCTGAGCATTCGCTCGCTTGATTGTTGTCCAGCGTTCATTGATATAACTGTTTCCGTTCTCATTTATTGGTGCCTACTTAGTCCTCAAGTTTGAGTTATTAATGTTTGTGTTGCTTTTTTGTTTCTTTATTATATGCGTGGCTACCACCATGCTGTGAATAAATAATTAAATAAATAAAATAGACCTCATTAAAATTACAACTCGCGCCATATAACAATCATTTATACCAATCAAAAAAGCAAGACGGAAGTAAACTGACAACAGATGACGTGTGGCTGTCGCTTGCATCCGCAAAAGAGCGCGAAAAATAAATGTATAAATCTACACGCGCGAACGCCTCTCTGCACGAAGGCTACGGGGACGCGGAGCTGGGAGTGCACTTCAGAAAACGACACGGTCGACAGAGCTGCTTGAGATTAGAGTTCATCTGAAAACAGGTGTTGTGTGAACACCAGAACTGAACGAGGTAGACAACGGCACTACTACACCCCACAGAGGTCGAGGAGAAGTCGAAAAAACTTTGCCCTAACTTGACCAGGAGGATTATTTGGGGTTTTGAACACGGGTTCGTACGTTAGGTGTCTCCCTGAGTTACGGTAGAGCGCCACCGCTCCCGACTACGGTAGCGTGACGGGTTGTTGAGCCCGCCTTGGACGAGGTGCAACGGATGAACAGAGAACAACATGCGCTGTGGAGCAGACTTCCTGTCGTAGGGTTGTGATTGACGACTTTGTCCATTTCTTGCTCATTTTTTCTCTTTGCTCATCTAGTTTTCATACGCTTTGGGCTCTGAGTGACTCCTGCTGGAGGGGTCATCTTATTACGCACTTTAACGAAGGCAAAAAAGATCACGCGCTAGTAAGGACTGTACTCGCTAACGAACTATAAAACAAGTAAAACAAAACACAGGAGAGGTTGAAAAGGGTACATGGCCTGGGCGAGAGCTACAAAGATGACGTACACTAAAGAATTTTGAAAAAAGAAGAAACTTGACGTGTTGCTCCTACTATCATTTCGACTTTGTAATCTCAGAGGCGGCATGTGGTGGGGCCCAAAACTTGCAGAAAAGAAGAATACAACGCAAAAAATAAAAAGGAATCAGGTCCGGTATGGTTCTGCACGGAATCTGTTCCACGGCAGCAATGTGTGCTCTGTTCAATTCGCCCCATCTCGTAGTGAAATCTCATCCGTGGTGAGCGCGGCAGCTGGTCTGCCTACGGTAATCGAGCGCGTCGCTCCGCCCCTATAGTAATGGGAGACACCTAACGCGCGAATCAGTCATCCACTTTTGAAATTTCGGCAGACTACGGAAGGTAGTCTATGAGAATTCTCTGGGGTGCTGATCACGTATATGACATCCGTTTTGGTATCACGGTGGAGTACGGTAAGTTACGGTAGGTACGGGTGACTAAGGTTGTCGGGATCATAACTACTGATTTCGCCCAAACTTCGTCTTTATCTGGGATGCTGATCACGAATCTGACATCTTAGAACATTTTCATGACTGCTGGCGTGCTGATAGCCACACAGTCGCCCTGCTGTAAGGATACCAGCACCTCACTGTAAATCACCGGCTGAGTTTCGTCGATGCGAGCACAAGCGCAAAAAACTAATGTCAGCTTCAGCACCCCACGAATAACAACCTCATGGGCGAAGTTTGAACGAAATCGGTGATTATGACCACGACAGCGTTAGTCACCCATACCATCCGTAACCTTCTCCAGTCTCTGTGAACTGTTTACCACCTACCACTATTTGCCACTTATTTATTGCAAATATTACAAGGTATAATCCTACTATATATAATCGGCTAATGTCACGTGTCCGTCACGTAGAGGGGGAACCGGAGCCAAGAGATGCCTACGACAGTGCGGCGTATGCCGGCCGGTTTTTCTTTCGGCTTAAACATGGGTGATTTCTGGCGAATTTACAACGTTGGCGGCGGATCACCCAAATTTACGATATATTCAGCGAGCAGCGCGCCAGGGTACGAACGCGAATCAAGTGCGAAGCGTTTCAGAAGGCATATCGTAGACGTCGCCCAACGTGCGTAGGGCTTCGGAAGACGTGCTGAAGACGTCGTTCAAGGTGCGTAGGGATTGAGAAAACGTGCTGCAGACGTCCAACTTGCGTAGGATTCCGAGTAAGGGAGACCAGTAGAAGGGGACCAGTGCAGAGAGGATCAGCAAAGTGGGACCAATGTGCGTCGGGTTTTTGAAGAAGGGTTACAGAAGTCGTGTCTCGGGGTAGATAAGTGCCACAGACGTCGCGTCAACTTGGTGACACGTGAGTTGGGACTCAGTGTCACATGTGCGTGCTTGACTCTCACTTCGTTTTTTCCCAGCACACTGGTAAGGAAGTGTTAGCGGGGAAAGGGGAGGGAGAAATGATAGGAGAGTGACTAAGTGATTCGGAGGAGTATTATTGCCGTTTGATAGAAAATGGTGGTATACAATATTAAGTACGAAGTAGTGATGGACCCACCCATAAAATCCACCTCCGTCGTTCAAATCTGCTATTACCGTACCTGTTTTTCAGAAGCGAACTGAACTCCGACGGCACTTCAAACCTTGCCATTTCCGTGTGTGTACCTAGCTCCATTGTATGGTGCCATGGTGTCGCGCAGCTACCACGCGTGCAGATTTCGAGCACTTTTGCTAATTCAGACGGCAGCCACAGGCAGCGGAATAACTTCCTTATTTTCCTACCCACAGACGGCTAGACAGTACTGGACATCTTCGGGGTGGAATCCTTAATAGTACTCACTCACATCAGGAGAGTACAACGCTAAGCCGGTCATTAGGATGTAGGATAAAGGATGGTGTTACCCAATCTCTTTTGGAATTCGTCAAGCCTTCTACTTCTACTGCATGTCGTGGATGTCAATTTGAACGCGTATTAGCCATACAGTAACTTACGCTGGCCAGTCGACGAACAAGTCAGTGCATTTCCTCCCCAGACAAGCCTGTTACCAATTCACAGACTCCGGATGGATGGAAAGCTTGGTTGGCCTGGACGGGAAATTCGAACCAGAGACCTGCTACCGGATGCATGTGACAGCCGGCACCTCCTGCAACTGCGCTACACGCGCCCAACATTGGGTTTTCTGACTGGGAGCTACCAGTATATGGCGAGTCGTCATGGTGAAACTAAGGGATTTCTCGACAAGAGAACAGGAGGGGTGGATCGCTAAAAGCATCCCTCCCTATTTGAAACATTGTCAGGAAGTGGTCCATTCATCAAAATTTCAAGCTTCCTCCTCGAATTGAGAGTTCTCCGGCCTCAAAGCCCGATAAAACAACACCACATCGAAATCTTATCGGAACGCTGGGCAACAGCAGCCTTTCGATGTAGATGTCGAATTATCTACTGGCTAGGCTTCGCGCTAGAAAATCAGTCCGAGTCACTTTTTTTCTGAATTTCCATCTTCAATGCCTGCTTTCATAGAAAATTATTTTAAAAATATCCTGCTTTGCGATTCCAAGCACGAAGATATTGGTACGAAGGTCTCTATCCCTACTTGGGAAAACACTGAACTGCCTCTTATACGCACAAAATACCATTTAGCTCAATTCAATTAGGTCTGTCATTACTGGAATTTCCATGCGTATCGCCTCGCGGAAAAAACTTCGGTACATCTTCCTTACGTAGGCTTAGCAAGAAGTCAGTACGACATGTGCAGTCAGAATAACCGCATAAAAACTCAGGACACGGCAGAAAAGTCGAGCCAAAAAGCCACAGAGTTCCTGTTCCTCCACTGTCAATCAACCGACTACAACAGTGTAACCTAAGGAAGCGAAGGTTTTTACAAATGATGCTGGAAGATATGCCGGCGAGTCAACAGGCGGAAGCAGTTGACTCGCTGGTATATCTTGCGGTGAAAGCAGCAGTGAACAGTTGGTCAGTCTGACACGGAGTTCAGAAGAAAAAGTGGGTGAATAAGTGGGCTCAATTGCTTACACTTGACCTAGAACGTATTAGCTCGTGCTGTTGAGCGAAGAGAGAACTTATTTCGGTTAGCCCAAAACGCAGAGAAGTGAAAATTTTCCGAGGTCGCGGCCTGCACTCCTGCATTACGTCAAGATGGTCACTTGCATGGGCTTGCCATTCACTATAGTTGTGCTTATTTGACTATTCGAATAATTTATTATATTATATTATTCGAATTCGAAACTTCCAGGCTTTCGAATAATCGATTTCGAACGGAAATTGAAAATCGGGAAGTATCGTGTAATCGAAAACAAGGAATTATTCGAATAATATGTTCTAATAATTATTCGAATAGCGGAATAAGCACAACTATACAGTTTACATGAAGTCAACCAATAGGCTTTCGCATGTTTTTTGGATTTACCTTTGCTGAATACTCAGTTTGAGCTGCAATTTCGACCATCGAAGAACACGGCGCTAAGCGGGTCGTGAGAGCGGGTCACCATGAAATTCAGCCCTATAGTTTGAACTGTATCGCACAAAATTAAAAATTTTGGCGTAAATAGGGTCGGGGCGGAGGAGGGAGGGGGGAAGGTCACCTCCTACTCAGCAGTTGTACGCCTTGGTAAGAGGGCATGTGTATGCCCAGTTACGTCAGAAATGGCCTACCTCAGTTCACTGTAGGGGAGAACACATCAGCGCTGCGAAAAAATTCCGATTTCGTACAGCACAAACCGTTTTGTAGAGATGTCCTACACTGTGCCACCCACCCTATTTGCTATTATATTGCTATTACTTGCTATTTTATTTGAATCAGCGAATAGTCATTTTTCCCTATAAAACAGCCTCGAATATCTTTATGTGCACTGGAATGGAAGGTTCTTCGACAGAAGGAATGCATGAGACAATTATAAACGGCGGATATCAGGACCGGCTCACCGTAACCGCAGTGCGGGTCGCGCCGAGACTTTGCTGTCTGCGCCCTCCTAGCTCAGAGATCGCGCGTCGGCGTCCACGCTGCGACGTCCGATCGATGTCTTGTGCACCCGCGATGGCGCCGTGTCCAAGTGGGTCGTGGTGCAGTAGGTAGAGGGTTTACTTCATGCGAGGTACGTCGGGGGTTCGGTTCCCGGGTCCGCGATGATTTTGCAAATCAGCTGAGTATCTGAGATCTGGGAGGTTTCGACGTCTACACGACGTTGCGCGTTTTTTGCGCATTGTTTCAGCCGCATGCGCTTCACCCCTCGAAGAGCGCAGAATCCAGCCGCGAATTCCCCCTGAGCGAAGAAAGCAGTCTTCATACTAGCAGCTTGTATGGCACACACCCTGGAGTCACTTCCCTAGCCTGGCTCTGCGCTCGAAGAGCGCAGAACCCAGCCGCGAACTCCCCTGAGCGAAGAGAGCAGTCTCCATACGAGCAGCTTGTATTGCACACACCCTGGAGTTCCTTCCTTAGCCTGGCTCTGCTCTCGAAGAGCGCAGAACCCAGCCGCGAACTCCCCTGAGCGAAGAAAGCAGTCTCCATACGAGCAGCTTGTATGGCACATACCCTGGAGTCCCTTCCCTAGCCTGGCTCTGCGCTCGAAGAGCGCAGAACCCAGCCGCGAACTCCCCCTGAGCGAAGAAAGCAGTCTCCATACGAGCAGCTTGTATGGCACACACCCTGGAGACCCTTCCCTAGCCTGGCTCTGCGCTCGAAGAGCGCAGAACCCAGCCGCGAACTCCCCTGAGCGAAGAAAGCAGTATTCATACGAGCAGCTTGTATGGCACACACGCTGGAGTCCCTTCCCTAGCCTGGCTCTGCGCTCGAAGAGCGCAGAACCCAGCCGCGAACTCCCCTGAGCGAAGAAAGCAGTCTTCATACGAGCAGCTTGTATGGCACACGCCCTGGAGTCCCTTCCCTACCCTGGCTCTGCGCTCGAAGAGCGCAGAACCCAGCCGCGAACTCCCCTTAGCGAGGAAAGCAGTCTTCATACGAGCAGCTTGTATGGCACACCATGGAGTCCCTTCCCTAGCCTTGTTCTGTGATTGCACAATGGACGTCTCACGCGACGCCTAAGGTTACGGTGAGCCGGTCCTGATATCCGCCGTTTATAATCCTGTGAATGCATGCCTTGCTGGAAAGGGTCTTCCAAGTCCAATCTCCCAGTGAGCGTATTTTTAATTATGTAGTATTCTTGCTTCTTTAGCACGGGTCTGGTAGCAAATGGCAGTCCTTACAGTGTCAGAGAAATGTAAAAGTCAGTTAAGCAAAGAGATAAGTCGAACACGAGAGACCTGTGCACAGTACGGTGTCTTCTGTCATGGTGCGACATCACAACATAAACACTAAAACGAACAGAGGGAATGGGCGAGACTTATAAAGTGGGCAAGTCTCCATAACCCGGGCTGCACCGCCTCATTTGGAGTCAGATCAAAGATCACATTTACGAAAGTTTACGATTTACGACCCAAATATCGTAAATCGTAAGGAATTTGCCAAAAAAAAACGCCGTAAATCGTAAAATCGTAATAACGCACATCTCTGATCCATACCGATAATAATTGCACGCTCCAAGGCAGGACGCTGTGACGTCGCGTGCGGCAGTAGCCACGTCGCAATGCGGCAGCCGGGGATAACGAATAGTGACCATCGTGGGTCAGCATGAACGTCAAGCTCCTACCCACCACACCAAAGGCAAGACTGAAGGCTGATGAGGGACTGAAGGTCAAGAGAGAGGGACAGATATTGCTCCAACGGAACATCGCGTCTCTGCCGTGTTCAACGTCGTACGCGGCGATGAATAAGCGACGTGATTATAAACGGTGGAAATTAGGACCGGCTCACCGTAAACTTAGGAGTCGGGTGAGACGTCCTTTGTGCACTCGCAGAATCATGCTAGGGAAGGGACTCCAGGTTGTGTGCCATACAAGCCGCTCGTGTGGAAACTGCTTTCGTCGCTCAGGGGGAGTTCGCACTCGCGTCTAAAGCGACATGGTAGTGACGAGTTTTCCGGGGCGGGTTGGACGAGTTTTCGCACAGTATGCAGGCGATCGTTGCGGGACCCAAGTACTCCAATCAATCATCAAGAAACCAGCGAGCGGGTGTAAGCTTCTGTACCCAGCAGGAATCTATGGAAGTTGAACTGAAAAGGAGACGAATGCTAGGAATGAGCAGTAACTACAATCACGGAGCTGGAAGGAATAGAAAACCCTCAATTCCCTAAAAATGTTTGCAAACGTTTGCACTGTTGGGATGGGCATGAGCTTCTGTTTTCGCTTCCACTAGAGAATTGACTATGGCTCACATGTTATATTTGGGCGCAAATAGGGTCCGGGGGGGGGGGGGTCACCTTATAAAAAGTGTCACCAACACCAAGAAAACGAGACAAGGCACACTGATAGTAAAGAAGACAAACAAATAATGCTGCAGCTCTGTTCTGTGCTCTAGATTTAGGCAGAGGAAGGGACTCCAGGGTGTGGTTCAAGTGACACATCCGTGTTAAAATTGCCTACATCCTGGAGCTCCTTCCCTCGCCCAATACGGAAGCAGACAAGATACGGACCTGTAATCGAAATAAGAGATAAGACTGCATTTACATTGGCTGTATGTGGCTACTCCACTCCCGCACCCCACGGTATGCTATGGTGACCCTTCCCCTAACTACCAGATACCAATAGTTCTCTATTTTAAAGCAGAGATCTCGATAGCCTGAGGCTGCCCCACAACTTGGTTCCAAGCTTACAAGAGCAGCTGAAAATTAAAAAACCTATCTAAATAACAGTGGATTTGGTCTCTTGCGTTCCGAAGCAACGTTTGAAACCTTCTGTGGCTAACGCTTTCCTTCTGCGCTGGCATCACCCACAACGTTGTAGCTGCAAGGAGCACTGCAGTAAAATCTTCTTCGGTTTGGAATAAAACATGCTATAATCGTTTATTGATGAAGGTTTTTTTCGTTTCCGTCTGCAAGTCCAAAAACAACAAAGGAACATAAACAAAGGAACTTAAGAACGTCGGAAAATGGTTTTAGCAGAAGTGTCCTACCGCTTTTAATCCGCACTTAAAACTATTATCCTTCTCTTGGTGGAGCCTAAGGACCATAGGTACACTTGGTGCTACCTCCCGAGATGGAAGGTCTTATATGTGTGTAAACCTTGTATTGTGTTCCCTTGATCGAGTCACGGAGCAGTTCAGCTCGACGAGGTCTCGGTTGGCTGCGACCGCGTGGCAGCCGCCAGTCGGTCCCGCGACGATCGCCTGCATACTGTGCGAAAACTCGTCCAACCCGCCCCGGAAAACTCGTCACTACCATGTCGCTTTAGACGCGAGTGGAGTTCGCGGCTCGAAGAGCGCAGAACCAGGCTAAGGAAGGGACTCTAGGGTGTGTGCCATACAAGCTGCTTGTGTGGAATCTGCTTTCGTCGCTCAGAGGGAGTTCTGCGCTCTTCGAGCGGCGAAGCGCATATGGCTGAAACAATGCTAGAAGTCCCAATGTTGTGTAGACGTCGGAACCCCTCAAATCTCAGATAGTCAGTTGAAATGCAAGAATGCCACAACGTAGGAGAACTGAGCCCTCCCCCACATCGCTCGCATGAAGCAACCCCACTACCTACTGCACCACGACCTGTTTGGCGAGAGGGTCATCGCGGGCTTACAAGAGGTCGATCGAATGTCAAAGTGGACGCCGACGATATCTCCAATCTAGGCTGGGGCAGACAGCAAAAGACTCTGCGATACCCGCACTGCGGTTACGGTGAGTCGGTCCTGATATCCGTCGTTTATAATTGTGTGAATAAACGCCAGACACCGGAGCTTTCCTCCCCTTGTTTCGCGCGCGGCGCCGCAGGGCGACATTGGAGCAATGCCTTGCAGCCAACCACAAACAGCCAGTCATGGTTTAGGCCGTGGATTCAAAAAGTTGCAAAACTTTTGAGCGGGAAAATATAACTTTTGGTGCAAGTCCAACCAAGAGGAAGGGGGGGGGGGGGTGCCTGATACTCTCACCTAAATCAACAAATCGCTCAATAAGGGTCTGATGCTTTCGAGACAGCACATTGCCTCTTGTCACGTAGTGTCCTTGTGCGTCTCTTGGCTCAGACGAGTACGTGTCGACTTGGGCCAGATTCGTCAACTGCTTACCTCCCTCTAACGGTGAGAATGCCGCCAAACATGATGCTGATGAATGTCATATCAGGGGGTTTGGCGGTGCGGTATTTTCAACGTTAAAGGGCGGTAAGCCATTGATGAATCTGGCCCCTGGTTGACAGTGGCGATACGCACAGATGTTCGAATTTGTCCCAAATTTTGTTTAACTAGGAAGTTTGAAATAGTAGAGCTTTCGGTCACCCTCGAAGCCTAACCTGATGTGATCAAAACTGCTGCCCAATCTGAAAAGCTTATAGAAGAGTAAAAAATTTCAATCATCTGCTCCAGAACTCCAGGTAAACGACTGTTTATGAAAGTAACAATCTCTACACATAGAAATGAGGAAAATACTCTTAACTCTAGAAGACAACAGAACTTCTCTGAGGTTAAATCGCGGATGGTTCAATGACTATTCAAATGACTCATTCAGCTCGGAGACGTAATTGTTATACATCCAAACATGCGTAGATTCTCCTCGTATGAAGCTACGGAATGTGGTATTTACGTCACTATCAGGTAAGAACATTGGAGCGAAACGGGTATGAATATCGATGCCGTGAGAAGAGGACGAAGGCCTGATTTAGGGAGAAATGCGGCAGAAAATAGTGGAAAAGGCTGAAATTACAGCTGAAAAAAGCCCATAATCGAGCGAAATTATTGGCTTCCCCTGTCAGAAAACGAAGCTACACAAACAAGGTGCAAGCAGCTTCAACAGCTCTCAAGCAGGCTAAACGGAATAGTTTTTCTCGCATTCCGATAGCACGCCATGAGCTCTGCCGGCTAGCCGCAGAGCGCGTTATCATCAAACAACTCACGGGTCTATCCCTATGCTTTAGTGTATTTTAACAAGCTCATCGTAGTCGGTACACCCTAGCAAATACATGGTTTATGACACATGCATACTTCTCTATACGACATTTTCTCGAAAATTAAAAAATAGTGCAAATTAGCCTCTACTGGACGAAGTAAGACCTCCAGACCTTATTTCACTCGTCCACTGGAGATCTTTCGCGCAGGGATATTTATATACAAGGAACAAACGTTCAACGCCCTAGCGGCCGCCAAACGTCTGGTTGGGGGGGGGGGGCTTGGCCTCCAAACCCCGAAAATAGAACAACTCCAGTCCTTCTCCTTTCTTCTTTAGGCCTTCTTACTTTCATTACAGTTAAAAAAACTGGTTTTGTTATATAGATTAGTGCAGCGGGATATGGAAAGGCAGAATCTTCACTGCTCCTATAAAACCCATCACTCGCCGATACACTTACAACTGAAAAAACCAGTACGAGTTCTCCGGTGCGCAACGCCCTTCAAACCTGGTTTTTATTAGCCATACAGCGCACTTACTACAGGCTCTATACGCGGGAGCCAGGGATGCGGGACATTAATGAGGCAAAAAGGGTCGGGGGGGGGGGGCTCCGGGATTTTCTGCCCATCAGAAGCCCCCCCCCCCCCCATCCCCGACCCTATTTGCGCGGACAAGCACGCAAATATCACTAGCTGCAGCGTCTGATTAGCAGAGGGATAGGTAACTGCATGGTCCCGTAACGATTTTCCTGAATTTCACTCCGAAAAATAAATCGCGTACATGTGATAGAGAATAGATGGATTAAGTATTTGATAAACTTACAACCGAAAAAAAAACCCGTCTGAGTTGTCCACACTCCGAAACTACGGTGGACAACTCAGACGGGTTTTTTCCGGTTGTAAGTTTATCAAACACTTAATCCATCTATTCTCTATCGCATGTACGCGATCTATTCTCCGAAGTGCCGGTTCTCTACGTGGCGAGAAACAGATCGTGAGGGTCCCAACCCGAATTGCTTAATCTGCAGAAACATAATGATGATTAGTCGGTGTTGGTCGACAGGTCGACATCGTTTACGACGGCAATAATACTCCTCCGTATCCCATAGTTACTCTCACTATCTCTCCCGCATCCCTCTCCTCGCTAATACTTCCTTACCTATGTGCTGGCAAAGGAACGGAGTGAGAGTCAAGCAAGCACATGTGACACTGACTCACGTATCACGACTTCTATGAACCGTCTTCAGAAACCCAACGCAGATCGGACGACATTGATGGAAAGTACTGGTCCTCCTTATTTCCCGCTCTAGTGATTCCCTTTGTTGATACCCTCTTCACTGGTGCCCCTCCTACTGGTCTCCCTTATTCGGAATAACTACGCAAGTTGGACGTCTGTGGCACGTCTACTGAACCCTAGCGCACGTTGGACAACGTCTTCGGCACTTCCTCTGAATCCTTACGCACGTTAGACGACGTCTTCGGCACGTCTTCTCAATCCTGACGCACGTTGAATGAGTCAAGGGCACGCCTTCTCTACGCTCCGCCCTTGATCCCCATTCATACCCTGACCTGTTGCTCGCTGAATATATCGTAAACTTGGGTGATCCGCCGACAAGGTTATAAGTTCGCCAGCAATCGCTCCGAAAGAAAAACCAGCCGGCATACGCCGCAGTGTGGTAGACATCCCTTGGCTTCAGCCCCTCTCACCGTGACTGACAACGAGACCGACGGATTAGGCGAATTATATACAGGGTGCGTAAAAAGTATTGACGCACTAAACGTAAACGTTAGAAATAACAACACATCATAAAATTTAACCAGTTTATATACAAAATGTCGACGATGATCTATCGAACAGAATAGCATCACTTGTATTTTATACGGGCTTCTTCGTTGCGAATGCAGAGCGAAGACGCGGAAGAAAGGCATCGACGGTGTGCCACAAGCAGTCCACGTCGATTTCGTTCCATGCTTTGACCAGACCATCCTTCACTAACTTCATACTTTTGTGGGAAGTAGCGCAAGCCTTGTTCTCCAAAACTTCCCCTATTGAGTAATTCAGCGGATTCAAATCCGTTCTACACAGAGGTCATTCCTCTGCCGAAATGAAGTCCTTCAAGTTGGCGCGGCCCCAGTCCTGAACAATCCTCGACTCTGCGCAGGAGTCCAATCCTGCTGGAAGACATACGGCTTACTCTCGAGGTGGGATTGGAGGAGCCATTGCTTCTTTAGAACGCCAATACAGATAGTTCTACTGACTTATCTTCACTCCTGTACCCACGAAAACGAGAGACGCTTGTGATGAATGCACAAACAATGATACTGGCCGGATGCGCCTTCCTTGCAGCAAGCCCCCGCCAGAATCAGCCTTTGGAGGTCCTTGAAGAGTGCGTAACACTTTTACAGGTTGAATGCACAAAAGTATCAAGTCACTGAAGGACAAAGCATGGAACGAAATCGACGTGGACTGCTTGTGGCGCACCGTCGATGCCTTTCTTCCGCGTTTTCGCCCTGCATTCGCAACGAAGAAGCCCGTATAAAATACAAGTGATGCTATTCTGTTCGCTAGATCATTGTCGACATTTTGTATATAAACTTGTTAAATTTTATAACGTGTTGTCATTTCTAACGCTTACGTTTAGTGCGTCAATACTTTTTACGCACCCTGTATAGTAAGGTATCTTGAAATAATCGAAAAAAAGAAAAAAGCAAGAAAATCGTACCTCCGGAGCCAAACACTTCTCTTCCGCATTCGCTTGCGTCCCCTAAATAAATACACCCAAATTTTTCATCCGCATGCCAAGATCAATAGAAAACACTTACAATCACAATGAAATTTGCGCTTCCTTTTCTTGCCTGAAAAACATTTAATAACATTTGTTATTTACTATGACACGACTATTACTAAGCACCTACCCTCCATGTCTTCAAATACGCTTTGGTTGATGAACTTATGCTGTGGATCTAAAATTACTCATATCAGATCGCTATTTGCACGCTGAACAGAACATTCTGAACAACAGGACGTTCTTGCTGGGGTACCACGCAGTGATGAGCGGATAATAAAATTAGGGAAACCGGATGACGAATAACGGTTAATTTTGTCCAAAAATAGTCGGATAACGGAAAAACGGATAACGAACAAACAACAAAATCAAAACTGGAGTTATACGCTTCAAATATATATAGCAGTTTTGACGGTACTAGTGTACCTAGTGTACAACACTTAACCTTGTTCAAAATAGGTCTACTAGGGGTAATCTGGCATGGGAAGAAAGTATACCATAGGCGATCTTTTTTTTTTGCGGAAATCCCTTATAGGCCCGTTGTATTATGCTCGGATTGCCCAAGGTCTTGCGAAATAGTGCGCGCTGATAAGAGACGCAGAGTCTGCGTCTCCAATCGATGCACACTATTTCGCCGCCTCTAGCCTGCAGCTTAGGGCCTACTCATACTTCGCGACAAGAGCGACTCGACGCCCGTGCAAAACATGCATATCGATTAAAATCGGGCGCGCGCCGCAGAAAAGTGTTCATACTCGAGCGCCGGCGCTGTCGCTCCAGTCGCTCTTGTCGGTCTAGTCGATCCAGTCGCCTGTTCATACTCCGGCGCGCTGCGCTCTCGTCGCCCGTGCAAAACATGCGAATGGATTAAAACCGACCGCGCGTCGCCGAAAAGTGTTCATACTTGAGCGCTGCCGCTGTCGTTCTAGTCGCTTTTGTCGTTGCTGTCGCGAACTATGAACATGCACTAAGGTTAGCAAGGTGCATAAGGTTGAAGTCTCGAAAAGGCTTAAAGACTCTGTTCTGCGCTCTCCTCCGCTGACGTGGAGGAGAGTACAGAATTGAGCAGGGAAGGGAGTCCGGGGTGTGGGCCCACCAGCGCACCCGTGTTGAAATTGCCTTCATCCTGGAGCTCCTTCCCTTGCAAAAATATGAAAGCAAATAAGACGCGAATTTGTATCGAAACGAGGAGATAAGACTGCTTTTACATTCGCTGTATGTGGCCGGTCGCCACGGTATGCTATAGTGACGCCCGGCAGCGCGACAGGAGGCACACCCGCCCCCTGCTGGGAGGCGTGGCGTCAGGGGATACAGCCGCTGTTCTGCGGACCGAAAACTTTTGTTTTGCATGTCAAAGATTTCGTAAGGCAGCTGTCAGACTTTCGGTGAAGCCTAGTGGGTTGGGGTGGGTGAGCAAGGGGATGAGAGGAAGATCGCACGCTCCCCAGCAGTGGGCGGGTGTACCTCCTGACCGTCCTCCGTGGGCAGGCTCAACATTGAGGTTCGAGAACCGAAGGGAGGGGGGGGGGGGGGGGGGGCGTCGTACTCTCTCGGCTTTGGCAGAGGCGGGTTTTAGGTGATATTTGCATTTATTAGTAATCTTTTTTCCAGGAGAGGATACTTACGAGCACATGCGCTTTCTGAAGTAAAAAAAAAGAAATTAAATACTGATTTTTTTAAACGGTTACTGTTATATGTACAGTGAAAAATAAAGATTTTCTCTCTGCAGATTTAGAGTCAATGAAAAGTTTTCAATTTTTTTCACTGTACAGAACGTCATGGATACCGCAGTTTTCTACCTCAAGGAGTACCTACTTCTGAAATTGCGCTCCAAAATTTCAGGGCGCAAATAGGGTCCGGGGGATCACCACAGCATGGAGCGGCGGGCCGGCGTGGCGAGTGGCTACATACAGCGGATGTAAATGCAGTTTTATCTCTTCGTTTCGATTATATATCCGCGTCTTATGTGCTTCCTAATTGGACAAGGGAGGGAACTCCAGGATGTAGGTAATTTTAACACGGATGCGTCACTTGAGCCACACCCTGGAGTCCCTTCCCCAGCTTAAATCTGTGCTCCGATGACGCGGAGGAGAGCGCAGAACGGAGCTACAGCATTATTTGTTTGTTTCATTTACTAGCAGTGTGCCTTGTCTCGTTTTTTTTTCGTGTTGGTGACACTTTTTATAAGGTGACCCCCACCCCGGACCATATTTGCGCCAATTTCAGGTATCAATTACTGGGGGGGGGGGGGGGACCTAGGTGTTTCCCTACAAGATTCTGAAGCGCTCTTTGAATTCGATGATGAAAAATGTATAGATTTCTGCGCCATAGACTAAGGGAGAATCATATAATTTCTAGCCTAATTGATGAAGGTGGTAATTTTGTTTACACGGACGCTAGCAAGGCCGAATTACTTGCAAAAGAATTCTCCAAAGCCTACTGTGCCCATGGTCTAAGTAATGGAGATAGATCGAGCAGTGTCTCCTCTTCAAGTTTGGGTGGCGGTTTTTGGTTCTCAAAAAAAAGGGCATATTTGAGATCCTCTCTACTTCTCCTGTCTCGTTTTCTAGAACTACGGACCTCCAAGAAGTCTCCTTTTAATTGTTCCGCTAACTATAGGCCGATAAGCATCACATCTATTTTTGCTAGAGTCTTTGAAAAACTTCTAAGGAAGCACATCTTAGGTCACCTTGAGCGGAAGGGAAGGTCTACCAAGACTGCTTTGTTGTCCGCACTTAATGACTGGACGACTGCTGTCGAACAAGACGATAATGTGCATGTGGTTTATTTCGATTTTGCGAATGCTCCTGACAAGGTACCTCATTCTAGACTCATAGCCAAATTGAATGCAGTTGGTCTAAAGTCTTCCATTGTGCGTCGGATACAAATTTTTCTGGCTGATCGACCCTTTCAAGTTCGCGTTGGTGAACGCTACTCTAAGATTTCTTCTTGTACAAGTGTTTCACAAGAAGCTGTATTATCTCCTCTAATGTTTTTGATATACAAGATGTCTCAAAAAAACGTATACACTGTTTGAAAGGTGATAGCTTTGCTCACAGTAAAGGTACTGAAGAAGTTAAGGGCTCATATGAAAGCTTGAAAAAATAGAAATTTTTTGACATATGAGCGGCATGGGGCGCGTGTAGCGCAGTCGGAGGAGGCGCGACTGTCGCGTGCACCCGATACCAGGTGCCTGGTTCGGATTTCCCGTCCAGGCCAACCAAGCCTTTCATCCCTCCGGGGTAGGTGAATTGGTACCAGACTTGTCTGGGAAGGATAGAGCGCTGACTTGTTCATCGGCTGGCCACCGCAAGTCATTGTATGGCCAAATACGCATTCATGTCGCCTCCACGACATCCCGTAGAAGTAGAATGCGCTGGCGCATCCCAGAAGGGATTGAGTAACGCCGTCCTTTATCCTTTATCCTTTATGAGCGGCATGGAATGCTCCATGTAGTCGTTTGAAAGTTTGCATTTTACACACGATTGATTGTGTTTCGCTCGAATACATGTTATAGTTCCTTCACAAAGTGGCCATTTCGATTGATTTGCGTTTCTTTTAGGGTTTAGAATTGAAAAACACACTATGGTTTGCAGAAAATGCAGGGTATCCCAAAGAATGCAGGTACTGTTTGAAGCGGACTAACATTGCTGCTGGTGAAGCATTTGAAGATGTTTGAGGCTCATATGAAATCACAGAGTAACGAGATTTCTGAGACGTGCAAGTAGGCAAGATTATGCCATGCGTTCGCCTGAAACCTTGCATTTTAGACTCGATTGATTGTGCATGGGCTGAATGTCTATTATAATCTTGTTACTGCTTGGCCACTTTAACCTGTGCTTTGCTTTTTTCTACGTTATGCAACTTTCAGTGGCTTCCATTATGCCGATTAACCTCTCCATTCAGCTTGAATGTTTCTTCATCAGTCCACAGAATGCATCATGTGAAATGGGGCTCCTGCTCACACTTAAGTCGTGCGGTCTAAAACTCGCATGTCTCGTGTCTTTCACGTGATTGTCAAGCTCTAAACGTTAAAAGAAGCACAGCACTGGTTAATCCGGCCAAGTAGTCACAAGATTGTAACAGGCATTCAGCCCATGCACAATCAATCGAGTCTGAAGTGCAAGATTTCAGGCGGAAGCATGACGCAATCTTGACAATTTACACGCCACAATAACCTCGTTACCCTGCGCCTCCATGTTAGACTTAAACGTCTTCAAATGCTTCACTAGCAGCAATGTTAGAACCTTTCAAACACTACCCGCATTTTTTAGGACACCCTGCACTTTCCGCAAGCCACAGTGTGTTTTTGAGTTTTAAACAATAAAAGAAACGCAAATCAATCGAAGCGGTCACTTTGAGAAGAAATTATAACATGTATTCAAGCGAAGCACAATCAATCGTGTGTAAAATGGGAAATTACAGGCGAGTGCATGGCGCATTCCATGCCGCTTATATGTAAGAAAATTTACGTTTTCTCAGGCTTTCATAGAGCCTGTGAGCAACGTTATCACCTTTCAAACAGTGTATACATTTTTTGAGACCCTGTATTCTTCCGGACTCCCTGCAGCGACTTCAAAGATCCGGTGTCAGTTGTCAAATGTACGCTGACGATGTAAAAATGCACACCACTATAGAGATCATGATGACACAACTACTCTTCAAGCTGCAACGTAGCAGTTCTTTGCCTTCAAGCATTTTTACAAACGTGTATGGTAGTTTTCCCGGGTATTTAGTAAGACACGTGTCATAAATCAGAATGAAAGGTTATTTCGAAGATAAATTGTGATCTGCAAAAAAAAACCAGCAGTGATGGGAACGGAACCAATGACGTCGCATCTGACGAGCATGAGCACAGCTGGCGGGTCCGTCTTACGGAGCCCTGATGACTCACCACTCTCGCGCCAGCTGTGTCGTACAACCAGCCTGCGGTGAGGCCACCCGATTTCGGCAGGTCATAACCTGCTCAGGAATTTCATTTTGCAATTTTGACACCCATATTCGCAATCAGCATTCTAAGCTCTCTCCAATGGTCGTGGTCTCAACGTGAAATTCCATGGGAGGTCGAAACCCTTTCCTAGTTAGCAGCGCGCGCTATTTCGCAAGGCCTTGGACAATTCGAGTTCAAAATAACGGGCTTGCAAGGCGTTTCCAAAAAAAAAAAACGACTATGATATTCGTCCTTCCTATGGCAGAATACGTCTACTACAACCTAATCTAAACAAGATTAAGTGCGGTACACTAAGTGCATCCACACAAACGTTGAAGTTATACATACTCGAAGAGCGCAGAACCCAGCTACGGACTCCTTCCGAGAGACGAAAGCAGTTTCCATACAGGGATCCACCACACCCTGGAGTCTCTTCCCTTGTGTGCTTCCGCGCTCTAAGAGTTTCCACACGAGCAACTTGGATGCACCACACCCTGGAGTACCTCCCCTTCCCTGGTTCTGCGTTCGAAGAGAGTAGAACTCAGCTGCTGACTTCCCCTGAGCGATTGTGTACCTTAATTGTGCTCAAGAGTAGCGTGTCTGCGATTTTAGGCGTAATGTTTACCGCGCACCTGCAGCTTGCACACCACACAAACACGATTTTACGCGACGCGCACTGCAGTTACTGTGAGCCGGTCCTGATATCCAACGCTTATAATATTGTTTATGGAACTCAAAGCTAAGGCTAGGGGCAGTAGGTAGAAGAGCCTTTTGTGCATTCTTCGAGCAAATTTCAGGTCCAATTCGCTTCCAAGCCATTCAAAATTTCAGCTCCTCTGGTATCTCTGCCAGCAAATTGTCTGAGGGGGATTTGGATGAAAAAATTTTGAAAAGAGTACTACATGTTTGATGGATTTATAGTGCTAGCCTGCAAGAGTGCTCACGTGTCACAGGAAGTTGGCGCAAGTATAACCAAGACCTCGAATGGTATAGAACTTCTACATTCTGTAGCACCATATTTCCATTATTGTTTACCGTACATTCGGCATGGTCGCCTAGGGGGTAGAGTGGGCGGTTAAGTGGAAAGGGAACGAGGGTTCGAATCCGCTCGATGTGATTCCGTTTTGCATGTTCATAGAAGTAAAAATAAGAATAATAAGTAAGAGTAAGAATTATTGAACTCAAGAGCAATATTATTGGATTTCACGGCGTTATTGTACTTTCGGGACTCCCGAGGTCGAGCAGAGGTCGAAAAAAGATTTTCGCACAAACTTCGCCTACGGGGTTATTTGAGGTGCTGATCACGAATCTGACATCCGTTACTCGTTTTACGCTGGAGTTTGGGCGAAATCGCTGACCATTACCTTAGTCAACCGTACCTTCCGTAACCTACCGTACTCCAGCCTAAAACGAAAAACGGATGTCAGGTTCGTGATCAGCACCCCAAATAACCCCCCTAGGCGAAGTTTGGGCGAAATTTTTTTGACCTCTCCTCGTCCTCTGGAGTCCCGAAAGTACAATAGTGCCGATTTCACTCTTCTATTCCAATTTTCTGTTGAATACAAAGTGCTACTAGACCAGTTCTCCGGTAGTAGTGTAGTTGGTGTACCCGCCCCCACTTATTCTTGTTAAAAAATAAGTTTACTAGGGATAATCTGCCATGGGAAGAATATCATAGTATTTTTTGCGGAAATGCCTTATAAACCCGTTATATCGAGTTCCAGTTGCTCAAGGCACTGCGAAATAGAGGAGCTACACGGATTGAGGGGTTATCTTATTTCAAATACCGAATGAAGAAGCAAGATAGGTTACACGAAGTCATGAAAGCCATGAAAGTACTTAGCGGGATGGTGCCCGCTTCGAGATTGTACCTGGTCGTGCAACACTCACATAAACAGTCTCTATGCCCTCACGCGGAGGAGGGTATGGAACAAGGCAAAGGAACGAACTCGGGATCTGGCTGATCCAACTTATCCATTTTAAGATACCTTGCTGGTGTGCAGCGGGAAGCAGCCCGCTTAGTACCGCCGTGAAATCCTGAATGGCTGGCGCATTTGCACCCCATAATGCTGCTCACCTTCGCGACATGTACTGTACTGATGCATGAAGACCGCCTTCAGCTCGCTCGGACTGGTCGGGAGTTTCCAGTGGCACCTCGTGGAGGTTCAGATGACACTATCTATTCTGCTTCTTCATTCGGTATTTGAAATATGATAACCCCTGAATCCATATAGAGTGAATCCCGTTATTTCGCAGGGCCATGGGTGACTCAAACTTATTATAACGTGGTTATAAGGTATTTCTATAAAGAATATGATACTATACTATGATATTCATTCTTCCTATGGCAGACAACCCCTAGTAGAACTATTTTGAACAAGATTAAGTGGTGTACAATAAGTACATTAATACCTAGAAATTCGTATTAGTCGCTAAAATGGTCCAACACTACAATTACGGAAAAGTTAACTTCCAGTGGGGTCTGAAGCCGAACACATGCAAAGCTTAACAGACTGCCAACGAGTAAATACTGTCGAGACAAACAACGGAACAAGAGAGACATGAACCAGCTGCCGCCTAAGGCCCCTGTTATACTCCCGCGGGAGCTTCCGCGGGACGTCCGCGGACGGACGGTGCACCGCGGACGGTCGTCGTCGTCTCGGGGCGGCTAGCGTCGCATCGGAGCGCGTTTCCCGCGCCGAACTTCGCGGGACGACAGCCTTCCGCGGTGCAGTGCATCGCGGACGGCTGCCCTCCCGCGGGCGGGAAGTGTAACACCCCTCTCGTAGTCTGTCGCCGGCGATCCGCGGACGGCGGGCGTGGCGGGCCGCGACGAGTGGCCCGGCGCGGGGTCCCGACGCGGGAGTATAACAGGAGCCTAAGGCCCCTGTTATACTCCCGCGGGAGCTTCCGCGGATGGGCGGAAATCGCGTCGGGACCCTGCGCCGGGTCACTCGTTGCGCCTCGCCACGCCCGCCTCCGCCGTGCACCATTGGCCCGCGGACGTTCCGCGGATGCTCCCGCGGGAGTATAACAGAGGCCTAAGCCGGATGGAGAATGAATGATGAAGGAGAGAACGTGATGAACATCAACCCGGCTTACCCCCGGTCAGCCAACCTGCACGGATATAACGCTACTCCCGTTAGGGCCCGTTTAGGCCTCGTGCATGCTTCCCGTCGAGTCTTGCAGAGCGACACGAAAGAATTTGAATTTCTCAGTGCTCGCCGCATCGCTCATCGCTCTGCAAGGGAGCGCGACGGCGATCCGTCCAGGACCAACGCTAGGCACCGCACGCGGCGCGAAAAAGTATGCCATGCCCGCGATGGGCGCGGGAAGCCATCGCGCATGCCGACCGCCCCTGTTGCTGCGGCCGCGGCGAAGTTTTCCTTGACAGTCCGACCGCGTGCGGCGGAATGTCCATGGACTGAGCGTGGCGATGGAAGTATGCCCCCGGTCCTATACTTCGACGTCGAGCGACGCGACGCCACGTGTTGTGGCCACACTGATCGAGCGACATGACCGATCAATTTGCCCACTATGCATGCCGTCGCGTCGCTCGGCGTCGGAAGTATAAACGGCACTTAAAGCGCGGTTCTGTCAGAAGCTTTGCGTTCAAAGTGACTTTCGTTATAGGGCGATAGGCGGCGATTTGATAGGGCGCTATTCCGGTCCTACACGGAAATTGAAGGCGAGCGTGACGTTAGCTGCGCTTGTTATCAGATCTACCATTCCATCAAACTTACCATGTTGCCTCGTTCATAGTCACGAGCGACACCCGTATCACAATGTGATGGATGCATATCGACGTTTCTCGTGCGTTCACTGCCCATGACAGTGTTCATAGGCAGCAATACATCGAGCACAGCGGAAGACTCCTGGCAGTTGTTAGGAATTGTCGTAGTTGGGAGATTTCCATTATGATGGTTATTATTGATTATTATTATGATCGATTATGACTCATCTTAAGACTAATTCCTCAATGTCTTGTATACCTGTATACTCAACAATGCAGATCCGCACGCAATCCCTTTTAAAACAGTTGGGCGCACAGCTGCCTCTAAGATATCGAATTGGCACAGCGCCTGCGCTGATCCGAGAACGTAAAGGTCCCGCCACTACTGTTCTTACGGTAACAGCTTGAAAACGTACCCTAGCAAGAACGTATTGCATACTAGAGGCCGCATACACATAGTTTGTTGATTAGCATACAATGACAGAGGAAAAGAAGCAACCCACCTTCCCTAGAGACATTTGTGAGAACGTTCTTGCTGCTTTTTTTAATGAACTTCATTATCTTCCATTTATCGGACTTCACACACGTTTCGTCGTTCGCTACTAAGAGGGTATTGTATACTAGAGGCCGCATACAAATACTTTGTTGGTTAGCATACAATGAGAGAGAAAAAAGGAACTCACCGTGGGTTTCTGTAGGAATTTCCTCTTTGTCTTCTCCAAAGCAGCCGAGCTGCTTCGGTGGCTCGCGGTTTTCCGAAACTTTGCAGTTCTCTAGAAAGAACGTCTTGTATACTAGGGTGTGTATACACATACAGTCCGTCTCGCCATAACGCCTCCGGATAAGATGCGACTCTCGATATAAGGTAGATTTTTTTCGGGAACCGGCCAGCTTACCTTTACGCCAATACGAACCAACTCCGGTTAAGACGATTCGGATAAAACGCTACTCCCGTTATATTCGGATAAAACGCTACTCCCGTTATAGCGCGGTTTTGGGAGGAACTCTGCGCTCAAATTGACTCGCGTTATAACGCGACCAGGGCTCAGCATCGGTCTCGCATAGAAGCAATATTCTTAGGCTTTTATTATACCACCGCTCACCCCAAGCGACGGCCAATGATATGCTCCCATATCGATCGCGTCGCGCGATCGATATGGGAGCAAGGACAAGGACAGAGCTTACAAGGACAGAGAAAAAAAGCTACTAACCATCGTCATTGAGTTCTCCAAGAGCAGGCTTCTTACCTTTTTCGCAGCGGTTCACATTCCCCGGTTGCTCGACCCCTCCACGTTCTTCGTCGCCACCTAGTAAGAACGTCTTGTACATATACTAGAGGCCGTATACAGTACTTTGTTGACTAGCATACAATGACAGAGAAAAAAAAGGCAACTCACTCTCGTCGCTGAGTACGAGATCTTCGGGGTACGAGAATGGAGCTTCCTCCTTCTTCTCCTCCTTGCTCCTCTCTTCTTCAGAGCGGACTTCGTAATTCATGCTTGTCTGCAATGAAGTTTAGAGGCTTAATACATTAGGGGTCGAGCGAAATCTGCAGTTTAACTGTGGAAGACATTCACTTGATTTCAGAAGCATCGACTCTAAGGTAAGTCTACTCGAGAACCAAATTTGGTGCCGGTTCAGCGAGCCTGGACCGAATTCGAGCTTACATATAGTCGATATGACGTGCACATAAGCGCCTCATCGAACTTTGCATGCCATGCTGTAGAGTAATCGGGTGCAGAAGAGCGTACACGACACACTATGGTGCTTACAGCACTTGTGGCTATGGTATACTCCCATGGGACCATCCGCGGACAGTCGGGAATCGCGCCGGAATCCCTCACCTAGCCAATCGCAGCGCCGCGCCACGCCCACCGTCCGCTGATCGGATCGTATTTAAAGATACAAAACGGGAGCGACAGCGGTCGCGCGCGGCGGCGCCTGGCGCGTTGCCAGCTCCGTCGGCCGATTACGGGGCAGCTCGCCCCGGGCATGCTGAGTCATCGGAGAGGCAGATTCCAGAGGGGAAAAGGCCAGTGACGGCACCTGTACTGCTTCTTTGAACTCTCGTGCATTCCATGCGCTTGCCCAGGAAGGAAAGGCTTAGAGCGAGGCGGAAAGGAGGAGGGGAAGGGAACCTAAACGGATTTGGGGCTATGAAACTTAGGAAATTACGGTACTAAGCGGGCTGGTGCCTACTGTACACCGGAAAAATGGCTTAAAACGGGTAAGTTAGATCAACCACACCCCTCTCGGGATACCAAGGATCGATAGGGTTCAACGAATCGAAGGCGTTTCCCTACGAAGAATGAACCTTAAATGTGATATAAGGTTCTGTGAGCGACCTTCGCCAAGGGGTACTGGCACAGAACTCTGAGGCGAGCGAGGAGGGTGACAGGTAGCTTCATAAATCACTAATAACTACAAAATTCGCATGAAATTAAACGCAGTAATGGAGTAGAGGGAGTAGAGAGTTGTAACTTTGCAGATTTCAACATGACGTTAAGCAGATTCGACAGCGGAGGAGCGCCACGACCCAGCACATTGAGTTTGCTTCTTCGCCGTTGATCGTTGGAGAAGAAAACAAAACCAGCATTCCTGTTTTGTGAAACCATAACAGTATCCAGTGTTGATGTCATATCTTCCTCAATTGAATGTTCTGTTAAATATACTTAACTAGCCTTAATAGCATGCCACTCTAGGCCATGCATTGTATGTCTTGGACATAAGTTTCACGGTAATCTCGAGTTCAACGTTCCTTCAGAAGTGAAGCGAGTAAATGGGCACAAACAATGTTTAACTTCCTTGACGTGTGACATTTTGCTCAGCTAAGTCATATCACTAATGGCTTGTTCTGTTTTAAAGTGGATCGCCTGCCTATCATGCGTTCCTACAATCCAGATGCCAATAGGAAGCATACTGACGTGATCCAATGCGAGAATTGCGGCAGGCCAACAGAGCTGGCAACGCGCCAGGCGCCGCCGCGCGCGACCGCTGTCGCTCCCGTTTTGTATCTTTAAATACGATCCGCTGATCGCTGTCGACGGACGTTGAGGGGGCTGTTATACTTCCCGCCCGAACGGCAGCCATCCGCGGTGCACTGCACCGCGGGAGGTTGTCGTCCTGCGGAGACCGGCGGCAAAAACGCGCTCCAATGTAACGCTAGCCGCCCAGGACGACGACGACCGCCCGCGGTGCACGTTCTTCCCGCGAACGTTCCGCGGATGCTCTCGCGGGAGTAGATCATAGGCCCTACAGTGCGACTTCACTTACCTGGGCCTTATGTTTTTTTGGAGCGAAGCAAGGCGTACGGCTATATGAACGAAGTGCAGCTACAGTGTCCGTAGACCACCCGTCGCGAACCGGACTCTTCAAAAAAAAAAATCGAAGATCGTGGCTGGGAGCGTCTAAGGCCCCGTTTACACTCCGACGCCTAGCGATGCGACATCAGGTATAGTGGCCATATTGATTAAGCGACGCGATCGATCAATTTAGTCACTTTACATGCCATCGCGTCGCTCGGCGTCGGAAGAATGAATGGGGCCTAACTCGTCTATTTTACAACCCAGATTGTGCGCCGAGTAAATACCATTCTTTTCGTCCGCTGCAGCACTTCTTGGCTGAAAGACGGCTTACCAGTCTTGACCAGGTCAAAATCCACCTCCAAGGATTTTGCGCCTCAAAACCACAAGAATTCTCCATCAGTGGGATAGTCCAGCTGCATGATAAATGGGAAGCCGCTCAGCGTTCCAATGGATCTTACGTCGATTGATGATTGTTATTAGTTATTTGTTAATGGGCGTGTGTAGCGTAGTCGGAGGAGGCGCCGGCTGTCGTGTGCATCCGATACCAGGTTCCAGGTGCGGATTTCCCGCTCAGGCCAACCAAGCCTTCCTTTTGGGGTCGGTGAATTGGTACCAGACTTGTCTGGGAAGGATAGAGCGCTGACTTGTTCATCGGCTGACCAGTCATTGTATGGCCAAATACGCATTCAAATTGCCTCCACGACATCCTGTAGAAGTAGAATGCGTGGCGCATCCCAAAAGGGATTCAGTAACGCCGTCCTTTATCCTTATTTGTTAATAAACACTATTGTTGAAGATGCTTGAGAGTCCACGAATTTAGTTGCCAGCCTTATAATAAAATGATATGATGATATGTTGACTCCTAATGATGACATCTAATGAAATAATGTTATGGTGTGTAGCTCATACTGATGATATATAACAAGAGTTCTTCCTGCACGGTTGGTGTTTTTGTCTGATTTCTGCGTTCTCATATTGTGTGACATCAGGGGTTAGCTTGGATGCAATCCTTAGAACGGAACCGTTGCTGTCTCAGAACCGCTGGGTTTTGCAGTGTAGTTGTAGCACCACAGCGTTTCGAGGGCTACGAAGATCATCTACCTAGTCAGATGGGATGTACAGGGTTGTTGCGAAAGTTTCCGCCATTTTTTAAATATGCTTTTTTCTCACTAACGCCACCTTATAGCAACCTATCTTTTGTTCACATAAAGAGACCAGGTATGTGTAAGTTTACTATTATTGGTCGCTACTCATTCTCGCGCAACTCCTTCTAGAAAAATGGAGCTTTCAAAGGAGTACATCCGAGGTCTCTTCTTGTATGACTTCAAATTTGGTGAGTCAGCAGCCGCTTCCTGTCGTCGCAGCAATGGTGCATTTGGAGAGGGCACAGTGTCCGATCACACTGCACGAGAATGGCCATCACACGTTCGCAAAGGTGAGTTTAGCCTTCAAGATTCGTTCAGGTCAGGACGTGGATCCGACGTCGACAACGACCGATTGCGACAGCTGCTGGAATCGGACGGGGAACGGTCAGGAGGTACACCCGCCCCTTGCTGTGTTTGGCGTGCGATCTTCCTCTCATCCCTCTTGCTCACCCACCCCCAACTCCCTAGGCTTTATCGAGAGACTAACGGCTCCCTTAGAAAACCTTTGACACGCAAAACAAAAGTTTCCGGTCCGCAGAACAGTGGCTGTACCTCCTGACGCCACGCCCTCCAGCAGGGGCGGGTGTACCTCCTGCCTGTCGCGCTGCCGGTGGAGTCGGACCCACGGCGGAGAACTCGTGAACTTGCGCAGGACTTGGGTGTGCACTATGCCACCATCGCCAGGCACCTACATCAACTAGGTAAGGCGCACAAGTTGGCACAGTGGGTTCCTATTGACCTCACCGAACGCGACCGCTAGCGACGTGCTGAGGTGGCCACTCAATCGCTCTCGTACAAGTGCACAGTAGTTGGCTGAAGTCCATCATCACAGGAGATGAGAAGTGGTGCCTGTACGTCAACATCGAGAGGAGCAGGCACTGGGTTGACAAGGGTGTGCAGCCTGAACCACAGCCAGAGGAGGGTCCTCACTCGTCGAAGGCCATGCATTCTGTTTGGTGGGATTACAAAGGTGTCTTCTATTACGAGCTCCTGTACCGTAACGAAACTCCAACAGCGGATTTGCGCTGTCAGCAGCTGGATACACTGAGCACCAAGATCACAGAAAAGTGTCCGAATCATGGCTCAATCCGATTCTGGTACGACAACGCTCGATCACAAATTGCAAGAAAGACTCGCCATTAGCTTCTTGACCTTGGATGGGAAGTGCTGCCTCACCCACCGTACAGCCCAGATATTGCACCGACAGACTACCACCTTTTCCTGTCTCTCTCCAATGCAATGCAAGGAAAAACGTTCGATGACGAGGACGACATGGAACGCTGACTGGCTGGGCTTTTTCGAATCAAAGCCAGAAAAGTTCTACGCTGACGAGATGGGGAGTCTTCCCAAAAAGGTGGAGAAGTGTGATAGAACATCATAAAAATTACTTCGTTTCTTGACGTGTTTCCTTTTTTTGTAAAACTAAAAAGTGTGGTGCCCTGAAAATGGCGAGAACTTCTGCAACAACCTAATACGATGGCAGAGTGGTTCCGGAGCACGAACTGCTTCTGAGAACCTGTGGTGGGTGGATCAAAAGTGTTAATGCGGTTGTAAATTTATTGCAAAGAAATCAGTATCTGAAAAGAATACGATCTGGCTTTATGAACTGTTTGGGGAGAGATCCATTCTGAAACTCACTCTAATGAAGTACCTTCTGTTCTAAAGCTTGTCATCCCGTTGCTCTCCTTCTGCTGTGTCAGCCCTAGTTTATACTTGCGCCGCCACGCGGCTCGGCACCACGATCGTCATAGATATCGATTTTTCGCGTCGGTCGGTCGATATCTATCCCAATCATCGTGCCGCGCAGCGCAGCCGCACAAGCATAAACCAGGGCTCAGGGAGGCTGTCGCGGCAATGCTGAATTACAGCATGCACCACCGCATATGCGCTGCTGAGTTTGACAAGTTCATTTCATCATTTTATCACGTGCTTACCGCCACAAAACCGGGCAGAATTCAATATAGGCGTCATCATGGGCCCCCGTGACTGCACTAAAAGGACGTATTGCGCGTGTAAGGTTTACGGTAGACCTAAACTCCGCTATCTCAATTTTTGTTTGTGAATGAGAGTTGTTCTATGTGCTCATCCCTAATTTAGCATTGTTTTGACCCTTTTTATGTTAAGATTAAATGATCTCAGACAATGGAGGGAGGAGTTCGAAAGTCGCGATGGCTAACATTAACTGGTCAGAACTTGTTCAAGAACTGCATCTTGCAATTTTGACCTGTATTTTTGCAAGCTTGGCTCGATTGTTCTACAAGATTCTTGTTGGATTTTGAAGTGTTTCAGATGCAATCCTAATTGGAGGGACAATATCAATGAAAAATGGGAGAAAAGTATTGACGCTACTAAACGAAAACAAAAAAGCAAGAGACATCCTAAATTGTAACAAAATTGTATGGGGAACTCCGTTAAAAATGTTGAAAAATTAATTTCCTAAAAAATTCAAATCGAATCAAATTGTCAAGCCAGATTTTAATGGGAAATTCTGTTAATTCGTTAAAATATTTGAATCGTCAACCGTTCCAAAACAGATGTCAGATTCGTGTTCTGCAACCTAAATAACCTCATTCGACGAAGCTTAGTCGACAAAGTTCTGCAAACTCTGGAATTGTGAGAGCTCTTTAGTGCCAACGAATCTGGTATAGTCTCTAGTGGTAAGTTCGATCACGATTTTAGGGAACGTTTAGAGTACACGCACGATGAAATGATAAGCTCCCATATCGATCGTGCGACGAGATGAATCGATATGGGTGCCTTTCATTACATGGCGTCGCGCGTCGCGTGCACGCTAAACGCTTCCTTACACGGACAGCTTCAAATGATCGTCCTCCATTTATTCTTGCATTGTGCAGACATGCTGTCGCTCCGAAGAGTCGAACCACGAACGTCGCAAACCGGGCCCCATCGTACCGTTTCTCTATCCACTGCGCCACCGCTGGTGTTTGCAGTCCATGTAGATTAGCAAGGCAATGTGAAAAAGGTGCACAACTCGGCTCCCAAATGCCGCTGTAGGGCATGGGTACACCACTAGTTGGTTAGGTTAGTGATCTTCGTTAATTCCTTTCCTTCATTTTGTCGTTGTTTCTTTTTTTGAAGGAAGAAATGGATAAGCAGGCTATGCCTTGATTGCGTTTTGAAGGTTTAACTCACCGAGCGGGCTTTTTCCATTTCTTTTCTCAACTCGATCCTGAAATGTGACATGGTCACTGAGTGCGTAGTAGATGGAGGAAAGATCGACGTTGTCGCGATTTATCCGACCTACGGCAATATAACTGAGTACTTCTACATAGACGCGGATAAGCTGGAGAAACGAAAAAGATGTGCACGAGAAACAGGAGTATACGGAAGAAGCATGAAATGAACACGACAAAACGGCTCAAACTGCTTAAAAAACTGAAGACTAAAAGCTCCACCAACGGTCTCACCGAGCGCGGCCTACTAATCTAATTGGCAAGCTGACAGAACAACTGGTCCCGCAACGACCGCCTGGGTAATGTGGGACAACTCATCTCCACCCTCGGCGATTTAGTCGCCAGTCTTCGTCCACACCCGGCCAGGACTGATCTCTCGAATGAAGTGTAGACACAGCGAGCCGGCCGCGCCAGGCGACGAAGTGGACGAGAGTATCGATCGGCCGGCGCGGTACGTGTGGTCTGGCCCGGTGTTCGCGCGGTCCTGCAACGAGCCGTGATTACGGTACGTCGAGCCAGCTCGACCCCACCAGTGCTCCCGCAGCCAATCAATGGAAAAAAACTGGACAAGGGACCTATCCTGGGTTGATTGTTCGCGATGGCTCTAAATTTCCGCAAGAACATTCAGACTGTACGGGCCTCGAATCTTCATCCTGATAAGGAGCTTGATTCCTGGATGCTCCTTGAAATACAAGTTTTGTCGGCACTAGTTAAAAGTTCCGACTCCACCTACACGACTTCGCTCAAAGTTTTTTTCGCTGAAACTTTGTCTAGGAGGGTTATTTGGTGTGCTGATCACGAATCTGACATCGGTTTTTCACGATTCGGTCGGAGACCACCCATACCGTTAACAAGGGTGGTCCAGCCAGGGTCACCGATTTCACTGAAACTCTGTCTGGGAGGGTTATTTGGGGTGCTGATCACGAATCTGACATCCGTTTTTCACGATTCGACCGGATAATATAGATACATGAAGGCACAGGATTACGTTCTTAAAGTTTCTGCCGGTGACGGCAGGTAGAGGTTGGTATCAGGGATGCACACGAAGTTCCGCGCGTTAAAATTTCTTAACAAAATTTTTTTAACGAAAAATTTTCGTTAAATTTCCGGTAAATTTCGTTAAAAAGTACAATTAGCTACAAACTACTACTTAAGAGGAAAAAATCAAGGGAAACGTTATATGTTCCAACTTCAACAGGCGAAGAACTAAATTCAAGGAATGAAATGTGACGCCACAGTGTAAAATAGGCAATTCACTATCAACAAAGTGTGGACAGCAAAAAAAAAGCTCTTAGCAACAAAATTTCTTTTGCATGTGGAAGAAGAATAAGTATGGAATTATCATTCAGGAGGACGGTACTTAGTGGGCTGGGTAAGTTAGACCAGACAGATCGAGATTTCACTCTTTCATAGTTCTTTGCGAAACCGTTTTGTGTGACTGTTCTACGAGCATATGCAATCTTGATGGAGGCACAAGCCCGTTAATACAGAAAGAATTAATAAAAATACAACTGAAGTCCTATCAGTGTCAGCACGTTGACGAATTTTTGCGTCGAATTTTTGCGTACCTAGTGCGTGGGACCAATGTCGGGACCGTGACACGACATCATGTCACACGGTCCCACGCCGAAAGAGTGTGACACGGTCGTAAACGTGTTGACGTTTAGGAAAAGTAGCTTTCCAACGTTTCTTTTTGTCATCGTTTCTCACAAATCATTCAGAATTCGATCACCGACTGAAAACATTCTCTTTTTCTCAACCGTTTCAGGTGGCGAGCAAAACAATTTTGGGATAAGCAGTGTCATGTAGAAATAGACATATCTTATGTGAGGGTCAGACTAGAATCTTTGTGGATTCGTTGACGTGCTTTGCGGCTCAGCGAAGGACATTCTTGTTCCAAAATGCATAATTAAAAAAAATTCAAATGCGCCATAGAAGATGTTAAAATCGCATAAAAACATTAAAATATTGTCGCTGATTTCAGTAGTTTTTTTCAGGAACTGTTCTGATCGGAAGGACGAGGAATACAATATTGGTGAAGACTATGGGAAAAGTGATAAACTTACTAAGAAAATGTCCGTTAAAAACTCGGTTAAATTTCTTTCTTTTCTTTCCGTTAAGTCGCTAAACCAGATTTTAACGAAGGATGCCGTTAATTCTTTAGATTCGTTAAATCGTTAACGAATTAACGGCCTTCTTAAATGTTAAATGTGCAACCCTGGTCGGTCTGGGTAAGTGGTCGGCTCATCGAATTACGAAATCCGGGAAAATATATGGCGGGAGAAAGAAAAGGAGTGACTGCTGTTTTGAGTCGTTCGTTGAGTGCGCTCCAACCATAGCACTTCAAGCTCTCCAAAGGAATCGTCGTCAAGCCGAACTGTGCTACTTCAGATTGAAGCATTTCTACGAGAAGCTTGACCTGGACAGCTCTGCTTTCCAAGAATGGTTGAGAAGTATGGAATTGTTGCCGACGGCTCTCCGTCCCAGTTGCAACGCCTCGGTGACACTTGGACGATTGGTGAAAAACGGATGTCAGATTCGTGATCAGCACACCAAATAACCGCGCTAGACAAAGTTTCAGCGAAAAAATTTTTCCGAACGAAGTCGTGTCAGTGGAGTTGGAACTTTTAACTTTTTTGTCTCAGAATTCGATAGGCAAACTCATTCATCAGCATAACAGCTCAAGTAGGACATTTGAAGCAGTCCCATTAAAAATCCTCTACTGCACTTCTTTTGCATTGCAGTTCGATGCCGATCAGGGGTGTGCGTAATTACGATTTACGATTTACGGGGATTTTTGGAGAATTTTTTACGATTTACGATTTACGACATCTTGGGTCGTAAATCGTAATTTTTCGTAAATGTGATCTTTGATCACACACTCACATCGAGCGCGCTCATCGAGCGCTTCGAGTATACTTTGCCTAATTTTTGACAGTAGACACCTCCCGCAGGCGTTCAATCTCTGTGTGGTGTATTTGACGGTCATGCTTTTATTAACATTTTGGAGATTAGTGGGTGGAACTGCAAATATGTGCTCGAACAAGGTGAAATTCGGTTCCTCGGCTGGCTCAACGAAGGTCTCGTTCAAACACCTCTAGGTCATTTAACGCCAGATTTGCCTACAACGAGTAGAGGACTAACACGTCTTCGAATGGTACGAAAAAAGGCATTACGCTGAAACGGCATTCAAATACCACCAAAGTCAAATGTAGAAAAGCGGGAATTGGATGGTGCATCTCGAATCGACGATCGCTAGCTTGTGAAGAATCCCTAAAAATTCGGAAATTCTTCAAGGATCTACGCAAAGCCGGCTCTGATACGCTCCAAAATTTAATTGCGATTGGAAAGTGTTTCGATCCACGATCAGCCAAGAATTCGCGTATAGCTTGCATAAGACAAGGTGTAAGGATATTTATTAGATCGTTAATAACTTATTATTCTCTACCGCGGTTCAAGCTTTGAAGCAGCTTGAGATGAAAAAGAAAAAACGTTTCGATCAAGAAGTTGCAAATCCAGTGAATATTTACTATTTCGTCAAAGCCTTATATGGTTCAACGTCTTGATGCTAGTAAGCGGTAAAACTTCGACTTTCTGCTTTTAAGGGGGGGGGGGGGGGCTAAAAAACAAGACAGTGACGACAGTTTATGGGATACTCTGTGTCTCCAAGTTAATATAAACAGATTGCAGAGCATCTTTCAACTGCACTTCTCAAAAAAAGCCAAAATTTTTTGCTACCTGGAACACTAAATATTGCCGATTGTTTATTTTCTTTGCGCGAACTCTCTCGAATTTTGGCTCACCGCGGCTAGTATGTAGTGCCAAGTATCGTCTACCTTTATGCTTTTTGCAGCAGTTGCCCTCTAATTTGGCTCAGTAAATTAGCTTTGACATCGAGCTCACAACAAGTGGTACTGGCGTAATTTAGGGGTCAGAAAATGTCGAATAGAGAGGATAGTCGAATCTCAGGATATAAATTAGAATTACATGTCATAGAATCTTTTTGCGATGCGCTAAGTATTCTATGTGGTCAATTATGATCTTTTTGCTTCGCAAGGTTAACCAGCAAGCAAGCACTTTCTTCTTTGAAAGCCATGGTATCAATTTGTATACTGAAAAAGGGCAAATGTACATATTTGTTTGCCATGAAGCATTAAAGCAACGCCTATTGTAGACATGGGGACGCAATACACAGACAGTTTTCTCATCTTTGAATCTTGTTTACGGTTTACGATTTACGATTTACGATGGTTTTGTCGTAATTACGATTTACGATTTACGAAAATCCGGATTTCATTTACGCACACCCCTGATGCCGATGAAATATGTCCCATCAAGTACACTAATGTAATTGTGGGACGGACTAGCGCATGGCGCAATCCTCACTGAACCTTCTGCACGAGTATACTTGTGGTGGCCAGACGATGAACAAGTCAGTGTTTTATCCTTCCCTTGGTAGCAATTCTCCGTGTCTCGGTTGTTGGCCTGGATAGAAACCTCAGGTTCATGAACGGATTCGAGATACATAGAACCAGCGCCTCTGCTGACTGCTGTACACATGCCCCATAAATGCTTGACTAACAAAAGGCCTATGTTATACTTTGACGACGCTGTTGTCGGCGACGTCGGCGACAGTGTTGAGCGGGTGCTATGCCTTGCGTAGGAGCCCGCGCAACACTGTCGCCGACAACAGCGTCGCCGAAGTATAACATAGGCCTAACGTTGACGTGTTGAAAACCCGGAATTCTTTCGTGCTCCTTCTCTTCGCGCCTTCGATCTGGTCGCTAAATGAGCAGAAGAAGCAAATACTATTCATTCAGGAGCGAACGTATTCATATTCAGGAACATCGTCAACAATTCGACGTCTAGACGCCGCAAAACATCCTGAAGAAGAACAAATTAGCAAATAAGTTTCCATGGATCTCCTTCCACTCACTTCCCAACTTTGCAGTGTGGTGTCTCTCCCCTCATTTCTTGGCGATAGCTCGTTTCGTCGTCTTCCTCTTTCTTAACTCGTTACTTGGGTTTTTCTCATTTTTCTCCTTTCGTCATTCATTTCTTTTTCACAATCTTAAATTACGGGAATAGTGGGCCCTGGCTGTAAGTGTTCTGTGAATGTCAATTTTCACAGAAAGGGCAATCCTAAGAGGAGCCAGAAAGTGTGTGGAGGTGAAAAACAAGGCCTTATCACATTACTCTCCTTCGCCTTCTTTCTGTATTCCTGAATCTTGACAAGTTATTCGCTCTGGTGCCTTAACTTATTTATTTATTTACACAGAGCGGTGCATTTCTGTTAGCGAGAAACACAGAAGAGGGTACATATCTCCAGTGTACAGAATAAGGACAAATATAAAGAACGATGATAATCAAAACTTTTTGAATTCGCAATTTTTGAATTCTTTTTGAATTCTACTTTTACGGGATTTCGTGGAAGTGATTTGAATGCGTATTTGACCTATGGAATCACTTGTGGTAGCCAGCCAGTGAGCAAGTCAACATTTTATCCTTCCCAGACAAGTCTGGTACCAATACACCGACTCCGGAGGGATGGAAGGCTTTGTTGGCCTGGGCGGGAAACCCGAACCAGGGGCATGGTATCAGGTGCACGCAACAGCCGACGCCTCCTCCGTCTGCTCTGCCACGCGCCAATAAAACAACATAAAGACCTAACAAATGCAAGTTAAGAACAGCGAGAAGAAAACTGTGAGCTACTACAAATACTGAATATCGGTTCTTCAACAATTATTAGGTTGTCCGGATAATTTTTAGACTAATGTCGGAGAACACTGTATAGTTAATAAGTAACTTTATTAAAAACCACTATCATTCAACAAAATATCGACCATAATGATCTACCACATATTGCCGGTAGAGAGCGAATACCATGAGCGAAGAACTAAGGAGACTTGGACAGCAAGAAGTTGTTGACACCACTTTTGACTTCCTCCTGATTTGTGAATTTTTTTGCAGCTAAGAAAGTCTGCAGCGACCGGAAAACGTGGTAGTCACTGGGTGCAAGATCAGTGAGTACGGTGGATGGGGTACCAGTTCAATCCCGAGCTCCTCTAATTTCTTCTGCGTATTCTTTGCTGTGTGAGGTCTGTCGCTATCCATGAGAACAAGAATTTTTCCTCTTCTGGGATTGCGATTACGTAGGATTTCGCCCATTTTCTCCAGCTGAGCGCAGAACACGTTCGAGTCTACCACGGAACCGGTAAGAACCAATTCACAGAATACTGGGCCGTTGATGTCCCACCAGAAAGACAGCAACTCTTTTTCGTGATCAAGAAGTTTCGGCCATGGACGGAGCAACTCATCGAAGTCCACCCAGTGCTTGCGACGCACCAAATTGTCATAGATGCAATACTTTTCATCCATCGTGACGATCGAGTCGATCCAAGCAAATGTACGGCGACGGTTGAGGAGAAAAGTGCAGATGTCAACACGCTTCCGTCTGTCCTGAGATGTCAAAGCATGTGGTACGACTCGAGGCAACTTCGCAATTTTACCTGAAGATCGAAGGACGTCCTGTACTGTGGACTTGGGAGTATTTGTAAGGTTCGAAAGTTCGCGTACAGAGAGATCAGATCGGACACCGCAGGTGGCGAGTACGAGCTGTCTGTACTGCGTATGTGGTCGACCTGTGCGTCGGAAATCCTCGAGCGATTCGTTCGTCACCGTTGTCGAACTTGCGGTACCAATTGAAGCACGAAGCCCAAGAGGGGGGGGGGCTTGCTCCTTCATTGTCTCCTCTGAAGAACGATGGGTCTCGTTCGCGGATCGGTACTGTACAGAGAACCGGCCAGTAGAGCATCTTCTTGTCGTCCATTGTGAAGGCACCACTGGGAACAGGAGACGATATGTCGCACATGATGCTGACAGTTACATATACAGGACATGAGTTCGGCCCGCTCACAACTTCAGCTGGCAAGGATACGTTGTTTTGAATCATACCATGCAATTACTCTAAAGCCTTTCCGGACAACCTTATAGAAACCGGCAACCTGTGAGCTCATTCCAGGTAGCAGTCATTCTAGATAGTGCAGCTGTGCAACCCGCACTGGTTCCTTATTCTCCTCCTTAGATTTGTAAAATTCTAACTTATCACGAGAAGAAAGAACGTGGCTGTGCAGGAGTTGAAGGCGTCGGCTGTCGTGTGTACCCCCAATTGACGACCTTGGTTCGAGTTCACCCCACCAGGCCTTCCATCCCTCCAGTATATGTGAATTGCTACACATAGTATGTGGGAAGACCAGCGCTATGTTGTCGTGTCAGGTGTTACCCCTGCGAGGTAAAAATCACTCTGTTTTAGTGTCTACCGAAAATGGCTTACAGCGAGTCAGCAATATTGGATGGTTAACCATTTTTGATCGACTATATTAGATTTTGTCCGTAGATGACCTGTTAAAGTGGGAGTGTCACTAATGTGATGATGTAAATACATCAAACGAGCATCGATCGATCATCCATTAGACTTTGCCGATTTGTGTCCAGCGTTAGCTCTATGAGGTGAGATTCACTTTAATTGCTAATGGAGATGCTTGACAACAAGAGAACAGTTTTGACCAGTAAACCATTATTGATGGATTTCATCGATTTTAATCCATAGTTGGGTTTTGAAGTGGAAATCCAACGAATACGGTCGTTGATGCATGGGCTTTACAATATCGATCGGTCAACGAATATCGATAGATTTTATCGATTTTGGGGCGAATTTGGTGGCCTGAAAATGCAGAAAAGGTTACACTGATTCACACTGTTTAGCCAAACCACCCGTACCGCTAGGCCCGCTGAATCGTGGCGAGCAACAGAGCTCTGCTGCACTACATAGGGCGATTCGATTTTTCAATCAGTGAATGGATTTTTAAAGCCTGTGTACCACGTCATTGTAAAAATTGTTATTGAATTTATGCAAAATTAAAACTTCGCTGAACACCTGGAGCTTCATTTAATACAAGACGTGAATGAGCTGGAGCGACTCTTCTCGAGACGCCAGTAACCATGTATTAGGTTTTAAGGAAAGTATCCCGCCAATTGTGCATTTTTTTCAAATTTATTTCTTTCGTTCCATACATACAACAACTAACGAACATATTATCTACAATTTGTCAGGCAATTTGTAGATCCCGCTTCTACAGAATTCCTGGGGTTTTGACGAAGAGAACTCAGCGAGGCACTTTTCAAGTGACTCCCTCTCGTCAATTTGTTTCTGCTGCAAATGGTTCGATAACTAAAGAGGCAGATATAGTCCATTGGAGCAAGGTCCGATGAATACGGTGATGGATGAACCAGAACATGCCATCCGAATCGCTGGAGTTTTTTCCGTTCAAAAAGGAAATTCGAGAATTCGAGTGTTCAAAAAGCCGCGTTTTTCAAATGTATTCGAAATTCGAATGCTTGAAGATTGCGAGTATTCGAAACCACTCGAATATTCGAAAATTTTGCGAGAGTCTTCCCAAGGTCACGCAGGTGTTGAGCTATGGTGGTGTAACTGCACTCGAGTTCCTCTGCCAGTTCACGGTTTCCACGCCGGGGATCCTCCTGCACCAGCTCCAGCAGAAGGCGCTCCTCATTCACTGCAACTGGCCTTCCAGACCGCGGTCGGTCCTCCAAACAAACGTCTCCGTTCTTGAACTTCTGGAACCATACTTTCACTGTGTCGTAGGAGACTGTGGTAGGACACATCATTGCACGTATGTTATCCACCGCGGCACTTGCACTGCTTTACTTTTCGAACTCGTAAAGCAGAAGCAGTCGAGCTTGCTCGCAGTCGAGAACGATTTTCTCTGCCATAGGCCTGGTTTATACTCGCGCCATGACGCGGCGCGACGCAATGCCGCCATAGATATCGATTTTTCGTATCGCCGGTCGATATCTATTCGGACTATGGTGCCGCGCCGAGCAGCGGCGCTACTATAAACCAGGGCATACTCATAACGGAATATGATGATATAGTGGTAAATGTTGGTCATGGTCAGTGTTCCTTACCGATGCACCAGTTTATTGTAAATTGGTGGAGCTACCGAAATACCTTGCCACAAGAATTCATAGTTATTGTTCAGCTGAAGTGATTTCCTCAGGATAGCCAACACCGAAACTACTGAATAATTTATCTCACGTCTCAGATCACCGACACCACAATCTCTTGCTGACGAGCTCTTGGAAAGGATCTTAGACGACGTCGAACGGTAGTCGTTGGAGGAACGATAGCGAAGAGAAGGCGAAGAGGGGCCCCGATCCCTGGCGTCGTCATCCTTTATACACGTTGTCACTCGAAAGAATATCAGCTTCATCCAGCCCTGTAAAATGTTCCCATTAGATTGGCTTCTCGATAAGAGATAAGGTTGAGAAACTGTGAAGCGCTTTCTGACCCTAAACTTCTACTAGCACAGCTGAATATATACGCGTTATTTGGAGATGGTTTCAGAACACTTCAGAAATCTGGCAAAGTGAGTGTCGGGAAACTTCCCTTACAACCTAGTATGTAGTTCCAATGTGCTTCTGCGTTTTCTGTTTCTGATAGGACGCCCCCTCAGATGGGCAATCATTGAGAGAGCGAAAAAAAAACACTCGCACATACGGCGACGGCGTCGGTCTGCACAACACGAATTTCCCGTTAAATTTCATTTCTTCGTGTTTTCAATTCACTTGCCACGCTAACACGTCTACATCCTTCTGCATCGGACACGTAATCGAGCGCATCTGCAGAAGAACCACAACTGAAGCATGAAGCCCAAATCGAAGGCTTGGTGAAGATCCCTGTTTAAGTATTATGAACAAAGCAGAACAGGTCCTTATGTATTGCGAGGTGTTAGCAATCCTCAAAGAAAGCATTTTTAAACTTTGATTTCGTCAAAATATGTGCTGCTTACGATTTCTCCTCCCGGCATAGTTAGGAGTTTATTCATCAGTCGCCAAGAAGCACGGCATCATGATGGCTATCAATATCGATCGCTTCTAGCGCCTAATCGATATTAATAGCTTTTATGACGCAGCCCGGCGACCGAAGTATATACCGTTTTCACGTCGAACGCGACATTATTTAGACCAAATGAACACTGTTTTAAGTAAGCCTGACGTTGTTGAAATCAAACTGTGTGTATTCAGATCAAAACGAGAGCCAAGTTGAACTAGAGACTCTCTGAAAACAGCAGATTAATTCTTGTTCGAAGGAAGTTTAGTATGACTTTCTTTGAAATTCTTTACTTTACTTGCTCTAGTGACACAACGAAATTTTATAAAATAACTTTCATCTATCCTACTCGGAGGGGTGCATGTAGTTGTTTGCGTCTCCAGTCCCATGCTTGAGTCTCTGCAAGAGTTTCAGTTGCTGTCCCATCATGTGAGGGTTTTCAGTCAAATTCAGAGGACGTGGTTGTGTTGCATGGAGTCACATACGAATGTGACACTTAGAGATAGCCGTTGCCCCCTCCCGACTAGGATAAATCCAATAATTCTTTTTAAGTTAGGGAGAAATATGAAAAGAACTTGTTTTAAGGTTCATGAAGGAGATAATTTCTTAGTGTTAAACAAAGAGATTGCGCCGTGTGCTCGTTCAGCACGTCGCGCTAGCTGTTTGATTGATGTTGGCAAAAATGTTGGCGCCGAAGAGTAGTCGGATCAAATAGGTGGGCCACGGGCCACGTGTTCTTCGCCTTCTTCACTTCTTCTCCTCAAGCCGCTTGTTTCCTTCTGCATTGCTCTATCACCACGAAGATAGTTGGACGTATCGACTTGGGGACCTGGATACATATAGCTGGAGAATTTCGAGATGATATCGATGTCCTCTAGAATCGGTCACCAAATTTCCATAAACGTATTCTCTAGCCATACCCTGAACGTAGGTGATATTCGACGTTACGTCATCTGACAGCGAAGACTTTTCCCAGCCAGGGAATTGTTGTGAGTCGAGTTTTTGCATTAGTTTCCCGCATTCATACACCTCCTCGTTTTGCTGCATACTTCATTTGATGAATAGGTGTTTTTCGCCCAATAATATTGTGTCGCATCCTAGAGTGCCAGCAGGAGCCAAAATAAAACCGGACGTCAATGGAAAATTAAGGAGCGATTAGTGAAGTTGCTAAATATCTGATCAGTGGTCGCCTCGGATAATTTAAGTTTTTTTTATTCTAATCTGGGAACCCACGGATCTCCCTCGATAGAGAGCCTTCGGGCTCTCTTGTTAAGAGGGATCTCGGGCCGCTTGTCGCAGGGCCACGTGGCGCGTCCCCGGGTGGTGGATAGGGGAATTAAACGCGAACCAAATGCGACCGTGTACTGCCCAGAGACGCAGGTGGGATGCAGGGGATGGACTCCTTGCTCCTGCTGTGTCGGGTCGATGCGTTCCTTGTGCGTGGGAGCGGCATGTTCGTGCACAGTGTGCGTGGATGTGTCCGTGACTGCGCGGATTGTAACTGTGTCGGCTCGGCCAAAAGCTTGCACTCGGTAGACTGGGAGTACATGTAAGGCGATTCGAGGCCGCCTTAAGTCTCGCCCCGTCCCTTCGGGCAGTCTGGCTGGCTGCCCGGAGTTCTTCGCCCGCACGACAGAGCCTGACTAGCTACCCGTGTTGTATTCCAGTCAAACACAGCAGCACTAAAGGGCCTCATTCCCCTGACCCCGAAAGAGCCCCCATTTCTGCAGCGATGGGAAGGACGAGTACGGAGAGGCTGCTAAAATCTCAGGGCCTAACCAGGCTGCGCAAACTGAGAAGGACTAGGATGACGATCTGTACTTACAACGCCCGCACGCTTGCGTCGGAAGCATCCGTCGAGGACCTGATGATGCAAGCCAGGAAGATCAAGTACGACGTCATCGGACTGACCGAGACGAGAAGACACCACCCCCTACACGCCGCCTACGACTCCGGAGAAGAACTGTTCCTCGGAACATGCGACAGCAGGGGAGTAGGCGGCGTTGGTGTCCTCGTCAACACGCACTTGGCCATGAACATCGATTCGTACGAGTCTCTGACAAGCCGAATCGGACGTCTGCGACTGAAGCGATGTGGCTCCGTGCCAGCTTTGACCGTATTCGTCGCGTATGCCCCAACATCCGACTACGACGACGAAGAGGTCGAAGCCTTCTACGTGGAGCTGGAGAAGTTCTATAAGGAAGATCACACCTTCTACAAGGTAATCGTCGGCGACTTCAACGCCAAGATCGGGCCACGAAGGTCGCCGGAAGAACTTCACATCGGAACCAACGGTTTGGAGTGGAACGAGCAAGGTGAAAGGCTGTCTGAGTTTATCATGTCGACCAAGACCATCCATGGAAACTCGCAGTTCCAGAAGCCTCCCTCCCTACGATGGACCTGGGAATCCCCCGGTGGCCAGTTCCACAACGAGATCGACCACATCATCTTCAATCGCAAGTATTGTCTGACCGATGTCTCCGTTGTCCCCAAGTTCTACACGGGATCGGACCACCGCCTCCTTCGCGCGAGGTTCCGCTTTTCGCGTCAAGGAGAGAAGGCCGCGAAGTTCAAGAAGAGGAGTCCCAGAACGACCATCAACTGGGATCTCTACACCTCTCTTGTCGGCCTTTGGGAAGATGCCGTCATGGACAACGTCGACGAGGAATACGATCGCTTCGTGCACAATCTCCACGATAGTGCTAAGGGAGCCGAGAGCTTGAAGACCACCAAGAGACGCCTGTCTCCGGAAACTCTCGAGCTGATACGCCAGCGTGGAGCATCACGAGCGTCAGGCAACTATCAACTGACATCCGAGCTTGCAAAGCTATGCAAAGCGGCGATAAAGGAAGATCTGAAGGAGAGAAGGGCGGAAGTGTTGGCTGAAGCAGCAGAGGCAGGGCTGAGCATCCGCAATGCCCGCCGGAACTTCGCCAACTTCAAGACCAAGATGACCGCTCTCCGACGTCCTGACGGAACCGTCACCTCTTCCAGAAGGACCATGGAGAAAGTCATCCACGACTTCTACTCCGATCTCTTCAATAGCCACGTCCACCTGCCCCTACGCCATCTTCGGCAGGATGGATACGTCATCCCCTCTGTTCTCCCTTCCGAGATCCGACACGCCATCTCGTCGGTGAAGAAACGTACAGCACCCGGTCCTGACAGGATCAGAGCTGAACACCTGAAGAACCTCCCGCCAGCGCTCATCAACACCTTGGCGCGGCTCTTCACACGCTACCTGTCCGAATGCAAGGTTCCATCTCAGTGGAGGACCAGCAAGACCGTCTTGCTGTACAAGAAGGGAGACGTGCACGACATTGGCAACTATCGCCCGATCTGCCTGCTGTCCGTAGTCTACAAGCTGTTCACTCGAGTCATCCTGAATAGGATTAGTAGAACGCTGGACGAAGGACAGCCATGCGAACAAGCAGGATTTCGGAGAGGATTCAGCACGATCGACCACATACACACCATTACGAAGCTCATCGAAGTGTCGCGAGAGTATAAGCTGCCGCTGTGCCTTACGTTCATCGACCTGAAGAAGGCATTCGACTCCGTCGAGACTGAAGCGGTCATGGAAGCCCTGCTCACCCAGGGCGTTCCTACTCAGTACATCAGAGTCCTTCGAGAGCTGTACAGTGGATTCACGACCAAGATCTCACCATTCTACAACGACGTCGTCATTGACGTGAAGAGAGGGGTTCGACAAGGGGATACCATATCCCCGAAGCTCTTCAGCGCCACCCTCGAAAACGTCATGCGCGAACTAGAATGGGATGACATGGGAGTGAAGGTCGACGGCCGGCAACTACATCATCTTCGCTTCGCTGACGACATCGTGCTCATAACACCGAGCATCAGCCAGGCGGAGCGAATGCTGGCCGACTTCGATCGTGTATGTGGGAACGTTGGACTGCAGCTGAATCTTACGAAGACGATGTTCATGAGGAACGGATGGGTTTCTGATGCCCCATTCTCGCTCAACGGAACGAACATCTCCGAATGCTCCAGCTATGTGTATCTGGGTCGCGAAGTCAACATGGCCAACGACCTAGCACCAGAGCTGAGCAGGAGGAAACGAGCGGCTTGGGGAGCTTTCAAGAGCGTCGAAGAAGTCGTGAAGAAAACGAAGAACGTCCGACTCCGTGCCCACCTATTCGACTCTACCGTTCTTCCTGCCCTAACATACGCCTCAGAGACCTGGGCTATACGAAAGCAGGATGAACACGCGATCAGCGTCGCGCAGCGTGGAATCGAGAGGACGATGCTCGGAGTGACACGACTCACGCAAGTGAGAGAAGGCCTCCGGAGTTCCGAGCTTCGCCGACGTTCGAAGATCAGAGACGCTGTCGCATGGGCCAAGTCGTCGAAAATTAGGTGGGCCGGCCACGTAATGCGATTCGCAGACACCCGCTGGACGAGAGCCGTCACAGACTGGATTCCGCGGGATGTCAAAAGAACACCAGGACGCCCACCAACGCGTTGGTCGGACTTCTTCGTGAAAGCCCTGAACGACCGATATGACGCTCTTCGTGTCCCTCGAGCGAGGAGGATCCATTGGACCACTCTGGCACGCGACAGGGACGAATGGAGACGCTGCTGGCGCCCGCTCGAGCAAGTCGATGATCAACGGGACGACAGGTGATACAGGTGAATCTGGGAAGGGGACAGAGACACCACCATAGAAGCGAAACAGACACAAACAAGGTGATAGGAAATCTACCACTATATAATGGAGTTAGTTGCCAGCACTGTGGATAATGATGCGTATCTCACGCAGGTTAGAAACCTGCGTGAGATACGCCTCATCGAACCCCTCGCGATCAAAATATGCCTTTCAACATGGGATGTTGCTGCAGCAGAGGAAGCGCAGTCCCCTCCTGCTTGACACTCGTTTTTGAGCGTCCTGATTCCGAATACGTGTCACCGATGTCTGCCGTGAGCATGGAAGGACCACTAAGGGGGTGGTGGGGAATGGAAACAAGGGACTCTAGAAAGGAGGTCAATGATTTTTCCGTGGAGGTTTCCAAAATGATCCGATAGTTGTAGAGGATTGTCGGAAAGCACCGTAGTGGTTTTCAAATTTTCTGAGGGCAGGTCACAAAGTATTAAAAAACTGTTGGACTTCAGTGCGGACTGATAAGGCAAAGACTTTTAATGGTCTTGCAAAGATCAGAAATTAATTTGCAAAAGATTTGGAGCTCCAAGTATAGTTAGATCTTAAAAATTGGGTATTTTGTTGGATTTTCTCAGCAACAAAAAAAAGCTGCAGGGTGCATTGGTGAATCATTCACAGCGCCGGCAGCAGCGATTGGATGGCCGAGTGAGTAGCGATGCAGACTTGCAGGAGTGGGCTCGAGAGTTCGATTCTAGGGCATGGTCTAGGATTGCTGTGTAGAATTCTTTCGCTTTGATAACTTTGGAGGGAATCTCGGAATGTTCATTGACGTCCCTTGTGAGTAATGTGCCTCCCCCTCTGATCTGTCGGTTTTATCTGGGCACCTTTCTAGGTGCATCCGTTGCACCCTAAATGATGTAAACCACAAACTACAGACAGTGGTAACGTTTATAGAATGATGGAAAATTCGGAAGGTTGAGATGAAAGGATAGAAGATTACACGGACCTTCCTAATCGGAGGGGCAACGCTAGAAAAGTGAAACAAATTTAAACGGTGTGGAATTTTCCGGCTAGAAAACACCAAAGAACGCTTCTTTCATAGGCCAGTTCTTCGTATTGTCATTGTAAACTAATCTGCTTTCAGTTATGCCGCTGTTTTCAAAGACTCAGAGTGGAGTCCTCATTAGGATAGATCCGGTTGCTCTATCTTCAACGTTCTCCTTCTGCTAACAGCTTCTCTCACAGTTTTCAAAGAATGCCTACTATCGCTGTCGCCAAATTTATCACGCATTCCATTCACCAAACATCTAAGTCTTTAACTCCAATGTTTTCCACTCCATTCCACTACCCATGATTTATCTTCAGCTTCGCATATGCGACTATGTTGCTGCTCCTTTAGGCGGCCACTGCATAATCCTAGAAGGATTATGCTTACGCCATCACTACACCCACTTCCTCCGTTGTCTTCCAATCTTGGAGAACGGGATCATTTCTTCAGTCGAGTGTCTTCAGGGATTTTTAAGTCAAGAAAATCATACTCTTTCACCGCAGCAGACCTATTTCTCAGTACTTTCTAGTCATTATTTCAGAAATTAATATTTTAAACGACCCGTGATAGCGCAGTCAAAGGCGAAGCCGACTGCAGCGTGCACCCGATACCAGATTTGCGGTTCGGATTTCCCGCCAGGGCAACGAAGTCCATTTAAGTTCCATCCATTTACGACCAAACTTGGTATCAAACTTGCCTGGGAAGGATGAAGCAGTAAATTCATCATGGGCTGGACACAACAAGTGCAATTGAACAGATCTCCCTACAAATAACTCGCCAAGTAATATAAACTGACAGTTTTACTTCAAACATGGGTAATTAAACCGTGGCGCCGTAGCCGTAGGACTGTCGTCTGCCCACCCCTGGTTGGTTAAGATTCTTGGTAAGAACTTCCAGCCCAGGTCATCCAAGCCTTTTATCTCTCCGGTCGAATTGGTACCAAACTTCTCTGGGCAGGGCAAAACACTGATCTACCGAGTCGGCCACCGAATATCACTGTATATGCCAAATACACATTCAGGCTTCCTCCGAGAATAAAATGCGTGGTGCATCCAAAATGCATTCCAGATTGATTAATTACCGTATTTTATCATTTCAGCCCCATTATAATAACATTTTAGGCTTATTGACCTGTTCCACAGCCACCTTCACATGGTTTGACTGAGTCTTCTCAGCTGAAAACACATTTCACCTATTAACTAACGACACATGCGTAGCTTTATAATCAACAATCAATAAAACCACACAATTTTGACATTGGGCAATTGAAATTGATTAAGAAAGGTGCATGTCGCGAATGTGTGCAGCCTTGGTAGGTAAGAGTGCGCCGGCCCTCCATAACCTCTCTGACTGACACACCCATTTGACATTGCTTGATTGGCTAGCATCTCCTTGCTGCCCATATTCACGACTAGGACCAAAAATACAAAGCACAGCAATACAAAAAACAGTGATAAGTTATGTTCGGAAGTTGTGATGCTAAGATTAGGTGATTGACGAACACTTGAATACACACGGATACAGAACACCATGCAGTCTTAGGATTTCTGTTTATTACTAGCTTCATGAAGAAATTGATGTATTTCAGGATCAGCACTATTTACAAAGCAATAAAAACGCCTTAGTTTTCGGCTTTAATCATGTCTCGATTTATGTTCGTTTCTTGTTCTTTTTCTTCGGGCGCATGTAGCGCAGTCGGAGGAGGCGCGACTGTCGCGTGCACCCGATACCAGGTTCCTGGTTCGGATTTTCCCGCCCAGGCCAACCAAGCCTTCCATCCCTCCGGGGTCGGTGAGTTGGTACCAGACTTGTCTAGGAAGGATAAAGCGCTGACATGTTCATCGGCTGGCCATCGCAAGTCATTGTATGACCAAATATGCATTCAAGTCGCCTCCACGATATCCCGTAGAAGTAGAATGCGTGGCGCATCCCAAAAGGGATTGAGTGACGCCGTCCTTTATCCTTTATCGTTTTCTTGTTCTTTTTGTTGACATAATGGTGATGATTCTAATGGTGGTGAAACTTTTTTCATGGATTGTTGACTTTTTCCATTGTGGCATAGCCATGAGTGCATGAAATAATTTTAAAAAATCTCATAAAAATAAAATTTAAAATCATAGGCTGTTCCAGATTTATTTGAGTAAAGTCATTTTTTCGATGACCGTACAGTGTGGTTAGGAAGCGCCCGGTTTGACACGAAAACTATAGAATTTGGTTGAAATCAAGATGTTCCATCAAGATGCTTGAAAATTGCTGTTTGATTTGATAAGTATTTAAGGAGGCTTGAAAGTGCAGTTTGATCCGGGAAAAGAGAACTTTAACTTTAGTACCAAGTTTGAGGGCGCGTGTAGCGCAGTCGGAGGAGGCGCCGGCTGTTGCGTGCACCCGATACCAGGTTACTGGTTCGGATTTCCCGCCCAGGCCAACCAAACTTTCCATACCTCCGGGGTCGGTGAATTGGTACCAAACTTGTCTGGAAAGGATAAAGCGCTGATTTGTTCGTCGGCTGGCCACCGCAAGTCATTGTGTGGCCAAATACGCATTCAACTCGCCTCCACGACATCCCGTAGAAGTAGAATGGGTGGCGCATCCCAAAGGGGATTGAATAACGTCCTTTATCCTTTATCCTCTCTAGGAAACACCAAAGAACGGTTCTTTCGTAGGACAGTTCTAGGTATTCTCATTGTAAACTAATCTGCTTCAATCCTTTATCCTTTATCCTCTACCAAGTTTGAAAGTCGAAAAATATTCGGTGATGTTTCCAAAATATGAGATCGTGCTTTCGGTAAAGTTTAAAATACAAGCACTGCTTAGCTAAAGAAAAATTCTAGTTCCTAAAAAAGTTGAAGCTGTTCTAATTTAAAATCATGATTAAAGCAATAAAAAGGATAAAAGAGGTTATAAACAATCTTTGTTTGGGAAGCACCATGCAGTTGTAATTTAAATAAAAATCATCTCATCGTGGAACAGCAGCTAAATCTCGCATAGAAACTCAAGGACGGGAATGAAGACGCAGATCACTATATGTCTCCTTCCAATTAGGACAGAACCGAGAAATTATTAACGGAAGCTCTACTTCGAGCTTGGCGTTGCTATCCCTGTGGGGACTTGTGGACTCGGTCTGTTCTACCTGCCGGGTAAGTTGTCTCTTCGAATGCACGTAGAAGCCTCTCCAGTGTCTCCTTGTGCTAATCTCGTCTCGCAGTTGTTGTTTCCGGTTTCGATTTTCCCGAAGTAGCGGTGTCGTCGTCCGTCGTCGTGGCGGCGGCGGCGGCCAACGACGGCGACGTGGCGCGACACACGAGCCCACGTCGCCGTGCGCGGCGCCGCCCTACCTTCTTCGCGCGACTGCTGATGCTCGCGACGGCGAAATTGTCCTCGATTCCTCACTCAGATGCTAACAAATTCCTTCTGGACATCGATCGGGCAATTATGCCGCGTGCCTTTTCTTCTTCGGTGAGCTCGCGCTTATGGGCGTGAGAGGCGAATGTCCCGTCGGCGTGTGTGTGTGTGTGCCCGCGTGTGTGTGCGTGAGCCGCAGTAGGGTGCGGCTCCGTCGCCATCTGGCGCCATCACCCCCACCGACCAGCAGCGCATCAGCGATTCCTCTGTAGCTGATCCTGATGCACTTAGCCGCCTTTAGCCGCTTCCTTGCAGCCACGCATTGATCACACACGTCACTGAAAAGAAACGCTCATTGCTGTGAAGAAGACCAAGAAGAAGTCGAGTTTTGTCCTGATGGCGTCAAATTCGGAAATATTCGTGATAAGGAATGCCACTCTTCTGAAGAGCACAAGAGAATCGCATGGATTGTGTCTATTTGTCGTCTCAATAATGTTTAACCTGAAGGGACAGAAGGCTGTCACGTCAGCTGATATCCATGCATTCTATTCTCATAGCATTCAGCGCTTTCCTTGTCCTGAAGTTCTTGTTGGAATTTTTAAAACTCTCTTTCCCTTTTTTGGATTTTTTTAATTGAAATTTCAATTTACTGTTCGCAGCAGTCCAGATGTAGTTTGCTTCTAAATTATTGCTGCAAGTTCTGAAGACACGGTACCCTTCCTACAACTGCAGAAAAAATTCGTCAATTTTTGGATGTGAACTATTATCTTAAAAGTCGAACTAAATGTATAGTAAAAAGATAAAGGAGGACGTTACTCAATCCCTTTTTCGTCTGCGCCACGTATTCTACTTTTGCAGGATGTCGTAGAGGAGATCTGATTGCGTATTGGACCCTACATATTACGACTTGCGGTGGCCAGCCGATGAACATATCAATGCTCTATCCTTCCCAGACAGTTCTGGTATAAATTCACCGACTCCAGAAGGATGGAAGGCTTGGCTGTCCTGGGCGGGAAATCCGAACCAGGAACCTGGTATTGGGTGCACGCGGCAGCCGGCATCTCTTCCGACTACGCTACAGGCGCCCCGAATTAAGTATAAAACGAAAACGATAAATTAGCTTCGCCACCTCTCTTCAGACGAACCTTACTATTGCAACAACTCTTCGGTGGCTCGTCAATCAAGAGGGGGAAGTCATAACGTTTGCGGGGTAAAGAACACAGGACAGCGTTTATCAATCCTTTTGTGGGATGCGCCACGCATTCTAGTATCGTGGAAGCGTTTTTGAATGCGTAATTGCCCTATGCAATGAACAGTTGCGGAAGAAGTTAGTGCTCTACCCTTCCCAGACACGCCTCTAATGAATTCACAGACCCCAGAGGTATAGAAGGCTTAGTTGGCCTGGAAGAGACCGTTGAATCATTCGGAGTGCACGCGGCAGCTGGCGCCTCCCCCGGCTGAGCCACCATGCTCCCATAACATTTTAGGGGCATATACACTGTGTAAATTTTTTTTTCGATCAAGCAGAGCAGGTGGTGTAATAGGGTAGAGCATTCACTAACGGTCGGCAGGAGATGCGGGCTCGATTCCTGCCTGGCGCTTGAGTTTTGATCCCAACAAAACATCGTTATGAGAGCATGTGGACTGTCTTCGTACTGTTAAAGTAAGTAATAAATATCTGAATTATTTTATTCTATTTCTCGTTCACTGTTTTTCCTATAAAAAATATTATTCATTTTATCTCATCGCTGTTTCGCATGCTTATGAAGGCTTATGCCCGCTTTATTTATTTTATTGTTTATTTAATCTTTTTCTTTTTATGTATTAGGTTGTCCCACAAGTCCCGCCGTTTTTTCAACGATCATTGCGGATTCCGCCGGCGGTCCCCTGCAAAGCGCTGACCGCGTTCGAAAGAGAATGATTTGCTCTATCAGAGCATGTATTGCATTTCTTTTTTCATCATGAATTCTGTCAATGTTTAGGTCGTTGAAGTGAGAAGTGAAAAAGTGAAAAAGTAGCCATTTACGCACTTGTTCTCTCCGCGTAGGTTTGTAATTTTTTGCGCAATTTTTTATAGCATTTGGTAGACAATGTTCTGTACTACAAGAATATGTGTTAGTGCTATTTGCTCATTTGTCCTTTATTGATTTTTAGGTCATCAAATTGGGACGTCCGAAGGAGAATGGTTATTTTTGCCGACAGCTCCTGCTCTGTGGTTGGACTTTTTGGGTTGGCGTTATATGTCATTCGAAAGAAAATGCCATGTACTATAAGAATATGTGTCGCGTTTATTGATTTCTATTGAATATCATCAAAATGCCAAAAAGAGAAAAATCGTCTTCACCGACAACTCCTTCTCCTTTTTTAGTTATTGATATTCGACAGAAATCAGCGTGAGCCAATAAACGCGACACAAATTCTTATTGAGAAAGACATCCTCTTCTAAACGACATATAACACCAAGCAAAAAAGTCCAACCACAGAACCGGAGTTCTGGTAAAAATTCGGAGGAGAAAGTCGGAATTCCCAATTTGATCGCCTAAAAATCAATGAAGGGCAAGTGAAAAAATAGGACCAACACATATTCTTGTAGTACAGAACATTGTCTTCCAAGCGCTATAAAAAACTGCGCAAAAGATTACAAACCTAAGCGGAGAGAACAAGTGCGCAGATGGCTACTTTTTCACTTTTTCACTTTTCACTTCAACGACCTAAAAATTGACAAAATTCATGATGAAAAAAGAAATGCAATACATGATCTGATAGAACAAATCATTCTCTTTCGAAATCTATGCAGCACTATGCAAGAGACCGCCGGCGAAATCTGCAGTGAATCGTTGAAAAAAACGGGGGGGGGGGGACTTATGGGACAACCTAATAAATAAACAAATATTCAAAGAATTAAGGAAACTTGTAAAGAAGGTTTTTCAATTTCCTTATGGTGCCTCCCCCCCCCCCCGTCCGACTGGGATTTATCTAAAACCTGTATTCAGCTAGCTGAGCCCCGTCTAGAAACATTACACTACACAGAAATGAAGCAAGTCGAATTTTACACAACAGAACCCATGGATTTAACTGGGGAATCGGACCAGACTCATATTTCGACGGGATGTACAGCAAAGAATAAATTAAGCAAATTTCTGCGAAAGATATACGTTCAACCACAGCACCAGGGCGCGTGTCACGTGTTCAAATATTTATTTCGTTTTAATCTCAATCTTGGCCAAGTGACAGCGCAGTTGGAGGAGGTTTCGGCTATCGCGCGCACCCGACATCAGGTTCTCTCCTGGTTTGAACTTCTCGCCAATGTCAACCAAGACTTTCTTCTCTCCGGTGTCGTTAAAATGGCACCATAATTGTCTGGAAGGATAAAGCGCTAACCTGTTCATCTGCTGGCCACCGCAAGTCGTTCTACGGGCCAAATACGCATTCAAATCGCCTCCACGACATTCCATAGAAGTAGAGGGTGCGTAAAAGTATTGACACACTAAACGTAAACGTTAGAAATAACAATACATTATAAAATTTAACGAGTTTGTATACGAATAATATCAGCAATGATCTAGCGAACAGAAAAGCATCACTTGTATTTCACATGGGCTTCTTTGCTGCGAATACAGGGGTGAAGACGCCGAGGAAAGGCATCTACGGTGCGCCGCAAGTAGTCCACGTCGATTTCTCTCCCTGCTTTGACCAGATCATCCTTCACTGACTTCATACTTTTGTGGGAAGTAGCGCAAGGTTTGTTCTCCAAATCTTCTCATATAGTGTAATTCAGCGATTCAAATCCGGTCTATACAGAGGTCATTCCTCTGCCGAAATGAAGTCCTTCAAGTTGGCGCGGCACCAGTCCTGAACATTCCTCGACTCTGCGCAGGAGTCTAATCCTGCTGGAAGACATACAGCTTACTCTCGAGGTGGGATTCGAGCAGCCAAGGAGCCAGTTTCTTCTTTAGGACATCGATACAGATAGTTCTACTGATTTATCCTCACTCCTGTATCCACGAAAACGAGAGGCGCTTGTGATGAACGCACAAACCATAATACTGGCTGGATGCGCCTCCCTTGCAGCGAGCCTTCCACCAGAATTAACACTTTGGAGGTCCTTGAAGAGTATGGTGGCGATGTCCGTTCCTCCACGTGGTGCCACTGGAAACTACTCGCTCTGCGAGTTAAGCCGAACACGGACACTCGATTGCAGGCGACAGGCCCTTGTGACAGGCCGGCCTACGAAGACCCATGTCACATCACATGGTGTATGACAGCTCAAGTGTTTCGAGATAATGCTACGGCGTCCGCGGGAGCCGACGCGCACTCGCAGAGCCCGGCGAGTGTGAGAAGTATGCGAGGGTCCCTGATGCGAGGACGGCATCGGGGGGCAACTGAGCTAGTCCGAAAGTCCCGTAACGGAAGCAGGACCCGCGTGGCTACGCTGAATGTGGGTACGTTGACGGGCCGCTCGTGCGAGTTGGTTGAAGCACTGGAGCGTAGAAGAGTTGATTTCTGTGCGGTGCAGGAGACGAGGTGGTCCTGCCGCAAGTCAAGGGACATAGGACGTGGCTTTAAGGCCGTTCTATGTGGAAGTCCCAGGACCACCAGTGGTGTCGGAATAATCGTCTCCGAACGATTTCGTGACTCGATTGTAAGCGTCGAGCGCTTTGACGATCGATTGATGAAGATCGTTGTCGCCGCTAAGGAGCGACTCTATCACTTCTTCTCAGCGTATGCTCCGCAGACTGGCTGCTCGGATCAAGCCAAGGAAGAGTTTTGGAGCCTGCTTGATGAGAAGACAGCAGTGGTACCGTCGAAAGATGTCATCATAGTCGCTGGTGACCTTAATGGGCACTTAGGTGCTACGAAAGACGGGTACAGCTGTCATGGTGGGTTCGGATACGGATCACGTAACGCCGATGGTGAGCGCATTCTTGAGTATGCGGAATCGCATAATCTCACCATTGTGAACACCGTTTTCCGAAAACGCGACTCCCACCTCATCTCATACTATAGTGGGAGCTCCAAGTCTCAGATAGACTTTGTCCTTGTGAGAGATCGCGACCGGAGTCTTGTCACAGACGCGAAGATCGTGCCGTATGAGACGGTCGCCCCACAGCATCGACCGCTGATCTGCACTTTGAAGATCGCCCCTCCGAGGCTGAAGCAGGTTGAGCGATGCGGTGCAGCTAGAATTAAGTGGTGGCGAATCAGAGAGAAGGAAGCAGCTGTGATTTCTCGCGTGCGGTTACCGACAGTCACGACTGTCGACGAAACTTGGAAGAAGGCGACCGACGCGATTCGTCAAGCTGCACAGTCAGAACTCGGCATTACGAAGCCTGGGCGACGGAAGGTCGACAAGCAGACATGGCTGTGGACAAACGACGTGAAAGCGAAGGTTCGAGAGAAGAAGTCGCTCTATCACGTGTTTCTCGGCGAAAAGACAGCCGATAACTGGCAGAAGTACCAAGAAGCGAAGAAAGCTGCAAAGAAGGCCGTGGCTGTTGCGAAAGCCACTCATTATGGAGATGTCAACGAGAAGCTCGAGTCTCGTGATGGTGAGCGGTATCTGTACCGACTTGCAAAGAATCGCCATCGCCAGACCGAGGACATCGAGAAGTTCTTCGGCATCAATGATGAGAACGGCCATCTTCTTACGGACCGCAAGAAGGCATTGAAGCGATGGCGCGATTACTTTGAGGAAATCTCTACGGTAGAATTTCCTCATCCAGCCATCCCTTCAACGGCTCCAACCCACGGCCCCGTTCAGAAGATCACCGTGGAGGAGACTGAAGCGGCTTTGAAGAAGATGAGGCCAGGCAAAGCGACTGGGCCCGATGACGTGGCAGCTGATTTGTGGAAGTCCAAGTACTGGTACCCTGCTGAGTGGTTGGCGAAGTTCTTTAATCAGGTTGTGGCGGAGAAGAAAGTGCCTGAGTGTTGGCGCCAAAGTACGACGATCCCGATTTGGAAGAAGAAGGGCAGTCCTGCAGACTGCTCCAATTACCGTCCGATTCGCTTGCTTTCGCACAGCATGAAGATCTTTGAGCGAATTGTTGATGGACGAATTCGAGACATCGTCCAGCTGTCCAGCAATCAGTGCGGCTTCGTGGCTGGTTGTGGCACCGTTGATGCCATACACGCCACTCGCCTCCTGATAGAGAAGCATCGCGAGAAACAGAAGGCAGTGCATATCGCCTTCCTCGACTTGGAGAAGGCCTTTGACCGCGTACCGCGTGAAGTGATATGGTACGCCTTGCGACATCATGGAGTTCCCGAAGAGCTCATAGAGTGGGTGCGAATTCTCTACTCTTGTCCAAAGAGTCGAGTTCAAGCTGCAGCTGGAACCCCGATGGAGTTCCCCATCTCTGTCGGGGTACACCAGGGTTCTGCGCTTTCCCCACTCCTCTTTGTCGTCGTCATGGATGCCATCACACGAGATCTTCAGAAGCCCGTCCCTTGGACGTTGCTTTATGCCGATGACGTGATGCTCGCTAGCGAAGATAAAGGAGAACTCGAGCGAGAGTTGCAAGCTTGGTGTGATCGCTTGGAGCGGTTTGGACTCAGATTGAACGTGAAGAAGACCGAGTATTTAACGACGGACGTTACCGAGTCCAGCTCCATCAAGGTTAACGGCATCGAGCTTCCACGCACTGCGGTCTTTAAGTACCTGGGATCAGCAGTCGCGTCTGACGGCAAACTGATGGTCGAAGTGAATTCACGCGTGAGTGCAGCTTGGTCCAAGTGGCGCTCGTTGACTGGCGTGCTCTGCGACAAGAAGATACCAGAGCGGTTTAAGTCAAAGATCTACAGAACAGTCATCCGGCCAGTAGCGATGTACGGCGCTGAGTGTTGGCCTGCGACAAAGGAGACGGAAAGTCGCCTCAGCGTCATGGAGACGAAGATGCTGCGCTGGACGGCAGGAGTCACGCGCATGGACCGCATCCGAAACGATGCTATTCGGCAGAAGTTCGGTGTCGCGCCGATAGCTGACAAGATGCGCGAAGCTCGCTTACGATGGTACAGCCACGTTCTGCGTGGAGAAGAAGACAGCGTCCGCAAGATAGGCCTTAACTTCGAGGTAACAGGAAAGCGGCCTAGAGGGCGCCCGAAGCAGCGCTGGGCTGATACGTTACATACGGACTCGAAAGCGGCTGGTGTCCACCCTGATCTAGCGCTGGATCGGGAAAGGTGGCGTCATGACACCAGAATAGCGGACCCCGCTACGAAGCGGGACAGACGCTGAAGAAGAAGAAGAAGAAGGTCCTTGAAGAGTATGGAACACGTTTACTAGTTGAATGCACAAAAATATCAAGTCACTGAAGGTAGAACAAAATCGACGTGGACTACTTGCGGCGTACCGTCGATGCCTTTCCTCGTCGTCTTCGCCCCTGTATTCGCAGCAAAAAAGCCCATATAAAACACAAGTGGTGCTATTCTGTTCGCTAGATCGTTGTCGTCATTTTGTATATAAACTTGTTAAATTTTATAATGTGTTGTTATTTCTAACGTTTATGTTTAGTGCGTCAATACTTTTTACGCACCCTGTATTATTAAAGAGATAGATAAGTGCGTTTCGTCACTATCTTCGCGAAGGTTAATTCAATAAGAACAAAAACTAAACTTTGAAGTTTTTTTTTACTAATTTTTTAAGGATTAAGTTGCATTTAGAATTTAGGACTAAGGTTAAGTTTTTTAAAAGTTGCAATGGCCAGCCGATGAACAAGCCAGTGTTTTACCCTTCCCAGACAAGTGTAGTAGCAAATCACCGACCCCGTAGGGATGGAAGGCTTGGTTGACCTGGGCGGTAACCCGAACCAAGAACCTGGAATTGGTTGCACGCGACAGCCGTAGCATTCTCCGACTGCGCTACACGCGCCCTCGTATTTTAGTAGAAACTGGAAAATAAATGGAAGCGGTCTACGGAGGATAAACATCCTCTATCCGATCAGCTGCTCTTCAATTGACAAAGCAGAAAAGGCTTTGAGCCTTAGAAGGGAACTGCAATTATTTTTGAGCTGAATTTTCAGCATGTAAACGAGCTGTGGCCAATTCCCCGCCCCAACATCGGAACCTCGAGTCACGTTGTCGCCGAAAGGTGGTGGTGGTGATGGTGGTGTGGCGGTGTTCTGAATGAGGCGTCTTCACGCTTCCGTGCATGGCTCTATAAATAATAAGTGCGAAAGGCCCTGCTGAAGCCTTGTGGCCGTCCGGCCGACTCTGTGCTCGTCCATCGGCGCAGCTTCTGTTTCTGGTTGCCTGAGCAATCAGTCGGCCAACACAGCAGCGTAATTAGATGCCGAAGGAGTGTAATGAAAACATCGACAGCACTAGCGAAGCAGTAATTAGCGAGTTTTGTGAAGGCTCAGCCGCGATCGACAGGCACATCGTTGTCGGCGCTGGCCGTCCCGGAGGAGCTCCCCTGATAGCCGTCCTCGGCACTATATAGAAGAACATTGTCTATGAACAACTGATGAATGTTTCAGCGCACGGCGTTCGCCGCGCTGCGAATCCAAGTCGATTTTCGCGTCCGCTTAGCGGCCTAATTCGACTGAGCCATCATGTAGCAATTTCATCGCTGAAAAGAATTTCGCCGCCCCGTACGTGTGAGTGCTTGCACTGAAATCTCCACAGAAATCGCATTCTGCAACTGCAAATGGTGCTCATGCAGTTAGATTAGGATGCGTTGGGAGAGCTGCGGCTGAGGCACACTTTGGAGCATTGGTTTCAGCACGATGAGAAGCTGGATGAACTCAGTCATTCTTCACGGGTTTCTGCACTATAAGGATGCGATACGTTGGATATCTCTCCCTACTGTAGGAGGCGAAGCTATGCGCTCGATTAGGGAGCGTTTAGTGTGCACGCGACGCGCGACGCGATGCAATGATGAACTCCCATATCAATCGCTCGACGCGTTAAGTCGATATGGGGCTTATCATTACATCGCGCCGCGCGTCGCGTGCACCCTAAACGATCCCTTAGCCCTAGTTTATACTTAAGGCTCCCACAGAGTTCTGCGGCAGCGCCGCGGCCCTATGCTTAACCATAGGGCAGAGAGGCAGAGCTCGCCGCCGGCGGCGTTCCTGCCACATCCTTAACAATTGCGGCGAGCGGCGTTGCCGCAGAACTCTGTGGGGGGCCTTTAACCATAGGGCGAGCGGCGTTGCCGCAGAACTCTGTGGGGGCCTTTACGTCGCCCCGCGGCGGGGCACCACGATCACCATAGATATCGATTCTTCGCGTCGTGTGATCGATATCTATCCTGATTATGGTGCCGCGCCGCGCAGCGGTGCAACTACATATAAACCAGGGCTTAGACCCCGTTTAAGACCCATGCACACTTCTGCGACACCGCGGCGCGACAAGTGGGGCGACAGCTACCTCCGCGAAATCCGGCGGTCGCGGCGCGGTCGCGTTAGAGCATCGTTATAGGCAACGGGACCGACGTCCCCGTGCATGTCGCCCCGCCAGGAATTATTTGAACCATTCCAGCCAGCGGCACTCATCGCGGCGTCGCCTGCGATAGCCGCCGCGACAGCCGCAAGAGTGTGCATGCCCCCTCCCTGCGGCACGTGTCGCAGTGTCGCGCCGCGGTCGTCGCGGCCCTATGCTTCATCGTGGCCACGCAGCGCTGTCGCAGAAGTGTGCATGGGCCTTTATACTTCCGACGCCGAGCGATGCGACGCCATGTAAAGTGGCCAAATTGATCGATCGCCTCGCTCAATCAATATAGCCACAATGCGTGGCGTCGCGTCGCTCTGCGTCAGAAGAGGCCTTAGGCCGGCAGCAGAGTCTTGCGGGTGCCGCGGACCCGCCATGACAGCGGCGGGTGGTGCGGCGCCGCGACGCAATACTGCGTACATTTGCCGGCAGTTGCGACTTCTATGAATGTCAGAGATGTAGTAAGCAAAACGCTTTTTCTTTTGTGAAGAAGCGTTTTCTAAGCCAAGTTAGGAGTTCTTGAACGTAAGCCCCAAAATCTAACAGAACACTTCTTTTAACACAACAGTTCTGTACCATTTTGCGCTTGCTCTCACTTTTGTCGTTCTAACTCTACTATTAGGGTGGGCCAAAAGTAATGAGACAAATTTAACAAATTTCTTTATCTCTTTGTAACTCAATTACAGCTCAACGATGCTGAGGAACGTATTCACTATTATGGTCAATGACCTTGCTGCCATCGATCAGCCAGCTTCCTGATCCCATCCTTATAGAACTGCTTGGGCCTGGTGTTGATCCACTGCTCGTTATGGTTGTCGAGGTCTGCTTGGGTCCTTGTGTTCCTTCCGACCATGGATTCCCATAGGCTCAAGAAGTAGTGGTAGTCGCATGGAGAGATGTCCGGCGAATACGGTGGGTGAGGCATGTGAACGTAGCCCAGCTGAACAAGATTACCCGTGGTCACTTTTGCCCGATGGGGTGCGGCGTAGTCGAAGAGGAGCACCTTCTTGAAGCACAGCGACCGAACAAATGCGAGTCGCCGGTCGATCTCTTCTATTTCGTTCACCATGGCCTTGGAGTCCATCATCGTGCTTTTGGAAAACAGCTTCCAATATACCGGTCCATGGGAGCAGACTCAAAAGTTCAGAAGGTGCTTCTCGCCGTGAACACCTCGCCGAACGAAGGTCGGTAACAGGTCACCAGGCCTCACCCAGGCTCGCTGCTTGGCAGGGTTAAGGTAGAAGACCTACTTCTCATCTTGCGTAACTGTTGAGTCCAGGCTGCTCGGGATTGGGAATTGGGCGAGATTTGCGCGACACAGGTCGACTCGTCAGACTGGGCTTTCGGCATGAGACAGACTGGGGTTTTGGCATGCTTCTGAAAAGCGCGAAAGTGGTCACTTCTCAGGTGGCCTTCAGTAATTAGTATACAAGCATACAAATACGAGAAGCACGAAACCGGACTCCAGTGATGACATATAGGGGCACGGCATGGAGAGTCTCATTACTTTTGGCCCACCCTAATAAAAGTTCCTCTGTTGACAAGAAGCTCGAAGATAATGTGGAAGCCCTTGTGATGACAGCATCCCCTTCGATGCCTTGTTGAGTCCGGGAGATCTGTCCCATGCAGTTATAGCTCCTACTAAAAAAGAACGGTCTGCTTTGTTGTTGCATTTCTGTGGAAGGGTGTTTCCTAAACCTCACACGGCCAACTTGTGACTGGAAGGCCACGGAGATTTTCAGTGCAATTAAAATTGCCTAATATCGTGCTAAGGCTTTTTTGCGTTACGTTTTGAGTGCAGAATTCCATATGCCTCCATTTGTCGACACTAGCGGTGATTATATTGTTGGTTGTCAAGCTCTTTTATGGACAGAAATTACGCACCATTATATTCCTTGCATGTAAATTTGTTTAAAAAAATGCTTCCAAGTAGATGAACCATTATCGACACCCATTTATCACGCCGCAGTTCACGGCGGCTCTCACCCGCAGCTCCTGGCGCTGCGGGTGAGAGCCGCCGTGAACTGCGGCAGCCCTCGGAGACCTCTGCGTGCGACGGCTCCGCGACAACTCGTCCGCGCCGCGGCTTCCACCACAGTGGCAGGGTGGGTCCCACTGCGGCGGGAGCGATATGGACGAGTTCTCGGGGTGCTGCCGCGAGACTCTGTAGAGGCCCTTACGATAGTTTGACGGTGTGCGGCGCCCACATCGGGCGAGATTTCAATGTGGCCAGGTCAGGTTCTCTTTTCCGCTCCTCTTTCTGTTGTTTGTTTTTTTCGCTTAATGGGTTTGTGTGCGATCTCCCCAGTGTTTTCGGGCGAACTTTCAGGATATTTAAACCTTGCATTGAAAAGTTCTACAAAGTGTCCCTCTCCCTCTTCCGATCCACCTCTCTCTGAAAATACATTAAAATCAGAGAAAGGTACACAAAAAGAACGAATGAACTCCGCAGGTTCTTCTCCGCTCCGGTCGTCCGCTAAAACTCGTACGAAACAGCTGATCGTATATCATGTACATAGAGCGCTTCTTCAGGTTAAGAAGATCTACTAATTTGGCCAGAGCATCGGTCGGGTTGGTGACATTCACATAGTGACGATAAAAAATGCAAAGGACAGAAAAATCACCACCTGTTCGGGATGCATGCATTCCTCTTCGACATGAACTGGTTCGAATGGGTATTTCATCTTTACAATGGCTTGCGGGCATCCGATGAACAAGTCAGTTCCCTATCCTTCCTAGCTGAATCTTCCTCCAACTCTCCTCTTTCCGGAAGGCTTGGTTGACTTGGGCGGGATCCGAACCAATAACCTTGATGCAGGGTACAGGCAACAGCTGGTAACTCTACGACAGTGTTACCACACATTCCAATATCAGTAAATGCGATGTTGTGTGCACTTGATATCGCTATGTTTTTCTTAATGAGCAGCTTTTCCATCCGATTGATACATATCGAATTTTTGCCCTTCCAGGTGGTCATACCCAACTGATACAGCAGGGGTCCATAGTACAGGCGTATCTTAAATCCAGAGAGTTACCGCTACGTGAAATAAATAGATCATCTGCTGCTCCAGTGCTTGTTGTGATTGACTAATGGTAAGGCCCTATTTGCCACGCCCCTTGCCATCGGCTGTGCAAAAACCGCTTTGTACCCAATAGCTTAAGAATTTTCAAGAATTATAGGAAGTAATTATTTCAAGAAGGTGAGAAACTCGATTACTGCATTACCTTTTTCTTCTTAAGGATAAAGGATAAAGGACGGCGTTACTCAATCCCTTTTGGGATGCGCCAGCGCATTCTACTTCTACGGGATGTCGTGGAGGCGACATGAATGCGTATTTGGCCATACAATGACTTGCGGTGGCCAGCCGATGAACAAGTCAGCGCTCTATCCTTCCCAGACAAGTCTGGTACCAATTCACCGACCCCGGAGGGATGGAAGGCTTGGTTGGCCTGGGCGGGAAATCCGAACCAGGAACCTGGTATCGGGTGCACGCGACAGTCGCGCCTCCTCCGACTGCGCTACACGCGCCCTTTTTCTTCTTACAACTACAAATCTGAGCCGTACTGAATGCATTATGTTCTCGGAAGTGTCAGTGCAATTCTTTTATAAGGGAAAATGGTTGAGGGCAAAAGTATGATTCAATTACTACGTTCGTGGAGTAGGCACATACTCGGACAGGCGGAAGCACAATAACATAGTTCGAATTAAGTTCAATCATGTTTAAACTTTGTAATCCATCAACAAAACACTCTATCAATCTTGAGGAGCCCCATCATGACGGTTAACAAGGACTTTCTTTCCCTTTCGCTTCCTATTCACTCTTATTGAATCACGAGCTGTATCCACAGTTACCAGTAACTGTGGTGAATGCTTAGGGGAGCGTGTAGCGCAGTAGGAGGAGTGCCGGCTGTCGCCTGCACCCAATACCAGGTGCCTGGTTCGGATTTCTCGCCCAGGCCAACCAAGCCTTCCATCCCTCCGGGGTCGGTGAATTGGTACCAGTCTTGTCTGGGAAGGACAAAACACTGACTTGCACATCGACTGGCTACCGCAACTCATTGTATGGCCAAATACGCATTCAACACGCCTCCACGACATCCCGTGGAAGTAGAGCGCGTGGCGCATCCCAAAATGGATTGAGTAACGCCGTAATGTATCCCTTTATCCTTATGGTGAATGCTTGGTGTTGTTGTTGTGTTGTATTGGTGTATGAAGACCACATATGTCACTTTTTTACCACATTGACGACAGTATGAGCCACCGGTGACTCATACGTGTCCGTCCGCGTGGGGCTATATGAGCCATCGGTGGCTCATAACGTTTCGCGCTATTTTTTCTTCTGCTGCCTCCGGTTCTTATAGATGTTTTTTGTTCCCTAATCACCTGTGACAGGAGAATGTCCAACAGCAATTAGGAAGGAAAATGTCGTTGCTTTCATTACATTTATCGATTTTCAAAAATTTACTAGGAACCAATTCTACAGTCAAATCAATTCAAATCAGTCTTTTTCAGCCAAGTTCGTCCAAGAAGATAAATTGTAGCGTTGATCACGAAACTGACACCTGTTTTCAAAATATCGGTCAATTACGGTAGGTCACCATGGTAGACACGGGTGAGTAATGCTGTCGGGGTCGTGGTCACCGATTTTGCCCGAACTTCGTCTGTGGGGTCTTTGGGGTGCTGATTTCGGATATTCCATTCGTTTTCAAAATTTCGGCCAATTACGGTAGGTTACGGTAGGTACGGTAAGACTGTCGGCGTCATCGTTACCGACTTTGCCCAAGCTTCGTCTACGAGACCGTGACTCCGACAGCCTTACTCACCCGTACCTACCGTACGTAATCTACCGAAATCGGCCGAAATTTTGAAAACGGATGTCAGGTTCGTGATCAGCGCACCAAATAACCTCTGTGGTCCGCGAGGTACGTTATGAGCCACCGGTGGCTCATAGCACGCGTGTAGAATCGCGCGCGCGTCCCACGCAGCAATCCGCCGCAAAACGCGATTGTCGTGTTAAAGGCATTTATAAATTATTATATTTCCTTTTATAGTAAGCTAATAATGAGCTATTCTTCGGCAAAACAAATGCCAGCCCCTGTACTTGATTTTTTCCAGACTTCATTTCATGGTCAAGCACAGACCTCTTTATTGTTAAATCATAAGCATAAGCGTAAACGTAAACGTGTGGTCTCATTGAGCATTGATTGATTAGGGCGATCACATCCCTGTCGCGTGCCACAGTGATCCAGTGGATCCTACACGATTGAATGACACGAGTGTCCCAATGGAGTCTCCCAATGGGTTGGACTAAAGCTTTGGCAGATTTTTGGCTTCACAGGTTCAGTCCGACCCGTTCTGCATGTCTGCTTGCAAGAGTCACCGTGTCACCTCGCGACTAAGTTATGCAGTTGACGTCGATTCTACCGTAGTTCACTCAGTGTGCTTGATTTACATTTCCACGAACGTGCAAAAACGTTTTTGTTTTTTTCTGTTCTGAACTTCATTCGACCCAATTACGTCCACGGGCCGAAGCGGCCGGCCGGCCATCGGCTGCGGCGGTGGCGGCGTATTCGGATGTGGACGCTAGAGCTACCATGGGCGTAGACGACGTGGTCCGCGGACCGACAGCGACGGCGCGGCGACGTCCACGACGATGTGTCGTCCGTCGTCTCTCGTCGCCTCCGTCCACCATCAGATATCAACACCCTCGTTCAAGCACTGGACTCGCCGATTCACTCAGCCAGCCAGCCACATGGGCTCTCTTTGTTGATTGCATTTATAGGATTTGCCGAAGATGCTGTGCTGCAGTCAGCGATTTCCAGACATCGGCCGTTGACGTGAGTGATATCATCAGCGTCCGTCTTCATCATCACGTCTGTCTGTTCTTGGACGTCAAACATGCTTGCTCGAGCTCTACCCAATGTTATTTCATGATCTCTGGAGGCTTTACTAGCTCCATTTGTCTGTGTCTTTGTTTCTCTCGTCATCTTTTTCCATATGTTTTCATCTTTTCTACATTTATCTATCCATTTCCTTTCTTTTCTTTCCTGTTCGTATTCTCTTTGTCTATTTATTTTTCTAGATCTGTTTTTCTCTCGCTTTTCTTTTCTCCTAATATTCTTTATATCTATTCAACTTTCTATATCTGGTTATCTAATCCGTTTCCCTCCTCATCGTTCTTTTCTCTATCTACTCACCTTTTCTAGATTTATTTGTCTATTTCCTTTCCTTCCTTTTCTCTTAATCTTTTCCTTGCCTATTTGTTTTCCTCGATCTGCTTATCCAGTGCTTTCTTTTTCTTAATTTTTTTTCACATCTGCTCACCATTTCAAGATCTATTTATCTACTTCTTTTCATTACTCTTTATGTTTTCCATATCTATTCATCTTTTCTATACCTATTTATCTATTTTCCTTTTTTTCATCTCTCTCTGTCTTTTTGTTTTCTGGAATTGTTTATCCAGTTCTTTCTGCTTTCTTCATCTTTTTCTAAATCTTTTCATTATCTTTGGATCTAATTATCTACTTCTTTTCACTTTTTACTCCTTATGTTTTCCATATCTTTTCATCTTTTCTCTATGTATTTAACTATTTCTTTTCTTCTCTCTTTATCTTCTCCTCGCCTATTTTTTTCTTCTAAATCTCTTATTCTTCTTCTTCTGACTCCTGATCTTTTCTATACCACCTCAATTTTCTGAATCTGTTTATTTGTTTTTTCTCTTTATCTTTTCCACATCTGTTCATTTTTGAGCTTTTCATCTATTTCTTTTCTTTTCCCTTATTTGTGCTCTGTTTTCTTTTCTTTATTCTTTATTTATCTATTTGCTCATTTTTTCGTTTTCTTTTAATCTCCTCCACGTCTGTTTGTTTTTCTATCTGTTTATCTGTTTTTATTGAGCTTTTCCATAATATTCAGCATTCTCCTTAGATCGTACAGTATTCTCTTATCTTTGAAGTTTTTTGGAAGTTGGGCATAGAAAGGCGACCAATTTTTTGTCAGAAATCCTCTTTGCCTGATTTTTTACAGACTGTTGATGCATTCTTCTTCAGCCATTGACCAGGACTGTTATCCAGCTTTATTCTTTCTTTTTAATTTCGCAAACTCATCTTATTTAGAGTCCAGAACCGTCGGAAACATTTAAAATGCAACCAACGTAAATACCGTTTCAAAGTACAGGGAATTATTTAGAAATCTGGGCAAATCTTATTTTAAACGATTTTCGTGTGCAATGTTTTGCAGGGAAAAATTTCCAGCGATTAGATGGCATTGGTAAACTGAATCTTTCTCTTCTCGTACATCTCCTATAAATATTCGGGAGTTGGGCGCGTGGAGCGTAGTCGGAAGAGATGTCGGCTGCCGCGTGCACCCAATATCAGGTTCCTGGTTCGGATTTCCCGCCCAGGCCAACCTAGCCTTCCATCCCTTCGGCGTTGGTGAATTGGTACCAGACGTGTCTGGGAAGGATAACGCGCTGAATGTTCGTCGCCTGGCCACCGCCAGTCATTGTATGACGAAAGAGGCATTCAAATAGCCTCCACGACATCCCGTAGAAGTAGAATGCGTGGCGCATCCCAAAGGGATTGAATAACGCCGTCCTTTATCCTTTATCATTTATTCGGGAGTCGATTCGGGAAGTGAGAATCACTAGCGTTCTACAATGAAGCGCTCAGCATTGGGCTCCACTGAATCTATTGCATAAAATCATCGTTTGATGTTAAAAGTTTGCTAAGAAACTCTGAAAACACTAACATCTGGAATTGTTTTGTGCCAACGTTTGTGCACATGAAATTACTGTATTTGTTAATTCCTATTTTCCTGCAGTAAAAAAAGCGCTACTTTTCTAGGGGATAAACCACCCAAGTGTCACTTTTCGTTATAGGTGTTTCACTTTAGGTTAATTCTACGTAGATATCAATCAAAAATTTGATTTTTCGCTATATCATGTGTGCTTCCTGTGGCGTTCGTGGTCCAGTCGGTAGAGGCCACGTCCATCGCTCGCACACAGTATCGATTCTGGTTCTGGGTCAACGAAGCCTTACATCTACGCAGTGCCTGTGAAATAATACCAAGAACGATGATAAATAAATAAATGAATAAATAAATGCTTTCCTGCCCATCGACTGGATATTGAAAGTCAATTTTTTAACACATTTTTTGTTTAAGCAGAATGTGCGGATTGAAGTCTCGTCTAGCGCAAGAGTTTTGATCTAAACAAATTATCCTGTAAGAACTGTTTGTGATTGTTTGGCCGAAATACATATTCGAACCGTCTCCACGATATACCGTTGAAGTGGAACGCGTGGCGCATTGGATAAAGTGGTTAATTGCCGTCGAGTTATGCACTCTATTCGACCTTTTTTACTAGAACAATAACAACTTCTTCAACGGAGGCACTCGAAGGCCCGTAACATCTACAACGGCAATTAATTCTAGCTTCTGCTCTCCTGTTTGAGAAGTGATTGGTTGATTTGGGATTTTTGTTAAAAACCTTCATTTTGGTTAAAAACTTAAAATTCTCCGTGCCTGAGGCCATAAAGTGAAGGAATGTAGCGCAGCTTGGCCGTCTCTTCTCATCGTTTTCATCATGAACCTTACGAGTCAAATCTGTCAGACGCTAGGCCAGCGCATGTATGTGTGTTGACTTCGAGAAGGCGTCGCGGGACAGCTGAGCAAAGGCGCAGGTTCTTTGATGTCCCCGTTGGCCCTAATGATGTTGGAAGTCTGGGCGTTTTGGCTGAAGGTGAAAAGTGTTTTTACGACTGGAGTTTGATTCCTTATGTGGACCGCACAAATAGAGTCAACTGACTTACAATGCAGCGCAGTATTTGCTGAATTTCACGAATATTGAAAGGCTCAATAAGGAAATGCTGTTCTATACCGTTCTTTCATCGATCGAACAGTTCCTCCTGCAAATTCGCCGAGTAAGATCAGCTGACGGTGTTATTTCAAACTTGGGTAATTAAACCGGAACACCGTGGTTAAACGGAATTCCGACTATCGTCTGCCCCTCCTTTTACTGGTCGAGGTTCTTGGTAAGAGTTTCCCGCCCAGGCCAGCGAAAACGTCGATTCCTATGGGGTTGATGAATTGGCACCAGACTTGCCTGGAAAGGATGAAACACTTACTTGTCCATCGTTGGGCTAAAGTAAGTCATTGTATAGGCCATATACACCTTCAAATTGCCTCCACGACGCCCAGTGAAAGTACAATGCGTGCCATATCCCAAAAGGATTTGAATAACGCCGTGTTGTCCCTTTCATTTTTAACGAATGCGCCTAATATAATAGAAAGCTGTTAAAGGCTTTGATCTAGATTTTCAATTAGAAGCTTGACAGAAGCGAAAAATTATTAACTATCACTGCGTTCTTATCTGAAAAAGCGGCATAAATGTTAGTAAAATATTATAAATTTAAGTAAGGCGAAATGCAATCAGTCATCGATTGTTTTAACACATTTGTTTAAGCCTGGATCGGCTGGTAGAGAGGCTATATGCTCTTACAGGATGTTTTGTTGCGATCAAAACTCTTGCACCAGGCGGGACTCGAACCCGCATCTTCTGCTTTCCGGGCAGCGATGTTCTCCTTACACCACCGGCGCTATTTGACCGCACGTAACATCCGCGATATCTTCCAGGTCTGTCAGCACCAGTCATCGATTGCACTTTTCAACAAATAAAAACACGCATGAAGGCAAATCCTGGGAGAGAATCAGGCCTATTGGAACTTATGGCTTTACTGAATCGCCCTTCCTTATGACACCTATTTCAGGATTAACTCTTCCATTTTATTATTAGTGGGCGCTTCTGGTATGAGTGTATCGGAAACAACGTGGAAGTTTTGCAATTACCAGCGTCTGCCTAATTAGCGAGTTTTTGTGGTTGTTCAACAACAAAAACCCTCCTACTTTGCTCCTTGGAATGCGAATTACGACGCTTTTTCCCCGTCGAGGAAGAACATCTGCCTGTTTCGATCGAGCTTTGAAAGTCGGCGTTAATTGAGGGAGAGGGTCTTCACCAGGCATTCGTTCAGCGCGTCACGATGTCGGCACGATTGCTAGTGTAAATGCTCCATTGGTGCACTCTGGCACGCGACAGGGACGAATGGAGACGCTGCCGGCACCCGCTCGAGCAACTCGATGATCAACGGAACGACAGTTGATACATGTGAATGTTTGACTGCAAGACCCTACCTCACTGATGCACATGAAGCGTTCGTCCTTTATGCAATTCAAAATAAAGGGTAACGGATAAAAGACGGCGTTACTCAATTCCTTTTTGGATTTGCCATTCATTCTACTTCTACGGGATGTCATGGAGGCGTATTTGGCCGACGCGTATTTGGCTATACAATGACATACGGTGACCAGCTGATGAAAATATCAGCGCTCAATCCTTCCCAGACAGGTCTGGCACCAATCCACCGATCCCGGTGGGATGGAAGGCTTGGTCGGCCTGGGCGGGAAATCCGAACCAGGAACCTGGTATTGGGTGCATGCGACAGCCGGCTGTCCCCTAACTGCGCTCCATGCAATTCAAATTAAGCTTAAAGACACAAAGATAAAGGGTAAAGGACGGCGTTAATCCATTAGTGGGATGCGCCACGCATTCTTTTCCCACATGATATCGGGGAGGCAACTAGAATGAGTATTTGGTCTATACAATGACTTGCATGGGCAGCCGATGGACAAATCAGTGTTGTATTCTTCCTAGGCAAGCCTGCTACCAATTTACCAACCCCGGAAGGAGGAGGTCTTGGTCGCTTTGGGCGAGACCTGAACCAAGAGCCCTACTTCGGTAGCCGGCTATGGGTACGCTACCGCACTTTCTTGGTACCCGGAAGGAGGAGATCTTGGTGGTTTTGGGCGAAACCTGAACCAAGAGCCCTACTTCGGTAGCCGGCTATGAGTACGCTACCACGCTTTCTTGGGAAAAAATCTAAAAACATCCAAATAGCTGAAAGCGTGGAACTCGAGTAGAAGCTCAGCAAAGTAATTCTTCTTCTTTGATTCACCCTGTATCGGAGTGCATTTAAGATGTAGAAGATATACCTCTTGCGTATCACGCCATACATTCAACTCACAGGGAGGAGATCTAGTTTGACCTGCACAATGCCATGTGATAACCATCCGCTGAACAAATCAGTGCTTTCTTTTTTCTGAAAGCTCTGCACCAATTTAGTGAGGGAAGGAGGCTTGGCTGACCTGAGCGGAACCAGAGCCTTTGATCGATTTGAGGTGCATACGAGATCCAGCGCTCGCACCGACTGTACTAGGCTACGTACAAGAGTCATGTTGACGTGTAGAAACTTCCGAACTTCCTCGAAGCACTTGTAGATCACAGAGAAATAGGTGAACACGTTAGGGGTGTGGCGAAGTGGTCTGTCTAAGAACCCTGTTCAGCAGAGAAACATGAGGATTCCCTCAACAAAGCTAGAATTTTGAGAAGTGAACCTGATCTCCCTAATCTTCGAAAAATGTTCCAATTTTCGCTTCCATTTCGCTTTGTTGCATTGATGCACCACTTTTTCGCGGCTGCCCTTCCAACGCTGGATGCAGAATGCCGCCGCGTCATTTCGTCTCTCTCGACTGCGTTTATCCGCGGAAATTCATCGCGTTGTCTGTCCTTTTTTGTGGACACCGCGCCGTTTTAGCGGCTATTAAACGCTATTAGTGGTGTAATGAGCCCTCGAGAATGAAGACCCCTCAAAATGAAGGATATTTACGACCACAAGCCGGCTGGTTAGCAATTGGGCTCCTTGTTAAGGCCGCTGTCGCTAGTCCAAGTCTTGCACGTCAAGCAGAAGCTTCACACTCGCCAGGTAGGCCAGGTAAAAGTGCGTCGATTCAGGCTTCAGAATCCATGTGAATTAGACCGCATGACGTCTTTTTAGGCGCGATCTATTAGGTTGTAACGAATTAAATGGCACTGGCTCGCGCCATTTTTTGGCGCGTCTTTACGCGTTTGATCAAGAACAAACCGTAACATGTGGAATATCATTTAGAAGCGCAAACTTTGCTCTATCGGTGAGTACCAAGACCAAAAAGCTGGAAAGATGGGTGCCTCACGAGCTGTCTGAGGAGCAAAGAAACCGACGATATGAGATCTCGTCCGCACTGCTTCTACGGAACGAAGCGGATCCATTCCTTGATCGCATCGTAACCTGACGAGAAATGGATAATGTACGACAACAGGCGACGATCGGCACAGTGGGTGGACAGCGACGAGAGCCCCAAGGTTTTTGCGAAGCCGGAATTGCACCAAAAGAAAGTAATGGTGACAGTATGGTGGTGTTCGCTGGGAATTATTCGCCACAGCTTCCTCCCTCCCGGTGAATCCATCACGGCAGAGAAGTACTGCATTGAAATTGAAGAAATGATGAAAAAGTTGAAGGATATCCGGCCGACCTTGGTAAACCGAAGGCGAGTTCTCCTTCTGCACGACAATGCTCGCCCCCATGTAGCACGAATGACGTTGCAGAAATTAAATGAGCTGAGCATTGAAACTCTACCACATCCTCCGTTTTCTCCCGACCTCTCCCCATCAGACTACCATTTCTTCAAGCATCTTGGCGACTTCTTGGTAGGGAAAATATTCAAATACCAACAGGATGCCGAAAGTGCCTTCGAAGATTTCGTCATTTCCAGAACTTCTGATTTTTATGCTACTGGGATAAAGAAGCTTGTGTCACGTTGGCAAAGATGTGTAGAATCAGAAGGTTTTTATTTCGATTAACAATCTTGCCTACAAGCCGAGATATTAACTGTTTAAATTTACAGTGGTTCAGTGCCATTTATTTCGTTACAACCTAATATATTCAGTCACGAATTGCACAGCGTTTTGAAGGATATCTGTATGGATCGTGTACGCTTCGAATTCAGCCTAAGCCTTAGTTTATACTTGCCCCGCCACGCGGCGCGGCACCGCGATCGCTACAGATATCGGTTTTTCGCGCCGCCCGGTCGATATCAATCCGACTATCGTGCCGCGCCGCGCAGCGGTGCAAGTATAAACTAGGCTAGAAGTTCACAGTAAGCTCAACTTCAAATAACATGTTATATTGTTACAAAATTAGTCGCCAACGGTCAGTTGGCTTGGCTCGACTCATTTGCAACTTTCCTCACTGAGATCCATCCGCTTTAATCAGATTTTCTGAACATTCAGTGAAAATTGATAAAATCACAAAAATCTACATCAACATAGGACTGTATTTGCCGCCTCTCTCAGTTTTCCCTCACATTATCTGTCATCTGGTCATCGGGTCGCTCTTTGCCAGGAACTAGACATCCGACACCGATTCGGATAATTCGAGAATTCGTCATTTTTTCAAACCCGGTTAAAGAGAGTATGCGAATAATAACATCTTTAAGAAGCTCCGGATCTTGGAATGTTTCAGATAAGCGTAGCCTTAACAGGAAAGATTTTCAGATGATCCAAATAACTGTTTTATCTTCGGATTTCACATCGGATATCCGAATCGGATAGGATGTCAGTTTTCCGATCAAAAATCAGTTCTGAAATCTGAATCTGATCTGAATTTTCTGAAAATTCGATCTGCTAAAGATCACCCTATCCGAATCGCTCTAGGATCCTAGCTTTTCAAAGATGCCATTATTCGAATAATCCTTTTAACCAGGGTTTGGAAAAAATGACGAGTCCGATTTACCCGAATCGGCATCGGATCCAATGTCTACCGGGCACAGGCACGAGGAAGTCGACTGCTTGTTTCGCCTCGTTCAATTTTCCTCATCTTCTCTGTCGCCTAGCCGTCAGTTCCAACCACTATATGTATTCACTTATTTTCCACGTATTTTCAAGATTTTCCAGTCGTTAGTCGCTATGATAAGGTTTGTAGTGTATTCTGCGAAGCCGCAATTATTGTGGCAGCAATCTAACATTAGGTTGGAAAGTATGCCCTCGGGTTTTTTGTTCTGAATTTCGCTGGAAGTTTTTTGCATAATGTTATATAGAATTCGAAAGAGAATGGTTTGCTTTATGAGAAAATATGTTTCTTTTTTCCCCATTTCGAATTGGTCAAGAAAATAGAGAAGAGAAGATGCCGGAAGTGTTCATTATACTCGATCAGACACTCCATTTTGATAATTGAAAAATTAGCCACATTCAGAATAACTCAGTAACAAAACATATATTCTGATAGAGTAAAACATCTTCTTTGCAGAATGTGCATTTAACACTGCCCAAAAAATGAACCAAAAAGTAGAAACTTTTGGCAAAATAATTTATCTCTTCTGAGCATTCCGATTTAATTACCTATTTACAAACTAATGAAAATTGAAATGAACGCATCCTTTTGTAGAGCAGATCTTCCTCTTTAGAGCGGTGTATAATTTTATGCAAAAAAAAACTCAAACGTAAGGAGAGAGAGAGAGACGGGCGCGTGTAGCGCAGTCGGAGGAGGCGCGACTGTCGCGTACATCCGATACCAGGTTCCTGGTTCGGATTTCCCGCCCAGGCCAACCAAGCATTCCATCCCTCGGGGTCGGTGAATTGGTATCAGACTTGTCTTGGAAGGATAAAGCGCTGACTTGTTCACCGGCTGGCCACCGCAAGTCATTGTATGGCCAAATACACATTCATGTCGCCTCCACGACATCCCGTAGAAGTAGAATGCGCTGGCGCATCCCAGAAGGGATTGAGTAACGCCGTCCTTTATCCTTATCCTTATCCTAAGGAGAGAGAAGAAGCTGACTGCCAATGTCATTATTCTTTTCTTTTTTTGACATTCCACTTGAATGACCTGAAAAGTGACAAAAAGTGAAATAAGAAAAAATATACATACTTTCTAATAGAGCAAATTATTCCTTGGAAAAGACTTTCGTCGAAATTCGGAATAAAATGCTTAAAAAACGGCAGTGACTTAGTTTGCAGCGTAATAATTCTAGAGTTCCTTTCAGCTGTGTTGATCTGAGCAAACAAGAATGGAACTCATAGTCGTGGTCCTGTTCTGTAAAGGTGTATCCACTCTTAGGTTCTTCAGAGGCCGAGACGATATTGGGCACGTTGCCGCTTGGCGAAGCGAGGACTTGAGATAAATCTTCCATCAACAAGTGTGCACTTTTCGCCCCAGTGGAGTGACTTCGTTATCTCGTGCACAATGACTCGACGTCGGTGGACAGCTTTGGCGATATGATCGCCTTGTCGGAGTCTCTTTTCCGACGCGAGTCCTTGTCGAACGAACTTCGTTCCCGACGGGACTCCTTCAACGGCCGAAAGAAACTCGATGCATATGCCCTTTTCGGACAGTCTTCTAGTTATCATTCTCATGTTTGGAGCCTTTTACCTGCGAATTCCGACGAAGACTACGACTTCAACGCTGCGGTATGTTATCCAAATATGTGTACAGACAGCTGCTGTATACTATTCTAATCGAGATCCTGCTCGGAGGGGTCACTTATTGTGACTGCGGTTGATGGCTCAAGATGGGAGCATTAGGTAACGACGTCAAATTTATGTAAGTGTTCCACACTGCAAACGATATGCGAGAATAACGTAAAGAATGCTGTTGCTTAAATTTCTGTTAAACCAGAGGGGAGCACCTGTCACCGCTGGGTGAAAATTGTGTCACCTATTGGCGAATTTCGTGCGTCGGATCCACACTGAAATTCACACACAGTTGACCGCTAGGTGTCCTAGAATTCTACTCGCCACACCTGTGCTTCATCGTTCTTCACGAGTTTCGATTTATGCACAAGTGTAGGCAAATCTACGTGCTATGGAACGCAATCTGTACAGGAACGACGAATGAAAGAGGCAGCAACGTGAAAGTGAGCGGGTGCTGCAACGAAAACTTCTCAGCAGCTGGCGCGCTCCGTGGTCAATCAGACGAGCCACGGACAGCTGCAGCCTGTTTATACATTAATATGCGATGGGATGGACTAGTCACTGAAACAAATAAACAAACAAAATCGATTTTTGCTGGGCGATCGTTCGGTATTAATCGATCTGTATGCTTTGTACGAGTTCGTGGAATGGGAACGGACTCTTGGAGGAGGTACCATATTTTACATCATCTCATTTTTCCCTAGAACGACAACTTCTCCTGATTTGAGGGCTGACTGTCTACTGCATTTACAGGATGTCATTCACTCGTCACATTCCGCTAAGTTGATCATCAGGTCACTCGCGTGGGCGGCAGCAAAGTCTTTTTTCGCCTCTGTCGTGTGCCAGAGTGCTCCAGTGAATTTTCCTCGCATGAAGGACTCGAAGAGCGTTAGATCGTTCGTTCAGGACTTTCGCGAAGAAGCCCGGCCAATGCATTATCTGGTATCCTAATGTTCATTTGACAACCCGTGGAATCCACAGTTGCCTGCGAAACGCATTTCGTGGGTGGCCCACCTAATTTGCGACGACTTGGCGCATGCGACACCTTCTCTGACTTTTTCATACAATACAAATGCGTGTTTAGAAATGGCAGCATGTAATGACATAAATGTGGGACAATGAAGCACGATGTAGGGTGGCTTTGAAACTTCCGGCGGTCAGCTGCAGGTCAACTTTCGGTGAAGTTAAAAGAGCACCTATCCGTCGTGTGAGCTTCAGCGATACGCCACTTTCGCCCACTGGTGGAGATTCCAATTTGATCGCGCATAGCGTTTGAAATGTGACTTTTCTAGACCATCACACAAATTTCACGTCTACGTGCGCTGTAGCAGTAGACCGCTAGGGGTATCAGAGTCACCGGTTACCCTCCCTCGACTATGTCACTCCTTCCGATTAGGATTGCGACTTGCCACCATTCTGTTGTGCTAGATGTGTACGCTTCGCTCTTTGAGAGGATTATTAAATCGATGCTACCGAATACGCTGGCTCGGCATTAAATCGGGACATTGCTGCGGTTGATTGGTTTACTATTGATGAAGCGCCGGAGAAGGTTCTCGGTCCACATTCTCTGGCGCTGGCATTCTGCCAAAACACCCCAACACGCGTATTTCATCAGCAGCATCAAGACGGAGGAAGCTTATTTCCTATCGAGACGCTTTGTCGCCATTGCAAGACCGACGTCTGGAAGTGATTGTCCTCCCGAATAGCATTATCTTTCCTTCCTTCTTGATTTTTCCGCCCACCATTTCGTCGTCTTTGTATTTGTCAGCCGGCGGCTACCGTTCATCAACATTCTTGAGAATGAGCATCGCAGAAGATAATCTTATCACATAATAGTTCGTGAAGAATTCTTGGTTCTCTTACCCATTGCAATTAATCTAGGTGTTCGTTTCACTTTCAGAATGGCACAAAAAACTTAGAAATCTTTTAAACAGCCATAAAATTCTGCAACCTTAGCCTGCGCGAGGCGAATGATGGGGCGTTGATTGGTATCCTAATGTTCTTTTGACATCCCGTGGAATTCAGTCAGTGACGCTTGCTCAGCCGGTGTCTGCGGACCACATTACATGGCTGGTCCACCTAATTTTCGACGACTTGGCTCATGCGACAGCGGCTCTGATTTTTTTTTTCATAGAAAACACATGCGTGTCTAGAAATGGCAACACTCGCCGAATGAACTTCATGCTTTGGAGGAGGTCCTGGCTGTCGCGTGCACTCCGAATCCAGGTTCCGTTCAGAAGTTTTTGCTTCCTGTGTGATGTGCTTGAAGCGCCCAATATTGAAGGATTCTTCTGATGACCACGATTACATAGATAAAACAGTACGACGGCTCATGTCGCGAAAAAGGGCAGCATTGGGAGGTGGAAACACGTCAACCAATCAGGTCACATCGAAGGGGCGGGCCAGTCAGAGAAGGCGTGTAGAGTCAGTATGGTTGGCTGGCCTGTGTTCGGTCGGTGCTTGTTATGGTCTGCTAGCGCGCTTTCGCTTTCTAGTACTGCCCACCTTCGCGACATGGGCCAAAAGTGTATGTATATATCTAGCATTTGCCTTGCCGGTTTAGATCACATACCGGAGTTCCAGCATGGAGATATAGTGGCAGCAGATGCTAAAGATTCAGCTGGATATGTGCCAAAATAGGTAGCTGCTATAATCGGCGCTTTGATTGGCTGGCACCTTACCGGCTGGGCAGACACCTGATATGTACAGAATGTAGACTTCTCATATGTGGGAAAGCTTCTATGGTTGCTGGTGATCATAATACTGCGTTAGTGTTCAGTTGTTCGTTCTTAGTTCTCTATTCTGCCTTGTTTCTAAAGAAAAACAAAGTTTTACTAAACAATATGTTGCCTTGGGAGGCATTTAAATTGGTCACTTTAATGCATGGGAATGATTTGTTTAATAAACGGAGGCAAAAATGAAAAAGGGTATTTATTTCTGTGGCCAATAGTCGCGAATTGAGGGAGGTTTGTCATTTTTTAGGGCTACTCTATTGTTGAAACAATGCTCTAGCTTAAGGTAGCTGGTTTTGATCTTGGACTCTCGATCAATTATGGAGCACATATTTCTGATTCTAAATCTGTGGCTTAGTTTCGCAATCCATCAAGAAGCATGGAGCCAGTCCCTTCCCTAATTTGTTCACTGTCAATTTTTCTACGCAATTCTTCACTATTTGACTTCGGAAGCTAGTGGTGAAAAACATCAACGTCTCCCTGTTATTGCAACATTTGCAAGGCTTTCCTGAGCTCGTCTCTCCAATGGTGTCCACGTCAATCCGTTTTCATTGGTATACTGTCGCTTCTCATTTTTCTTTCCAGAACGAGCATGTGTTGACAGAAAGAGTCTCAGAATACCGACGGCGCTTGTCATTAAATGGAAGGAACCGAGAAGCCGATGTGCCGTTCTTTGCTCAGAGTTTACTTCGGCTCCATTTACTTGCACACCTATTTATTGAGCTACTTCTAAAAAACCAGCTGCTCATTGCTATAACAAGGCTGCAGCTGGTGTCTCCTATGTAATGGACTTTTTCTGATTTGAAAACCTGCCTCTTCCGAGCCGAAGGCGGAGAGGTGTAACACCTTGGTTTTTCAGTTTATTGCATTTTTGTGCATTTGAAACTAGGAGGGAGGAGTCACCTATCGCCAGAAAAGACATGTGGACGGCTGAAAATAAGCCACATTAGCAGAAATCGCCATACGCCAGCGGTTATCGAAGACATGAAAACTCGAACTCGAGGAGAACATGAGCTAAATGATCAAAAAGAATTCCGACAAATTGGCCTTAATTTAAAGGGCCATAGATGCGCCATCACAAATCCCCTAATTGGCTACGAGGGCTGTGATTTGCCATGGGGCGCGGTAGTTGCTGAGAAGGTGATCAATGCATCACTCATTCACTTTGTGCTATTTCTTCATTCCTTCGATGTTTTCCCTCATTTTCGTTGTTTTATACGGTAGGTATGCCGTGTGGACGAGATACACTGCCTAGGAAGTGCCTACAGGACCCATCCTTGCCAAAGAATGGCAGTGTGTACCTCCCCCACGTGTCAGTGAATGCTATTGTTGTATCTTGTTGAGGTTATGATGTGCTACTGCTTTTCCGTTAGCCAAATGGGGTAATGTCAGTCCACTGAACCACCGCAAATGGTTCGATACCACGTTCGGCTAAGGGAAGCATTTCTTCCTTCAAGGAATGAAATAGATGACTTGAGAGACGAAAGGCAACGAAGACATATGCATGGTTTACGCTTCGCTTTGCGCGAGGAACTCTCGCAGGCGTCTCAACTCAAGGTGTGTGGGTCAGGCCCCGTCCAGGTCAGCCAATCCTTCCATTCAGCGGAGTGACTTTCTACTCCCCGCCCTTTAAACAGAGGCGTGGCAAATGTCTGCGTCTCCACTATCTCGTAGGGCAGCCACTGGACTCTAGAGCAAGCCCAGGGAGTTGAGGATGAGCGTGCCAGGGGGACGAGGGGGTAGAACGCTCGACCCCACTTCCATTCCGCTGGGTTGATGAAGTAGTACCATTCGTTTGTGAGTAGGATCAAACACAGACTGGTTTAAACGATGGACATTATATTGACCAAGAATGTATTCAAAATTTCTCCACGACAACACGTAGAAGCAGAGTGCGCGGCGCATCCCAAAACTAATTTCATTTACTTTGTTCTTTATTCTTCATCCTTTTATGCTTCGACTGACTCATAGCGAATGTCCTAGGGTACATGCAATCATGGTGTTTACGATGGCAAGAATTGGAGAATATGGCGCAATCCGGCATGAAAAATAGCCCTTGATTCGTTCGAAATGCAGGATATTTTCCCCACTCTTGTCGTCTGGATGACCGTTGATCGCGGCGAACAATAATCCTTCCTTCATGAATCGCTCCGGAGCTGTATCGGATGTCAGATGGGCGTGTCATTCTCTCGACTCCACGGGCCCATCGCGCTGAGGCTCCACCTCGTTCCTAGCGCCAGCCCAGCTTCCGCCTTGAAGCAACACAATGCAATAAGTTGGCTTCCTGTTGTTGGAAACAGCCTCCATACACAGCAGCAAGCTGGGCGGGCTTCGAACTGGATACCTTTGATTCTCACGTCTTCTGCAATGTGGTCTATTCCTTCAATTCCTTCCTTCACCTTCTAAATAAACCACTTGGTGTGCTACCTCTTCATGAAGGAATGTTTCCGAATGTTTCAAACCTTCGAGTGAAAATATGTAGCCCGAACGTACATAGTTGCTCCATTAAGTGTTACTATTATGAGCATGCCGAGGAGTGGACTGGTTCCGGAGCGACGCGATTCTCGGAATACATTATGGTCAATGAGACCATTAATGGTAATTCATCGATCCACTCTTCCTTATTTGTTAACCTGAGAACTACGTCGGGATGAATAGTGTTTACTGGGCATGCCTACGATTACATCAATACTTCTAGGACGTGCAGTAGTAGTTCTAATTACTTTACCCACCACTCGTTCTGCATTTATAAATAGTCCTTTCTAAGCTGCGTGGTCTTCAGGGCGTGTCTTATCAGGGTAGAAGTCTATCGTTTTCTATTCTTCACCGTGTTGCTTTTTCATACTTTTCTACCTTGGACACGTGTATGTACCACAGTCGGAGAGATGTCGGGTGTCGCGTGCACCCGATACCAGGTTCCCGGTTCGGATTTCCCGCCAACCATTCCATCCTTCGGGGTCGTTGAGTTGGTACCAGGCTTGTCTGGGATGGATTAAACACTGACTGGTCACCGCATTCATTGAATAGGCGTAATACGCTTTCAAATCGCCTCCGCAACATGTCGTAGAACTATTAGGTTGATGGAAAAGTCTTGCAACACTTTACGCTACTGCCTGTTAAATTTGTTAAAGCTCTTACAAATAATATCTACAGTATGGATCTTGTGTGGTGACGTCACAGTAAATTTTCGAAGCTTCCTCAAGCATACTATGAAAGGCCTCGTCGAGTACCAATACAGCAACAATGTCAACGATTAGCAGCAGCATCCTATGACCTATCGCCTACTACGAATTTCTGCAAGGCCATTTCGCAAGGTCTGCAGCCTCCAACATCTGCGCTGCATTCAAGGAGGAAGTCATTCACTAGTCCACAGTGGCCCGTTGGTATCAGCGCTTCAAGGCTGGAGATATCTCTCTCGAAGATCGACCTCGTTCCGGACGCCTCTCTATTGTGGAAGAAGACAGCTTGTGCGAAGCCTTCAAGGTGAAACCAAATTCAACCACTCGCGAATTGGCGGCGACACTTGGATGTACGCAAAGCACGGTCGTGAGGCAGCTGGAGATCCTTGGGTACCGCAAAGTGTTGTCGTCCTGGGCACCACATGAGCTGCGGGACTCTGACAAGGCATGCTGAATCAGTGTTGCTGAGTCGCCACTTCTTCGCCCGCACAGAAAGGGCTTTCTGAAGGACATTGTTACTGGTGATGAAAGCTGGGTTCTTTATGTTAACCACACCCGCAAGAGCCAATGGCTCCCACGCGGAGAACCGGCTCCAAGACAACTGAAACGTGGACACCACGAAAGGAAGGTTCTTCTGTGTTGCTGGTGGGACTCAGAATGCATGCTTTACTGGAAGTTGCTGGATAGTGAGACCACAGTCACGGCATACGTCTACGCTACCCAGCTCCAGAGCTTAGCCGACGCCATGCGCCAAAAACGTCCAAAACAGGAGAATGTCTACCTGCTGCACGACAACGTGCGTCCTCTTGTCGCAAAAGTGAGTCGCGAGAAAATCCAGGAGTTAGGCTGGGAAGTTCTGCCCCATTCACCGTACTCTCCAGACCTCGCTACTTCTGACTACCACCTGTTTGGAGCTCTGAAGCCGCATTTTCGAGGTAGAGAGTTCGATGACCGACGTTAACTGGAAATGGAGGTTTCTGAATCCTTTTCCTCACAGTCCTCGGAATTCTGGCGGAAAGGAATTGAAAGGCGACCTGAAAGATGGGCCAGGATCTTAGATTTGGATGGAGAATATGTAGTGGACTGAGTTTTTGTATATTGTATCATATTGTATTGTATTGTAATATTGTTGCGTTAGTGTTGCAAGACTTTTAGATCAACCCAATACATGAATGGGTGACGCATTCCGAAATAGATTGAGTAGCGGCTTGTTTTTTGTAGTGAAACACTGATAACGATTCGATTATCTGAAGTCCATGAATATCTCCAGTGAATCATGGGGGATAAATAAATAAATAGATAGTGCAGCTAGGAAAGGTGGACTATGAAAGCAATCATTGAATAACTTCAATCAGTCATGGTGGAGTAGGCCTTTTTCCTCGTCGATTCGTCAGCTTGAGTTTTTGGCGTTTTCTCATATTTATGAAGAGGTCCAAGTCCAAATAGAGGTCCAAATATTTGCCTCCTCTCCTAATCTGTCATAAAAACTTCTTCTTCTTCGCTTCTACTTTTCTAGCATCTGAGATCCGTGGTGAAATTCTACGGAGCAACCTGACAATTTCGAAGCTGCCATACATATGTCTATAGAGTGTCTTGCCTTTGCCAGCATAGTCATCGGTGGCGTAGTCCGAAGCAGCGCAGGCTGTCACTCGTACGCTTGAGTCGAAGTTCTTGGTTGGGTACCCGCCAACATCAGCAAAGCCTTCCGTCCCTCCGGGGGTTGGAGAGTTGATACCAGACTTAGCTATGAAGGTTAAAATACTGACATGCCCACCTACTGGCCACATCATGTCAGTCTATAGACCAGATACGCTTCAAATTGTTTCCATGATATTCTTCTGTTGTAGAGCACCTGGCGCATCCCACAAAGGGATTGATTACATAGGTTCTTTGCCCTCTGTATAGTGCTTTTTGTTACGCAGTATGAAGCCGTATAGGGCTCATTCGCTGTTTGCGGAGAGTTTAAGTGGTGTCAAAAATTATCCTGCAGTCAACTGTAGAAGAAGCAGAATGATCTTCTCTTTGTATAAACGTTTATTTTCTTCTTCTTTTGACCAGTCTCTAACGACAAGAGGTTTAATAACCCTGTCAATAAAGTGTCTACCATTTTCTTCTTCTAATGAAATTTTTTATTGAATGGAGATAAAAAGGAGAAAAGTCGCCGCGATTCTTCTTCTTTGGAATGCGCCAGGCGTTCTTCTTCCAAGGTTATCGTAGAGGAAATTTGACAGCGTATTAGCTTTTACAATGACTTGCGGTGGCCAGCCGATCAGAAAGTCAGTGTTCTATTCCTCTCAGATGACTGTAGTACCAATTCACCGTCCCCGAAGGGAAGGAAGGCTCGGTCGACCTGGGCGGAAAACCAAACCAAGAGCCTCGATTCCGGCTGCACGTAACAGCCGGTGTCTCTTCCTACTGCGTCACTTCACTCCCACTGTATTTTAGCACAGTAAGCCTATGTTCGTAGAGGATGAGAATGGCAAAAGCTCAGTAAAAAGACAATAGGATGAGCATATTTTTGGCAGAAATTCACTTCCGTATGAGCAGTGTTATGGTGCACATGTAGAAGTCACGCAACTTCTTAGCGCTGGTAATGGCAATTTATCTTATTTTTGAGATGTTCGTTTGTCTACAAAAATGCCGCAAATACGATAAAATAGAAAATTTCTTGCAGTTTAGTTGTTCCGTTTGCTCTTAATGGTTTTTGAAATGCACGGCGTACGCTGCACTCGACGCATTAGCCTATCCTTCCAACTTATCCAATGCAGATCTGCTTCCGATCGGCTCTAGTTAAGACCGGAATTTTGGCTTCCGTCTTGGAGCTCAGATTTCCGGTCGGCTGAGAGCTTGTGATTTGATGAGTGTCGGCCGAGTGGCTCACACCTCAGCGCATAGTGCAAATTTTCGACTCCTCGTCATTCCACTTCTACGGAGTGTCGTGGAGGCGATTTGAATGCGTATTTGACCCACAGAATGACTTGCAGTGGCCAACAGATGAACGGATTAGCGCTTTATCCTTCCAGACAATTATGGGACCATTTTAGCGACACCGGAGGCAAGAAATTCTTGGATGGCATAGGCGAGAAATTCGAACCAAGAAGGAACCTGGTGGCGGGTCACGCGTTAGCCGGCACTTCCTCCAACTGCGCTGTCACTTGACCAAGCTTGAGATTAAAACTAAATAAATATTTGAACGCGCGACACTACACGCGCCCAGGTGCTATGGTTGAACCTACCTTTTCACAGAAATTTGCTTAAATCTTTCTTTGCTATACCTCCCGTCGAAATATGAATATGGTTTGAATCTCTAGTGAAATCCAGGAGTTCTGTTGCGTAAAATTCAACTTGCTTTATTTCTATGCAGTGTATTGTTTCTAGACAAGGTCTAATCAGCTCAATAAAGGTTTTAGATAAATCTTAGTCGAGAGGGGGGGGCACCACAAGAAAACTGAAAAAAAAATTTAGGCAGTACGATCTGTCATGTCTATGAAATCGCAAGGAAAATTGTTCAAAATTATTCTCGTAGTTCATTTCAGGGTGTCGTCTCTAAAAACTAGTTTTCTTCCATTTTCGCCTCCGTGGTTAAGGAGTCAGGGTATACAGGGTGCGCATTAATTATGGGTTTCGGCGAAAATTTGTGGATTTAAACCGAAAGCGACATTTTTAAAGACAATTTAAGTGCTATGATTTTGTGTTTTGTTAGGTTATGCTATCCGGAAAGTTTTATGTATGTTTTTCGCATTCTAGACTATAGCTATAGCTCATACGAAGCGCATCGACATCATCGGTCTGCATCAGGAAGGTCAGGAGTCGATGAAAATTGCTCATCTTCTATCTGTTTTCCAGCGATTGGTCTGAAAGACGATGTAACGGTTCAAGGAGATTGAAAGTACTTCAGAGAGGGAAAGACCTGGTAGAAAGGTTTCTGTTGCAACTTCTGATACCATAAAAAGGATTCATCAAAGAGGAATGAGGAAGATGAGGAAAGGAAAGGCATCGGCACTACCTCTGTGAGAAACATTGTCAGAGGGAAGCTAGGACTTCCCCCTTACCGACATCAGGCGACACATTTCCTCTCGGCACAAATGAAGAGCGTTTTGCTGAAGAGATGCAGGACACTTCTGGAGCCCTTCGAAGATGACACGCACCGGAACATCGTTTTCAGTGACGAGAAAAGTTCACCAAAAGGACCTATTGTGAATCCACAAAACGATAGGATCCTCGCAGCAGATAAGAAGCAGGTTATTTCTAGAGGAAAAGTCATCGGGAAAACTGCACATACGAGCTCTGTTATGGTTTGATGTGCAATAACCTCAGATGGGAAGACGCCACTGGTGTTCGTCAATGCTGGAGTGAAGATCAATGAATAAATATACTTGAAATCGATCCTGGAGAAAGCTTGGACGCCATGGTCTATTACTTCGGAGAAAGCTCATGGTGCTTTCAGCATGACTTGGCTCGTGACCATAAGTCAAGTGTCATCCAGCAGTGTCCAGATGTCACCGCTCACGAAGAATGACCATCAAATTCACCAGATCTGAGCCCACTTAACTTTTCGATCAGGACAGATATGGAGCACAAGACCTCAGCTACAAGATACAACAACTTGGATTCGCTCAAAACTGCACTTAGGAAAACGTGGAATGATCCCGATGGGGACTATCTGCGTGCCACCTGCGACGTCTGAGAAGCTGCATGTGCGCAAGTAGAGGGCACTTCGGGTTAAGATTGTAATTTTTGATTGCGAAAGCACCTTAGTAAGCATTGCGAAGTGTTTTTATCCGGTTTGAATTGTTTGTGTTACTATGGCACTTCGATTATTTGAGGCCCTTAATTAATGCGCACGCTGTAGTGCCCTCTCGTAGGATAGTTTCGAGGCTTCCACTAGTTTTGGACGCACGAGTTTGCTTTGACCTGGCTATTCAACAGCGGTTAAATGATTCAAACTCGGTAAGTTTTTCCTCCGTCATAACTGAGCCCCAGTAAACAGAAATTTGACACCTATGTTTTCAGTAGTAGCACATGATTCAAAATAACAGCGTACGGTAGAACTTCATCCCGTTGATTTGCGATGCACAACTGCTAGCCCGTGTACTGCAATCGGAGCCGGCGCCGTGTCTCGTATGCCCCCCGAATTGGTTTCGTGGTCTGGCCAGACCAACTAAGCCTTTCGTTCCTCCTTGGATTCAGTGGAATGATACCTTACTTGTCTAGAAAGGATACAGCACTGATTTATCCATCGATTGGCTACCATAAATCATTGTATAGGCCAAATACACATTCAAATTACCTCCGCGACATCCCGAGATGTCGAATGCATGGCGCATCCGAAAAGGGACTGAGTAGCCGGTTGTTTATCCATGTTTGGTGTCTGCTTCAAAATGCACACATTTTTCCTTCATTGAAAGAGTATTGTCAAAGACGATGTGGAGACCGTTAATGGCTCCCTACGTAATGGAACCGACTTCGCGAGATCCCGTAAAAGTAGAATGCGCGGCGCGCCCCAAAGTCGGATAAGTTATCATCATCCTTTGTTTTTAGTCTTCACCTTCAGCATTTACAACAATACAGACAATGGCGGTATTCCAAATTTTAGCAATTGTATCTAGTAGTAATAATAGAATTCCAATATTTTAGCGGTTTTAGTCATCTGATTACATCAGATTTTATTGGTTAGAGTTTGTTTGTTGAAACGTAATTGGAACCGCACTCTACAATATGCGCAGAACATTTTCTTCTTTTCACTGTTCTATTATTTTTAAATTTTTATTTTTATCATTTATCATTATTTTGTTGCTTATAATTTATCATTTTTTCATTTTCTTTTTTAGTTTGTGTTATTTTGTTTTTAAATTAGATTTGTCGATGGTTTAGAATATGTCGTTCGGTACACATATAAACCAGTTGTTCGACACAGTTTACCTCAAAATTAGGTAATTAAACCAAATCTTTAATGTAGAAATACAGTGCACATTAGAGTGTCCTAAAAACATTCTACAAAAGAATGAAGAATAGAAAAATGGAGCATGAGAAGAGCGCCACGTGAATTTCCCATATGATTCTTTTATAAGGAGTTTTTTGTTTGCATGGCTCCCAATCTGATAAAGCTCTAAGCGAAAATTCCTCACAATATCCCACGAAATCGTCCTATGATCGCGAGAAAGTCGCGATATTTTTAATAATCTTTGTTTCTATGTCTTTCAGTTCACAGGGATAAGCAAGTACACTTAGACACAAAGTAGGAGGGACAATGCTCAAAATTAGTGAATCCTTTGCGTGGGATGCGCCATACACTCTACTTCTCCGCGATATTGGGATGCCGTTTGATCGTTCCCTGACATGTCTCGTTCCAATCCACCCATCGCGGATGAATTTAATGCCACTCCCATGAATTTCATCCATTCTCATTTTCCATCTATCAGTGACTACCTTGGGAATTTTGTAAAAATTGTCCGCGTTTCCATCTTCCTATCATGGCCTTTCTATCATGCTCATGTATGGCTCGTTTGCCGCTATTGTGATCTACTTAAGCTCTTCAATATTTGTTCGGCTTTTCAGATGTGTTCGGTTCGGTTGTGATGGATGATCATATGTACACCGGAGACCACTATGATCATGGTGCTTCTATACCGTCACAAATTGGTGATATCCGGCAATATGTAAGCCCACAGGCGGGCTCGGAGCCGAAGTTTGTAAGTTAATTCCACGTCGTTCAAAATCGCTTGAAAAACCGGAAAAAATACCTTCAAAATCATAGAAAATAGAACGTGGAACAAAAACTATTTAGAATGTGTGATTTCAATTTTTGAAGTATAGAAAACAACCACTATGCGTTGCTGCTAACAACGCCCTTTAAAATAAGATTAGGTACTGGTCATTAGTGCGGCCTACATGAGGAGGTAGGAGACTCGTAAGACTAATTCCAACGCAGGCGTTCCAGTCAGTGGGACGGATACGTGCAGTCGACGCTGTAATTGGCTTGCGTATGTTCGACATGGTGCTGTGATTGGTTGTGATTGAATTGTGATTGATTGGTTGTGAATTGATCATTTCCGCCTTGTAGGCCACACTAGCGACTAGTATTAAACAATGTTATGCACATTGTTTTTTGAAATAATTTTACAGTTCGTTGTATGACGTACAATGATCTTCATCGGAGCTTGCATAGCATTATTTTCTAAAAATTCTAAAAATTAAGTAGTGCTTAATTGCTCGTTAGTATTGGTCTTATGTTTCCTCGTTGAAGTTATTGTAGAAAGAGTATTACTTTGAACGGGCCCTACTGTCGTAGAAATTAAAAATTTGGAAAAAATTCGCTGTCGCTAAAAATCTCTCCATTTCTGATGATGAAAACTTTTTCTAAAAAAATTTCTATTTCTATTAAGTTGTAACGAATTAAATGGCACTGGCTCGCGCCATTTTTTGGCGCGTCTTTATGCGTTTGATCAAGAACAAACTGTAACATGTGGCATATCATTCAGAAGCGCAAACTTTGCTCTACCGGTGAGTTCCAAATTTTCTATGTAAAAGTGGGAAAACTTTAGAGTTTCATTGACTTTTTTGCAGATGGACAAAAGGGTAATCCGAGGCATTTACCTGAATGAATTCAAGCTGGGCACTACAGCTAAGGAGGTGGACGAGAAGATCAACGCCGCATTCGGTCAAGGATGTTCCACAATTCGGACGGCGTATCGTTGGTATCAGAAGTTCCGGAATGGAGATGAGAGCTTGGAAGGACATGAAGGTCGTGGGAGGCATAGTGATGTTGATGAGGACAAGCTGAGAGATGTGGTAGAGGAAGATCCACACAAAGGTACAAGGAGATAGCGAAGGTTCTTGGCGTTAGTCACAACACAGCTGCCTGGCATCTGAAGGAAATTGGAAGGACCAAAAAGCTGGAAAGATGGGTGCCTCATGAGCTGTCTGAGGAGCAAAGAAACGACGATATGAGATCTCGTCCGCACTGCTTCTACGGAACGAAACGGACCCATTCCTTGATCGCATCGTAACCTGTGACGAGAAGTGGATAATGTACGACAACAGGCGACGATTGGCACAGTGGGTGGACAGCGATGAGAGCCCCAAGGTTTTTGCGAAGCCGGAATTGCGCCAAAAGAAAGTAATGGTGACAGTATGGTGGTGTTCGCTGGGAATTATTCACCACAGCTTCCTCCCTCCCGGTGAATCCATCCGGCAGAGAAGTACTGCATTGAAATTGAAGAAATGATGAAAAAGTTGGAGGATATCCGGCCGGCCTTGGTAAACCGAAGGCGAGTTCTCCTTCTGCACGACAATGCTCGCCCCCATGTAGCACGAATGACGTTGCGGAAATTGAATGAGCTGAGCCTTGAAACTCTACCACATCCTCCGTTTTCTCCCGACCTCTCCCCAACAGACGACCATTTTCTTCAAGCATCCTTGCGACTTCTTGGTAGGGAAAATATTCAAATACCAACAGGATGCCGAAAGTGCCTTCGAAGATTTCGTCAATTCCAGAACTTCTGATTTTTATGCTACTGGGATAAAAAAGCTTGTGTCACGTTGGAAAAGATGTGTAGAACCAGAAATTTTTTATTTCGATTAATAAATTTGCCTACAAGCCGAGATATTAACTGTTTAAATTTACAGTGGTTCAGTGACATTTATTTCGTCACAACCTAATATTTTAAAACATTCGAACACGCTTACGATATCGTTCAGCGTTAGATCCGAAGTCTCCAGCTCTTTTTGACGTTCCAGGGCATTTTCGAAAGCTTTTTGTCGATCTCCAATTACCGCTTCCTTGAATGTTTCGACTGCCCATTAATTTAAGAGCACGAACACGAGCGGCTCAAACTATCGATTTCAATTAGTTTGAAACACGAGCTTATCTCGACTAAGAGCACATTATTTGCTCGCTGCGATTCTGCTCGACATGAATTTTTCGCAGCAGCATAGACATGAAGGGTTAGGAAACAATTTTTAAAAAAGTGAAGGGTTAGGAAACAATTTTTAAAAAATACTCATTTAATTTTGAAAAAAAAACGCATTAAAGGTGGCGAATAGGAGAGATTTGTAGGGCTGGATATCTCTTTGAAATAGTTCTAGCAAGTAAAATTCCACAGAAATGCCTATTTATAAGAAATTTGCAAGAGGACTAGTGCTAAAAGGAAACAGTCAGTGTTTGGAACCTCATGGGGCTAAAGCTATGGCGAGGACAGTTTTGGAACCCCTAGCGATCAACTTCAGGGGAAGCCCCGGTGAGATGCAAAGGCAGCTACATACTCGTCGCATTGAATTCACAGTTATGCGGCAAGGTTTTCGCTCACTGGTGACCAACTCTTTTCCAGTAGTTCAACGGGATTTTAAACACAAACGTTCTCAGTTTGATTTTAAAACTCATAATGATCAGCTTCGAGTGAACTTCCGTTGAAGTAGGACCGTAGCTACTCACTGCATGAAATTCAGCGACAGACGACAGGACTGTCGCCCAGTGGTTAACGAGTTTTCTCCAGCAGTTCTACAGTATTTTAAACAGAGGCGTTCTCGGATTGATTTTAAAACACACTGCGATCAGCTCTGGTGAACTTCCGGAGAAGGAAAAGGACAGATACTTGTCGAAGGGAAGTAGAAGGACAGATACTTGTCAAGTGAATTTCACAGACAAGCTGTGGGGTTTTGCCCAGAGGTGACCGACTTTTCTCTCGCAGGTCATCAGGATTTTAAACAAGCAAGTTCTCAATTTGATATAAAAACTTGATGCAATCAACTTCGAGTGAACTTCCGGTGAAGTACGAACGTAGCTACTCACCGCATGAAATTCACCGGCAGATGATAGGATTTTCGCCCAGTGGTGCCCGGCTTTTCTTCTGTAGTTCAACGGGATAAACATGCGAGTTCTCAATGTGATTTTAACACTTAAAGCAATCAGTTTCGGGTGAAGAAGTAGGAGTTAGCTCCTCACTGCATGACAGACGACTGGATTTTCGCCCAGTGGTGACCGACTTTTCTGCGGCAGATCTACAGAATTTTAAATTCTCCGATTGTTTTAAAAACACATTACGATCAACTCCCGGAACTTCCAGAGAACTAAAACGGCACCTACCTGTAAATTGAATCTCAGACAGGCTGTGGGATTTTGCCCAGTGGTGGCCAGCTCTTCTCCGGTAGTTCAGCAGCATTTTAAATAAGGGCGTTCTCAATTTGATTTTAAAACTCATAGCGATCCGCTTCATGTGAATTTTCAATGGAGTAGGAGAGTAGCTCCTCACTGCACGAAATGCACCGACGGATGACAGGATTTTCGCCCAGCGGTGACCGATTCTTTTCCAGTAGTTCGACAGAATTTTAAGGAAACTCGTTCACAATTCGATGTTAAAACTAATAGCGACCAGCTCCGGGTGAACTTTCAGTGAAGTGGGAGGTATGTAGCTACTCATCGCATCGAATTCGTCGAAAGATAAGAAGATTTTCGCCCACTGAAGATTAGTATTTCAACAGAATTTTAAACAAGAGCGTTCCATTATGATTTTAAAACTCTTATCGATCACCTTTGGGTGAAGTACCGGTGAATTAGGAGCGTAGCTACTCATCGACTGATGACAGGATTTTCGCCCAGTGGTGACAAACATTTCTTCGGTAGTTCAACAGATTTTCACTTTGAATTTTCAATTTGCTTCACGTGCAACGTTTGCAGTGCGACGCTTATCAATCCCAATTTCACTAACGCTACGTTATCCCACGCCGCCATTTAAAATCGTCAACCGCATTCACCAACAGTTGACCGCTGGGTGTTTCAGAGACATTCTCGCCAAGGCTGTGTCCTACATGGTGTTGTGCAGCGTTCATTAATCCGTTGTTAGGCCTAGGTTCTTATACTGTCGCTGCAGCTCCAGTCTATTTGGTCTGAGCCGTCGTTACGCATTGGAATCTGATGCTCATTAGTCGAGAACGACCTCCGTCTCACCACTCAAGTGGCCTCATTCTAGCATCATTTCGCTCGTTTAGTGGCAGATGCGGAAACAAGAGCGGACTATGGGGACGCTCATAGTGCTGACATGGACGGGAAGGGAAGGTTACGATGAGAGTTTGGAAGTTTGGATTCAAAATCGTGACAGACACGTTTGAGATTTAGCATCTCAGAAAATTGCTGTTTTAAATTACTTAGCGTACATTGTGCCGAATTATTTTTCAAATATTTATTTAGTTCATCTCTTTTTTTGCGTTCAACAGTGAACAGCCAATTTTGGAACAGCAGCAATAGTAACAAATTATAGCCAACAAAATGAAATATATAAAATCAGAATATTATGCCATGTGATGCGCGCAGAGTCCGGGAAAATTTCTTAAGCTTAAGTGCTTCCTGGCGTACTTTTGGGCTTGTAAACTTTCACGTTAAATATTGTATGGATGGTTTTTGTACGAACTACTTATTTTTTATCCACTTCCATTTTTATATTAAATGACCGCAACATCATCACTTCTAGCTGACGAAAGTAATGCGTATCCGTAGAGATTGCTTTTGCCGTTTTTGAGCTGGTGGTGTGAATGATTGAAAAAATACACCGCTCAACTTCCAAAATTCAGAAGTACATAGTAATATCTGCATTTTTACACGTTGAGCTGAAAATGAATACCTAAATTTCAATGTCAATCTTGCCAATACCAGCCGGTTGAAATTATCGGCATTCGTTTGTTTTTTCCTGCATTCCGACTGTTTTTGATCTATTTCTTTTATAGTTCTTTTGCTAGATCTATACGTACGCAAAAATTGAATCAATAAAAATTGGAACTCGTGGTTAACAATAAGTGAAGCACTCCTAGTGCAATGCGAAGTATAATAGTGAGCACTGAGCAGCTAATGCGGAAGTGATCTACTTATGCAACCAAAGTGGAAGTTGAAATGGACGAATAGGCGTAGCGTGGAAGAGGGTTCCCCGTCTGCTCAACTTTCGTACGATATTTTACCTAATTTCAAAAATTCTATGCAACCAAAGTGGAAGTGATTTACTTATACAGCTAAAGTGGAAGTGATCTACTTATGCAACTAAAGTAGAAGTGATCTACTTATGCAACCAAAGCGGAAATGATCTACTTATGTAACTGAACAATTATATCTTATTTGTGCATTGATTTCCTATAGCGTGAAAGAGAGTGGCTTCGTATGCTTGACTGGGATACGATATTTGATTTTATGTCTAAAATTCCCTTTTTTGTAGCTTATAAATTATGTAATCATGTATTCTATTTCAGGTGACTTACAGAATTTTCAGAGCTTTTAACAGGAGCATTTGTAAGTCAAAACATCAGAGGTAACGCGAAGACGTTTACTTCACCTGACGTTTTGAACAAATATTCACGTGAGGGGATACTATTGGCAGGCAGAAAATTGAAAAATATTTAGCTATTTGCTTGCGAATTTATTTCTGCATATCCTATTTGCATATCCGGAAGCCTGAGCTTTGACTGAAGGCTATAGGAAGGCGTTGGACGTCACGGCCTGTGTGGTGGCAATCGAAAAGCAGGAATTGCTTCCGGAAAAATCGCCTCTATTTGTTCAGGTTCCGGCGTGGGCTGTATGGCTATTCGCTGCCTGTTTTCTACTCATAATTGCCGTACTGCTGTTGGATTACTGTGTTATTCGACGTAATGCTCTTGGTAACACATGCTGTACACGATCACGTCAGAAACGCAACACGACTAGTGCGGTGCATCAGAAGCGCTCGACGAACATGCTGTTAAATGTATGAGTAGAACGTTTTGATTAGAAACTATCCTATACGGCACACGGCATCACAGCGGTCCGGTTCAGGCAACGAAGCGGCATCTTGGCACGGTGGTGAAAGTGCTGACGTGCTTTCATTTAAAAGGGGCACACATTTCCGACCGCGTCCAACACCGTACGCGACGCACCTGAAGTTTTCCTCCCCTTCCTTCGCGCGCGACGTCGCGCGCTCTCCGCGCGGCGTCGCGGATCAATGTCCTGAAGCCTCATTTACAACGACCTTACAGTCCTGTTTAATGCCCTGTAGAAAACATCCGCAGGCTCACTGGAAATACGGTGCTAAATCCGTCGAACCAGGGAATGTAAACGACTTTCATAGGAAACTGTAGAGCTGGCGCGAGTGCTCTAACCAAGATTTTCGATGAATTATCTGAACGCCTTAAGGAGTTCCCTAATCATAATCAAAAATGTTGTAGCTTCCTTTGAGGTCACAAGAAAGCTTGCGATGCTGGTAGAATAACAAAACTAAGGCATCGTTCAGTGTGCACGCGACGCGTGACACGATGTGAGGGTAAGCTCCCATATCGATTCATCGCGTAGCGCGGTCGATATGGAAACCTATCGCGTCGCGCATCGCGTGCACACTAAACGTTCCCTAAAACGCTTCCTATAGCACAGTCGGCTTTCGCGTTCACTCCGATTCGAGAATCTGGGTTCAATGCCGCCGAGGCCAGCAAAGTTTTGCATTCCGGGTTCGGCGAATTGCAACCAGGCTTGTCTGGAATTGATGAAACACTGAATTGCTCATCGGCAATTCACTGTAAGACTACATTACAAAGGATCGCATTTATGTTGACCTAGCATTACCTTGTAAAGGTAGAGGGCGTGGCGCATCCGATAGAGTGAATGCTTTTCGCTTATCTTCATTGTTTACGCTTTAACTGAAGTAAAATAAACTAGTATTACGCCATCAACTAAGCGATCGATGAAAGATAAGTGGGTTAATCATTTAATCGATTTAGGGATGCGCCACGCATTCTACTTCAACGGAATATCGTGGCAACAATTTGAATGGTCTATAGAATGACTTTTTGTGGTCAGCCGATCGACTCATCACTTCTACTTTCCCATGCAAGTTACGGGCACTAATTCACAGCTCATCGGATTAAAGACTTGGTTGGTTTGAACGCTAGCCGATAAGTCTATAATCGATAAGAGCGGAAACCGGCGCCTTTTCCCGATTGCGCTACACGCGCCAATGTTATGTTCAATGTTATGTTTACACCGAGCGCCTTTTAAGTTGAGACATTGTTTTGCTGGGTACTTTGTCAGCCATAGCAGGGAAGAGCAACGAATGATTCCTGATGAAATAACGACTTTTTACTAGAATTTTGTTGTTGTTTTCGTATCTGAAAGGGGAGGACGGCTATCGCAGAAGCAATCAAGGAAGCTGCATGCATTTTTCGTTCCAAGGCCACGCTCAAATGTCTAAGTAGACAACTCCGTAACTTTGCTCGAAAGACGAAAATTGGCAAAAAAATTCGAAGTGCTTCTCGTCCTGCGGGAAAATTAGGTTTCCATTTCCCACATTGCTAACGCTTTTCCATCAAAATTGCCTCTTTCGCCTTCAATTCACCGTAATGAAGCAATAAAAGATAAAAGGACAATGGATAAAGCGCAGGGGGTTGACTTCAATCGCCAGTTTCTGGAAGACGTGCATCAAACACTCCAGCTTCCGGAAAATTTTGAGGTGATTTGGATTTGAGTACAAGAACAGGCGAAGCCAAGCCTATAGACAAGTCAGTGTTGTATATCTTCTAGAGAATTTTGATACTAATTCATTGACCCTGGATGGATGAAAGGTTCGGGTGATCCAGGCGCGGGTGCGCACTTGCAATCGATTAATAGCGCCTCGATCGATAGATTTGCCCAGTAAATCCTATCGAATGTGATTTATGCATTGAGGCTGAATAATGGAAAACGGTGCAGTTGGTTCAAGGAATAGGGAGCGTTTAGTGTGCAAGCGACGTATGACGAATGACGAGCACTTGTATCGATCGCGCGACGCGATGAATCGATATGGGATTCATCACTACATCGCGTCCCGCGTCGCGTGCACACTAAACGATCCGAAGGAGGATAGAAGTGGACCAGTCAGATCGCTATTCTAGCCGATACTAATTGTTAACGTGACTAGTATTATAATAGGTGGGAACGCGCCGGCCAGTCACATCCAACCAGAACACCGGCAGCTATGTGGGCCATATTAGCGACTAGTACCTCGGGGAGGGTGAAAAATTCCTACATCTGGAATTTATCAGTCTGCACTCCTATGCTTGCTTGATCAATTCTGATGCAGGGGTCATGCCTGATCAATTCTGATACCGATGCTGAGTGCATAGGTTAGAAGTTGGCCCTACCCTCCCACTCCTTGCGCCGTGCCAAATTGCACCACCAATTCCGCGAAGCCAGCGATGGAGCGAATACTGCGTAGACCGTACTAAACCTAGGGAGGAACTCTTTCAGCCATCTGAAAAGCGTCGCCGTCGTCGAACCGCTGCTGATGTGTGCCTCTTCTATTCTATCTATCTGTCTGATCTCTATCTGTCTATCAGTCTGTCGTTTATGTTGAGCGTGTTTCCATTTCCATTTTTCTCACCGAACCACGATTAAATAGCGATAGTAAAGCATGAGTATCATTTCAGCGGCATCTCTTCACATGTTCTTCTGTTCAGAAATTAAATCGTCAAGGGCAATGTGCCGATCAGGATGTGTAGCCCTTCCAGTCAGTCGTTCATCCTTCCTCCTCTTCCTTCCTCATAGAAGGATCGACGCCGCCAGATTTATCATATATACCATATTGGGAATCGCTGCGACACAAAAACTTACTTAAGCTGGCCGATTTCACAACCACGTGTTCATCTAGAGTCACTCTGCTCAATTACCTCCTTGTCAATGTGTTACGAGTCTGTCTGTTCCAGAGTCAGTATGCTTTTTAATGTTCGTTTCTTTGAATTTATTGAGTACACACGGTTGGTGTCTGTGTTTGTGAATGTGTGTCTGAGTGTTTCATTGAATGTGAAGAATAATATGGTGACATTTAATGTTTCTCCTTTTCAGATATGCATAAATGTTAATAGTGATACACATCAGAACGTATTGTGATGGTTTCGAGAATTTCGCAAACGGTCTAGTGCTTTTCTTTGTCCATATGTGTGCTTAGCAAAGATCCTCCCCGATGTCCGTTTCAGGCATGGAGTGTGTTGGTTGCGGAATGAGCGAAAGTCCCCTATTGATCGGTTTCTATAGATTGTTTGTTGCATATTTTCTATTTTATCAATAAAGCATATCAACTCGAGCAGGCGCACGTTTGATCTGCCTCTCCCTGAATCAGGCACGCTCTTCAACAGGGTACTGATCTGGGAACACAGTCACCACTCCCACGAAGCATTGTGTCTGTGTGTGTCCTCATCACATAGTCATTCAGCTTTACAATTCTGAGTGGAACATAAGCCTGTGATGCATTCACCAACTTCTCATGAACTTTCACTATTAGTGATGGGAATCCTGGTCAGTTATTTTTTTTTCTCAAAAGTTCATTTATAGGCAAGCTTCGGTGGTTTAATTTTCCATCCGTGTCCTTGACACACGACACATACAGGAGTCTTTGGTGACGCTTTATCTCAAACTTGGGTAATTAAGCCTATGCATAAATGTTAATAGTGATACACATCAGAACGTATTGTGATGGTTTCGAGAATTTCGCAAACGGTCTAGTGCTTTTATTTGCCTGTATATGTGCTTAGCAAAGTTCCCCATGTCCGTTTTAGGCATGGAGTGCGTTAATTGCGGAATGAGCGAAAGACCCTCTTGATCAGTTCCTGTAGTTTGTTTGCTGCGTACTTTCTATGTTATCAACAAAGCATATAAATTCGACCAAACGCGCGTTTGACTTCTCCCTGAATCGGGCACGCTCTTCAACAGAATACTAATCCGGGACCGAGCACAGTTGACACAATTCCCACGAAGCAATGAACGAAAACTCCTTCTTGATCAGTTTCTATAGTTTGTTTGTTGCGCATTTTCTATTTTATCAATAAAGCAATATCAATATTTTCTATTTTATCAATAATATAAATTCGACCAGACGCACGTTTGATCTGCCCGTCCCTGAATCAGCCACGCCTCTTCAACAGAATACTGATCTGGGACCGCAGTCAACACAAGATGAATTTCCACGAAGCATTGTGTTTGTGTTTGTCCTCATCACATAGTCGTTCAGTTGTACAATTCTGAGTAGAACATGGGCCTGAGATGCATTCAACAGCTTCATTAACTTTTCACTGCCAGTGGTGGGAATCCTGGTCAGTTATTTTTTTTCTCAAAAGTTCATTTATAGGCAAGCTTCGGTGGTTTAATTTTCCATCCGTGTCCTTGACACACGACACATACACATACACAGTCTTTGATGACGTTTTTCCCCAAACTTGGGTAATTAAACCTATGCATACATTTTAATACTGATACATACATCAGAACGTATTGTGATGGTTTCGAGAATTCCGCAAACGGTTTAGTGCCTTTCTTTGTCCGTATATGCGCTTAGCAAAGTTCCCCATGTCCGTTTTAGGCATGGAGTGCGATAGTTGCGGAATGAGCGAAAGACCCCTCTTGATCAGTTCCTGTAGTTTGTTTGCTGCGTACTTTCTATGTTATCAATAAAGCAGATAAATTCGACCAGAAGCACGTTTGATCTGCCCGTTCCTGAATCAGGAACTCCTCTTCAACAGAGTACTAACCTGGGAGCGAGCACATTCCAACACACGCTGAATTCCTACGAAGCACTGTGTGCGCCCTCATTACCTAGTCATTCAGCTTTACAATTCTGAGTAGAACATGAGCCTGCGATGAATTCAACAGGGGGGGGGGGAGGTTCAACAGTATATTATATTAGGTTGGCAATTAATTTCGTGGACTCTCAAGAATCTTCAGCAAAAGTATTTATTAACAAATAACTAATGCCAATCTTTAATTGAAATAAGATCCCTCAGAACGCAGAAGTGCTTCCTATATATCAGGTAGCTGGTCTGTCCCACGGCCATAGAATTATTGTGCTTTTAAGGCCAAGAATCTTTGGAGGTGCATTTTGACTCGGTCCACATTAATAAATCGTCTTCCAACCAAGAAGTACTGCACCGAACTAAAAATGTGGTAGTCACTCGGCGCATGGTCTGGGCTGTAAGGTGGATAAGTTTGACGCTCCCAGTCAAGGTCTTCTATTTTTTGAAGCGTCCGGTTCGCTATGTTCCCTGTGTTTGGTGGTGTCAAGAAGGTATTAACTTCTGAGAGCTCTTCAAGAACTGTTCCAGCATTAATGCTGTAATCCACTCTTCTCAACCTGGCCGCGCGCAGGCTGAACTCCGCTGGAATCGGTTCAGATAGATTTTCAGGAGCGGAACTATCTATCAGCAACATAACGCCAGATCACACGTCACGAATCGGGAGCTTCAAAAAATAGAAGACCTTAGCTGGGAGCGTCTAACTCACCTACCTTACAGCACAGGCTGTGCGCCAAATGACTAGCACCTTTATAGCACGCTGCAGCACTTCTTGGTTGGAGGACGATTTATTAATGTGGACCATGTCAAAATACACCTCCAAGGATTCTTGGCTTCAAAAGCACAAAAATTCTACAGCTGTGGGATGGGCCAGGTAGCTGATAAATGGGAAGCAATCCCGCATTCCAACAGATCTTACTTTGGTTGAAAACTGTTATTTGTTATTTGTTTATGAACACTTTTGTTGAAGGCGCTTGAGAGTCCACGAAATTAGTTGCCAACCTAATATTTTACGAACGAGTACAAGTACGGAGCCCGGATGAATGAAAACCTTGGTTGGCCTGGGTGGAAAATGCGCACCAGGGACTTCGAATCGGGTGCAAGCAACAACCGACTCCTCCTCCGGGTACGCTACCATGCGCCCAGGTCCTATGTACATATTCCATAGCATTTATGTCGGTAGCGGCTATTACTAAGATTTCGGATATCGCGGATGTTACGTGCGGTCAAACGGCGCCGGTGGTGTAAGGCGAACATCGCTGCCCGGAAAGCAGAAGATGCGGGTTCGAGTCCCGCCTGGCGCAACAGTTTTGATCGTAACAAAACATCCTGTAACAACATATAGCCTCTATATCAGCCGCTCCAGGCTTAAACAAATGTGTTCAAGCATTATTACTAAGATTATATCCCGTAATATTTCAAAGGATAAAAGTGAGCTTTACGAGCTCGAGAATGACCCGTACAAGTTGGCTTGAAAAGGTGAGTACACTGTAAAAAATATCGGCTTAATAGGATGTATCCAAAAACCACAATAATTTTTGACACGTCCACTTAACATCGGTCAAACTGTTCACACTAGAAGTCTTTCTTATGCATCATGGTATGCTTATGCCTTGGTGATCAGAATAATGAAATTTAATACGTTTTATTATTAGCAGAATATTTAGGTTCTTAACGGGTGTTGCAAAAATTACAACTTTTCCGGCAATTGGTCACCATAAATCCTTTATGATTTGGGTGATTGCACAGCTCCTTCAATGCCCACGCGCCACAGTAGACGTTGCGATCTTCACAACCTGAAACACGAATAGACCGTCAGCACATGAAGAGTGTAGAAAACAACTGATGTTGATGAAGTTCTTCGTGCCGATCTACGCACTCTAGCTCAGAGTGGTCCTGGGGCTGGATTCATCGAGCAGCTGCTACGGATAGAGATACCGTAAGGGAATCAAGGGTGGTGTACTAAGCCTCTCGCGAGAACAGCCGATCTCCATTAGAGCGCCATTTTGTCAACGGGGCGAGGAATCCCGGCGGATATGTGGATATACCCACGACGATTGTCGAGTATTCTATACCCACTGATATACTCACAATGTGGCGGGTAAGGTTTACCATGAATGCCTCATCGTGGGTACGTCTACTCCCTATACCCCGCATAACCGCGGTTATGGGAGTTGATGAATCCACCCTTCGATAGGGTTAGGGTCGATAGGGTTTACTTAACTCCTTGCACACTTGATTGGACTATTCCTTGGAAAGTGGCAGGTGACAAACAAACAAACCTGGTGCTAATACACGACAATCTAAATTTTTAGAAAATATAATGTACCTGGCAGGCAGTACATCTTCTTGAGTATCTCCACATCGGCGGCACTCATCGCATCTCGCTGACCCAGAAGGCCGATGTTTCTTGCTTGGTCCACCTAAACACTCATTATATTAGCTGGGATGCTTAGTACCTGGCATCAGGGAACTCATTCATATCTAAAAGTCAAAAACTGGAAACAAAATTGCAGAGACCAAAGTGCAGATGAACAGGCATCTGTAAAAAAAGTTAACGCTTTGTATTTTTCCGATTGATTTTTAAGTTTCCGTTGGGTTGTGAGCTATGTAGCTGATGTTTAGGCTGACTGTGAAGTTTCTCGAACTGCTTCATTTTTCACTTTTTCTGTTGTTGTCGCTGAGTGTTCACTAGATCTTTAGGGTACAGGACTGGTAGGGACGGGATTCCACCTAATCTTCTTCTAAAAGATTTTGTAGTAATTTGTAAGCTCTGTAAGCAAGATGTCGTCAGACTCGAATCCGTTTAAAACAATTTTACTAGGGAACTTTGGATAACACTTCATGAACATGACTACGCCACCATTCCCTCACCATTCCTGTGGAATAAAAATCGAATCGAAAAAATTCAATCGCCTTCATATCGTAGAAGAAGGAACAATCTACTATTTATAGTCTTCAAATTGATAAATGGCTTGGTTGGCCTCTCCGTAGAGGAATTTTATTCATACTTTTCTTTTTGCACAAGGCGTGGGCAGTGGAAGATCCGGTTTCCTAGGCCAACAAGCGATATAAGATCTGCATTCGTCACTTGCAGAGCTGACACGGAATTTTTAAAGTTGCCAAAAAAGCCACATTACCAAACTCACTGTATGAGACAAAAGGCTCGCCAACCGGTATCTTCAGGGTGCGACTTACTATTTAGAAGTTTATCATTTTCTGTTCTTTACATTCTATTCTTCTTCTTCTTCTTCTTCTTCTTCTTCTTCTTCTTCTTCATCTTTCGTACTTATTCCTGCCTTCGCTTGGTCCTCTTATTAGTTGTTTGCCTTGTTGCACAGAGTCCAATGTATTAAACAAGTAAATAAATAAATAAGTAAATAACATGGTAGAAATTAAAAAAGAACATGCGGCGTAGAGTACGCCAGGCTGTCTTATTAGCACGCTAACCTTATGCACCTAGTCCTGATAATCGGTCAAATAGATGCCAAAAACAGGAGTTCTAACAGAGGGAAGAAAGGTGAAAAAATACGGCAGATCGAAGCAATATGCACATGGAAGAAATTCGAACAACTCTCCATATCACCATAGCCAAGCAGTCGACGAGCACTCATCCCGTTCAAGAGATGCGTAAGCCTCGTGCATACTTCCAGGATGAGTTTTGCAGAGCGACGCGAAAGAATTTGAACTTCTCTGTGCTCGTCGCATTGCTCATCGCTCTGCAAAGAAGCGCGACGGTGATCCGTCCAGGACCAACGCTAAACACCGCGCGCGGCGCGAAAAAGTATGCCGTGCCCGCGATGGGCGCGGGAAGCCATCGCGCATGCTGACCGCCACTGTTGCGGCTGCCGCGGCGAAGTTCCCTTTGACTATTCGACCGCGTGCGGCGGAGTGGCCATGAACTGAGCGCCGCGATGGCATCGCGGCGATGGAAGTATGCCCCCGGCCTAAGGACATGACGTGAAAAGAGGGAACCTGCTGACGCGAAAACTTGAGAAGGTTTCTTGATTTTTATTAGAATATGAGGTACACTAGACTTCCAGAGATCTTTACATAGTTCTGCTCACCTTTGGTATCATGGTTGGTTTGGCGATGTTAACAGCTCCTGTATATGCGTTGTAGTGCATTATGCTGCCATAGTCATACTTCACTCCATATCTATAAGAGAAAAAGATGAATTATGTACAAAACCAGCGTCGGTTGCGGGCTTCGCCCGCACCCGACTCTGGCCGAGTGGGCCACGCTAGGCTAGCCGGCTTCGCTGGTGTCGTGTGTGGTGAGCCATGTGGGGTCAAAAACCCCACCCAATCTCGAGCCCGCTAGGGTCCCCACAACCCAGCGTCGGTTGCGGGCTTCGCCCGCACCCGACTCTGGCCGGGAAAAAAATGCAGAACGGAGCAACCAGTTGTCATACTGAACAGTGGAAGAGAATTCAATTTCTGTAGTAGCAGCAACCCTGGTCGTGGGGTAGTGGTAAAAGTATGGCGGTAAAAATAGTGGAATGTTGCACCACACAGGAGAGCTGGGAAGGAACACTGAGGTATCACCATTAGACACTATTGGGAAGAGACCTTTTTCGAAATCACCCTACGTCAGGCAGTCGATGGCAGTCGATGGTAAACAGCATTGGTGGACAACTGTCAAGCGTCTTCGTTTGCACAACTGGCAACCGCACCGCAAACTTGGGTGATTAAACCGTATAGCTAGCCAGTGTACGAATTGCGGGTGGCTACCATCGGACAAAAACCCTTCCTCTTTTATATATTATATATAAATATATATTATTATGTACAAAATATAAAATATATACAATTTTTACGTCGGATTGAACATTTTTTCAAATCAAAATGAACACCTCTCAAATTGAATTGGACCCTTTTTAATAAAATTGGACACTTTTTAAGTCAAATGGGTACTCATCTAAACTAGCTTTAAGAATTTTGAAATCAAAGCGATCGACATAACCTTCAGGCGTTGAAACTACAGACTCAATCACATGTGAAGAAAATTTTTTTCAAGGAAAATTTGATATAACTTCATTTGATAACATAAAAAATATAAAATAAAAGAAAAGAAAAAGTAGTTTTTTCACTCTTTCACGACATTGCCCGACGACCACCATAAAAATAGTTCATGGCAAGTTATCAAACATTTAATAGTACAATATTAATCCATTAAGACAGCTACGGTCAAGGTGGTCCATGGGAAACTTTATTGGTTACTATTTTATTCATATCTAATAAATAATGCAAATAAAATAATACAAAATTGACGCGATGAAAAAATACGCGCTGTCTCACGCGGCAGTCACGTGAAAATCACGCGTGTCGTGAAAGGGTTAAAGGAGTAAAGATAGGAGTAAAGAGTTCAGGAAGGAAATAAGACATAGCTCCATAATAAAGTTATAAAGAGGTCAGTTTCACCGCTGTCTTCAGACAAACTTATGTGTTATGCTCTTCCCCTGTTTCGTCGGTGAAGAAGATGGACATATTTTACGTTATTTTTAAAACCTGTCTATGCGATTAAAGAATTAAAAATGAAAAATAGAAATGGAAAAAAGATAAGTTGCACAAAGCTGCGGAGGAAAAAAAAACAGGAGAAACGAAGATAATGAGAAGACAGGGAGTTAGAAGCGAATTGACACATATGAGTGTAAGAGTGATGATAATGAACGATACGAATGAATGAATGAACGATAAAAATCTGTGAAACAAATAACGGAATGTAGACAGTTGAAATTGAGATTGCCAAGTTAAAATGCTACTCATAGGCCGTTCGTTTGAAATAGGATAAGCGAAAAAGCGAAAATGGAAGCGACCACAACAGGAACTAGATTGCGGTTCTTAGACGAGGTGTTGATGATGTGGAATGCTTCGTGATTTATCCTAGTCGGAGGGGGGGGGGGAGCATTTCTCATTTCTAGTACAGCGGAACAATAGCGAACAGTGTGACCTGTCCCTGCCAGGACTGTATGAGAAAAAACCCTGTGGGCTACTTCAGTATGACCTCATTGTAAAAAAAGATCGTTTTAATTTTTGCCGCTGTGCAATAGACAGAGTGAACCCTCCAATTAGGACAGTGCCTATTTTTGGCATTTACAACTCACGTGGTATAGAGCTTCGAGTCGGCCACCACGAAGTAGTCGTAATGCTGCGGATTGATGTTGCTCCAATCGACCGTAATGTGTTGATCACGATCCATACGAAGATGCTGGTGGTTCAGACCCAGCGCGTGTAACGTCTCATGAAGAGCCACTCCTCTCGCCTAAATATTCTATCATCCCAACTGTTCCGTGTCTTAAAAATTTGCGTGGCCTTCATGAGTTTTTTGGTCCATGTCGCGAATGCGGGCAGTACTGGGTGGTAGGAGCACGCCAGCCAATCACACAGCGTCGAATGGGTGTGCCACTGAGCATACATTGGATCCGACACCGATTTTCCGGATAATCGGATGATTCGGATAGGCCATTTTTCAAACGCCCGGATCTTCGGATGATTCAGATGAGGGCAATTTCGAAAACCCCGGATTTTCGGATGATTCAGATGAGGGCAATTTTAGAAAACACAGATCTTCGGATGATTCAGATAATGCGTTTTTCGGCCGAACCGGATTTCGGTTTTCCAATTCGGATACAACCGGATAATTGATATATTAGAGGCACGCAACCTCTTAAAAACGGAACATCTCAGTAACTCCGCGTTTATTTCATTGACCTCGCCTTGAATAAGGTGGTTATATGCCCTGGTAGCAAAGCACATGAATGCCCAATTACATCATAACTGACCCAGCTCAATTCACCAAGGGAGTGAATACATCAGTGCTACGTAAAAGATGTCGTACTTGGCTACTTTACGAGGAGAGCCCTCCCCAGAGCTACTTTGCGCTTCCAGAACAAACAAAAAACAGCATTAAGACCCCAAAGAGCCAATTCTCAATAGCGAGTAGGCAATTTACAGCGAAATCTTGTAAAGGACAATAATGAAACGACTACGAAACGTCCTGCAAGAAATTTCTCGTGCTTTGAAAGGGAAGGGCTTAGCGTGTCTGAACGGAGAGAGCGAGTCATATAGGAATAATTCCCACTCCTCAATTAGTATAAAAATGTGTTTCTTTTTTTGCCAAGTAGATAAACCCGAGGAGTAGGGGATCCTTGAAGTTACAGTGAAATCGGCGCCTCACGAGTTCGGGGCTCTTGTACACCCGCGATGCTGCTGGCGGGAAGCGGCACGTAGCGCGGTAGATAGCGACGTTGCTCCATGAGAGGGAGGTCGGGTGTTCGACTTTTTGCGCTGCTGCATTTTTGTATTTCAACTGATTGATTGATTTGAGAGATTCTGACAACTATACCACTTTAGATGTTGCTGCGCAGTTTTTCCAGATGTATTCCATGGAGAGCAACTTTGCTGCCACCTTATTATTATGTTTATTACTGGCCGGTTTTTTAACCAAAAGGCGATGAGAAAGCTCTTCAACATAATGCTATATAAAAGTTTAACATCAGTGATACACAGACACAAAGTGCATGAAACAGAAGCACTGGTGAAAATACAGACAGCGTACAATACCGCTCCTAATTCGTGAACAATCGACGCTTTGCGACAGATTTTTCCGTCGCATACCGTCGCAGTGCCATAACTTCGTTCAAATTTAATTATATGAAAGTTAAATTACACCATTAGATTCACCTCCCTTCTACCAATCCAACTACCTGCATGATCTGTGGAATTAGATATTCTTGACCTAGTTGTGGAGCTCGTCCTCTCGAACCGTTGGGAGCAGGAAATTCGGGAAACCGAGCACACCGCTGAATTCGGCTAATCGAGTAGAGTTCAGATATGCAATTAACTTTTACTCTACTCCAAAGTTGACCTACAACACCGCTCAAATTCTTTGAAAAAACATCGGCTTGCCACAACTTACTTTAAAATTGCTCCTGTGGATTCCAATTAACACCATTCGAATCCCCTCTTCACTGCGCATTCGATGCTTCCAAGTTGTGTTTACTTCGTCAACCTATTACCTAGTTATGGCGCATTTTCGTCTGGAGGGCCCTTAATTGATTTACGACCTCTCCAAAACTGCCATTGACGCACATTTCGGACACTCCACCAGCCGATTTCAGCGAAATCCGGAATTCTCTATTTCTCTTAAAAGATCTGAATTCAGCTTGCTGTGACTATCATAGTGACACTAAACACTGCTTAGTTTTGTTGATTTTAATCTCACCGCATATTTATTCCAATTGCTCGCAAGGTCTACTTTCAGGACGTCCTTTCTCACTGACCACCCCCTCCTTTGCAAGCACTTATCTACGTTGATTTAGCTGAGAAAAGCTCCTTTCACGTCTGGTAAAATAGTTTCAAGAGCTAAAAAGCGGCCGCTTTAATATGTCTTCAAAAACCCTGTTTTTCGTCCATTGTGGAGGATTCCCCCATTTCGAATTCGTTGTAGCGTGTATAAAAAAGCAGTGAAGGTGATCCAACTTTTTTCAGTGGACGGTAATATGCTCGGCATTCTAAAACTAGCAGCAAATAATACTGGCTTTCTTCGGGGTGGTAATTTTGTGGCCTTTACTGCCATCCAAATTTCGTATTTTATCTCGTTTTCTTCAGTTTAACCTTCGGGTTGTTCTTGAATGAGAAAATGGTTTGGTTAACCGTTTTCGCCGCGTCAACAGCTCTTCGGCAATATAATATGGCTCAAATAGGATATGGTCGAAATTTTGCCCTTTCTGCACGCAGTCGGTTCTGAGAGTGGGACTTGGACTCGGCCCGAGCCCTGTGCTCGGCCGCCGAGCACAGGGCTCGGGCCGAGTCCAGAACCGACTGCGTGCGGAAAGGGCAAAATCTCGACCATATCCTATTTGAGCCATATTATATTGCCGAAGAGCTGTTGACGCGGCGAAAACGGCTAACCAAACCACTTTCTCATTCAAGAACAACCCGAAGGTTAAACTGAAGAAAACGAGATAAAATACGAAATTTGGATAGCAGTAAAGGCCACAAAATTACCACCCCGAAGGAAGCCAGTATTATTTGCTGCTAGTTTTGGAATGTCGAGCATATTATCGTCCACTGAAAAAAGTTGGATCACCTTCACTGCTTTTTTATACACACTACAACGGATTGAAATAGGGGATCTTCCACAATGGACGAAAAACAGCATTTTTGAAGACATATTAAAGCGGCCGCTTTTTAGCTCTTGAAACTATTTTACCAGACGTGAAAGGAGCTTTTCTCAGCTAAATCAACGTAGATAAGTGCTTGCAAAGGAGGGGATGGTTAGTGGGAAAGGACGTCCTGAAAGTGGACCTTGCGAGCAATTGGAATAAATATGCGGTGAGATCAAAATCAACCAAACTAAGCAGTGTTTAGTGTCACTATGATAGTCACAGCAAGGTGAATTTAGATCTTTTAAGAGAAATAGAGAATTCCGGATTTCGCTGAAATTGGCTGGTGGAGTGTCCGAAGTGTGCGCCAATGGCAGTTTTGGAGAGGTCGTAAATCAATTAAGGGCCCTCCAGACGAAAATGCGCCATAACTAGGGCATAGGTTGACGAACTAAACACAACTTGGAAGCATCGAATGCGCACTGAAGAGGGGAGTCGAATGGTGTTAACTGTAATCCACAGGAGCAAATTTAAAGTAAGTTGTGGCAAGGCGACGCTTTTTTAAAGAATTTGAGCTGTGTTGTAGGTCAACTTTGAAGTAGAGTAAAAGTTAATTGCATATCAGAACTCTACTCGATTAGCCGAATTCAGCGGTGTGCTCAGTTTCCCCAATTTCCTGCTCCCAACGATTCGAGAGGACGAGCTCCACAACTAGGTCAAGAATATCTAATTCCACAGAGCATGCAGGTAGTTGGATTGGTAGAAGGGAGGTGAATCTAATGGTGTAATTTAACTTTCATATAATTACATTTGGACGAAGTTATGGCACTGCGACGGTTTGCGACGGAAAAATCTGTCGCAAAGCGTCGATTGTTCACGAATTAGGAGCGGTATTGTATAAAGGCTGCAGCCTCCTCACAGTTTGCTTCCATAAATGGACCAATGAGATCGGCTCCATAGATGAAAGCAAATTGAAGACGTACCCTTTCCTCCGAAACAAGAGTTCCACCCGAAAACGATGTCATATGCCCAGTGCTTGTTAGCCTTTCCACGTCTATCAGTTCATCTTGCGTACCCCAACATTCTTCTTGTCTTTCCACCACTGTCGGCTGTTCGTCTTCGTCAAATTCAAGTTGACGTGCTTCGAAATCCTTGAGTATGTTGGCCATCCGATCGGCCAGCCTGATTTCTTCCCTCGAAGGCTCTTTGTCTAAAGGTGGACCACGCTTCAGCGTGAGCGGTTGGATCACCACTCGAGCATCGGCGGCATTGTTGATTTTAGGTTTTAGAGAACCTCCAACCTCTGATTCCCTGGTGACAGACAAAGAAAAGGGAAAAAGTGTATCGATGCCGTTTAGGTTATTTTGCGGGATCCGCAGACTTTCTCCTTTTAACTACATCCTGGTCTCCTTTGAAAATCCGAGCAGGATGGTTTTACCCGAGATCCTTGGCCGCTGTAGGGAAACAAACTGTGAGGGGCCTGTAGCCTTTATACGCTGCCCGTATTGTGCCCAGTTCTGCTTCATGCACTTTGTACCTGTGTATCACTAGGTAGAATATTTATGCATCATCATGTTGAGTACCACAGCATGCAGCTGGGAAATGGGAAGAAAACATCTGAAAACGGTATAGACGTCAGAATCCCTCAAATCTCAACCAATCAGTTGAAAAGCAGGAATGCAGCGCATGAGGATCGAACCCCTGACCTTCCTCCCATGAAGCACCGTCACTACCCATTGCGCTCTGAGCTGCTTGCAATCAGAGGCATCGCGGGCGTACAAGACCCTCGAACTCGTGAGGCACCGATTCCACTGTAACTTCAAGGATCCCCTACTCTTTGGGTTTAATGACTTGGCAAAAATGAAACACATTTTTATACTAATTGAGGGGTGGGGATTATTCCTATTTAATAGGATGACTCGCTCTCCCCATTCAGACATACGCTTCAGACCCTTCCCTTGTGAGAGAACTCCCGCCAAATGATTGAAAAATTTGCCCGAAAAAGTAAGGTTATTAATGACGCAGATTCGGCAACAAGGCGCGCTAACTTCTTATTATCCGATTTTTATCCGATTTTATCCGAATCATTGCGTTTTTCAGTACCCCGGATCTTCGGATGATTCAGATGAGGGCAATTTTGAAAACCCCGGATCTTCGGATGATTCAGATGAGGGCAATTTTAGAAACTTCGGATCTTCGGATGATTCAGATATCGCCATTTTCGGTCGAGCCGGATTTCGAATAATCCGAAACCGGATAAATCCGGCCGGATATCCGAAAATGCATGATTCGGATCCCATGTCTACCACTGAGAGATTACGTGCATAGTCATCCTGATTGGCTCACATGTCTGATCAGCTCCTTGTTTGGTTATGATCGACAGGCACATTCCCACTTCTCAACGCTGCCCACCTTAACGACATGTACCACCATTTCAAGGCAATATGGCCTTAAAAGGGAGGCTAGAACAGTTTCAACGAATCTCTTCCAAATAAAGTTTCGCTTCATTAGATTTTTTCAAAAGCAAAAATTTCAAAATCCAAATATAACCTGCATAACCTACGTTTCCACATTGAAAGCTGAGGTACACTGGATTTGCCGGCTCCACTCGTCCAATGTATGAAAGCCCACAGCTAAAATAAAGCGAAAATCATCGCAACAGTCTGCGCTGTTAAGTTTTCTTTTTTCTGTAGGTCAGATGATAGGCGAAGAGCAATTCGCAGTGCTCAAACTATAATCGGAGACTTCAGGTTGTCTTGGACGCTGAGGATTAGAATACTAACGAGCAGCTTTTCCTTTCAATTTCTAAAGATTTTGTAGTCATTTAGAAAGCTCTTTTCCTAACGATTTCTCGGTTTTTGTGGTGACCCAAATCGTTGCTCTTCAATTTAATCTCGATTCAGTGCGAAACAAACACAACAGAAATACGAAGATGAATAGAACGCAGGAGAGAAAAAGGAGAAAATGTAAGAAAATCTCAAGAAAAGCCTGATCGGTGGTACTCGTTCTGCATTTAAACACTCACAACGTTGGGCTGTCCACTTTCTGGTAGTTAATGTGGTAGCCCTTCGGAGCAGCTACATACTGAAACCGAACGCACGTCTTCTGCTCGATCTCCTTGATCGCATTGCGAACGTCATTCTTGTCAACCTCAGCTGCAATAGAACATGATCAGTACGAGCAGCCGGTACATCGCTACTTCTTATGCGCCTTCCGCAAGCTTTCTGTCAGAATATTGAGTTGTATATGGGCACGTGGAGCGCAGTTGGTAGAAGGCGGCGGTTTTCGAAGGTCCGGATCCCATCTAGATCAGCCTTACCCTCTAATCCACAGGGTCGACTAGGTGTTAGGTGTGTATGGGAAGAGGAAAGCGCTGACTTGTCAGCTGACGACTACAGGTTCTAGTCGCATCGTCTTCGCGATCTTTCGGTGAAATAGAATATGTGGCGCACCCCAGACGGGGACCGGTTGACGGCAACTCTAATTCTCCATCTGTTCCTATTTAAAATTCTATAGTTCATCAAATATGGAAAAAGGACGACGTCAATCGATCCCGTTTGGGATGCGCCACGCATCCCAAACCTATGGTATGTCACGGAGGCAACTCGAATGTGTATTTGACCTGTGCGAAGGCTCACGGGTGGCGTCAGCCGATGGATAAGTTAATGTTTTATCCTTCCCAAACGAGTCTGCTATCAACTCGCCGACTCGGGAGGGATGGATGACATGTTTGCCATGGTCGGAAAATCAGAACCAATGAACCTGGTATCTGGTGCACGTGACAGCCGGCGTCTCCTCCAACTGCGCTAATCCGCGTCCATCTCCACTTCATCTTAGGTCAGTCAAAGCATTCATGCAAAGTTGAAAAAAAAAACAAACGGCAACTCGTGATACCTAATGTTGCATCAAATGTGTAGGGTATTGGAGTTCGCAAGTCCCACTTCTGCACAGGGTGATCCTCGAAGAATACAGAAGCTCTGAATTGGGAACGCTTTGCATGGAAAACAAATTCTTGTCTGATTCAGTTTCCGACCTCTTAAATTTCGCCGTACCCGTTCCAGGTGGAGGCACGTCTGCGCCTTCACCGGCTTTTCCAAGCTCGTTCAGAAGGAAATGTGCCTGCTTTTCCGTCAGTAGAATATCTTTATCGAAAATACCATTGTCAGCCGCAGTAACCTGAAAATTTCATTGCCGAAATGAAAAATTGAGGCGATTCGAGATTTCTCTAGGAATGCGACACGCTTTCTGCTTTTCTGCTGTGAATGCATACGGATTTCTTCTTTCATTACAGAATACTATCTCGGACGACGTGCTGTAGGTGAACGTAAAAAGCGCCAACTTCGTCAGCCCTAAAAAATGTTCTAAACCCTCTCAAGACTGTCAGGAAGAGGTTTCTGAGAAGAAGAACGTCCTGTATATTGGGAGGGATCTACCAAGGAAAGGGAAGCTGTAAGAAGTGAGACGGAAGCAGCCTAGCTCAAGATCAATCATTTTCGACTAATCGATATCGTTTCCTTCTAGTTAAGCTCGACAATCTGACGACACATACGCCGAGTGACCACTTCATAAGGTCTGTTGAGGGTAAAAACTGAACCAATCTATCGATACTGTTCAATATAGTTGTACCCAGATGAATATTCGAACATTTGAATTCGAATATTTCTATTCGAGGTCGAATATTCGTATTCGAAAGTCCGAAAAAAAACGCGATTTTCGAATATTTGAAAATCGTCGCTATTCGAATATATTCAGTTGTTCGAAATTTTTGGGAGAGAACAACTATACTGTTAAATATTTTGTGAGGCTTGACAGTTGTCCTTCATGTGAATCGCACCTGAAGCGGTGAACTGTGGGCAAAAATCGATAACATCGATCAATAGTGTGTCCCATCTTTGAGACTGCATGAAATTGTGTACCAATGTAATGTTTTCCCGATTTATCATCGACCCAGCTTAATTGTTGTGAAATACACCCAACCGCAGGGATGTGGTAGTCATGCATAACTTAAACGACTGACTGTGGAAAAAATCAGCCATTATCAATCAATATCGATTAAGCGTCGAGTCGCACACAATCAATTTTATACCCCAACGGTATGTGGAATGTCAGGACAGTGGAAGAAGTAGGTGCTAGTGTAGAAATTATCCACATTGTTGCGGAGGACAAGAACGGTATACGCGACATAAGAGAATAAAAATAATTTAGGACGGCGTTACTCTATCCCTCTTGGAATGCGCCACGCATTCTACTTCCGCGGAATGTCGCGGTGACGATTTGAATGCGAACATATTTGAGCTTTACAATGAGTTGCGGTGGCCAGTCGATGAACAAGTCAAGGCTTTACCCTTTACAGACATCTGTAGTACCATTTCATCAACACTGGAATTATGAAAGGCTTGGTCGGCCTAGGCGAGAAATCCGAGCCAACAACTTGGTATCGGGTGCACGCAACAGCCGGCGCCTCCTCCGACTCTGCTCCATGCACCTAACACGGCATAAGTGCGGTGAAATAGGAGCTGCAGTGAAATAAGAAGACGAACGAAAAGAAGAGCAGGAAGACGAAATGTGGTTAGTAGATCGCGAGATCGCGCGTGTATGGCCCTATGTAGGCCGCAAAGAACACCAATCGATTTCAGGTTCGAATCCGCCCAAGAGCAAGCAGGCCTTAACATCTGCAAGTGACGATTCTTTTTCAACCTGATTCTGCGCTGATACATTGAAGATCGTTGCTGAGTTTTCTCTTTCAATTGCCCATATTCCATTTCTATGATATTTTGCCATGTATAGCTTTTATTTGGAGTAGCGCTGTTCTTCGTTTACCCAGCCCAATTCTAATGATATGAATAAAAAACTATGAAAAAAAAAACGCCCTCACCGTGCTGGATAGATTCGCTTTCTCCAGGAGCGCTTGCTTCACTTGCATGGTTCGGTCAAGTCGAAGATTAATACTGTCCGTATTATCCTTTCCGGTTATTCCTTTTTCAAAGGCAAACATCTTAAGCAGGAAATATGCTTTAAAAATTTTGAAACTCGTCTCTAAGAGAATGGGCTCTCATTTCTTACCTTCTTCACGACCGTTTCTTTCAACGACAACTGCTCTTGACTTTGTTCCATGCACTTGAAATTACGGCACACATTCTGAAATACGAAAAATTACAAAATTGATAAAAATTTAAATTTTAAGTTACGAGTGAATACGAGGTCAACACTTACTCGTATCTTGTTGCCCGCGTCTTCACTGATTTGTCCAAGTTGCAGGACAAAGGCTCTAGCCATATTAACGAGATCCGGATTGATTCCAGCCAGTGGATCTTTGATGAAGATTCTGAAAACATTCTCTGAAAACACGAAAACAAAAAACAGGTTTTTGAATTTTGATTATCTTTTATTTTGCATGTGCTTGTCTAACTATCTACGAATGTGAAGTTCTAAACGAAAAATATGATGCTCTTCGTGTTCTTCCAGTGAGAGGGTCGACTGGAGCACTCTGGCACGCGACAAGAACGAATGGAGCTCTCGAACAACTCGATGATCGGCCGGACGACAGGTGATACAGGTAACGTATGTGTATATTTGTACGTTTGTATGTATTATAGTTGTACTATTCGAATGTTTATTCGAATAATTCCAGGCTTTCGAATACTCGAAACTTCCTGATTTTCGAGTTCCATTCGAAATTGAATATTCGAAAATCAAGAGGTTTCGAATTTGGATACTATAATGTAATAAAATATTCGAATAGTCCAATAAGCACAACTACATTATGTATGTATGTATGTATGTATGTATGTATGTATGTATGTATGTATGTATGTATGTATGTATGTATGTATGTATGTATGTATGTATGTATGTATGTGTGAAAGTATGACAGGGCCACCTAATCCACCAAGTATTCACTCACCTAGGAACCTTCGGCAAGAATTTTCCTCCTTCTCTAACCACGGTCGTGATAATGTTCTGGATTTCGTTGAAGAGCGGGGTTCTTCCACCACTGAAAATTTCATTTTTCAGGAATCGTATTTCTTATTTTTCGGTGAAAAACTTCAAAAAATCAGTGCTCAGATTTTTAAAAGTCAGCAAGTGCAGTGGTTTTACCTGCATTTCGGATGACCCGGAAATCGCCGACAGAATCGTCGTGCTCGTCGCCGCCAAACGTGTTCTGGAGGAGGAGGTCCTCGGCTCCACATCTAGAATCCGCTTTCCTATATTTGCCTTATTTTTATTATTTTCTTCCCATTTTTTGGAACTTAGTATTCAAGAAGCGTCGATGCACAGAATTCCTACGCGAAAGTTTCTGAGAACGTCTTCTCCACCGCCGTCAGATACAAGGTCTGCTGCCATACCACCAACGCTGTCCATAATCCCTCCAACGGTGCGCTGGAAGTCATCGAAGCCATTTCCCTGAAAAAAGCGTACGTATACAAGCTATACACATGGGGATTACGTATTCTAAAGGTTGATGCACTTCATGCTTGGAGCAGCGGCTGAATGGACCTTCGTCGTAGCACGACGCAGCGAAGCGGCTCGCACTCATATCGACTAGCCTCGTGGTCCAATCGATACAATTGTTACCGCGTCACACTACGGTGAAGGCCTACTCAGCACCACTTCAGGCTGCTTTAGCCGAAACCGATAAGTATGACATGTCAGAGCTAAAACTCACCGGTGATGGTGGAGGCGGAGGTGGACCTCCATTTGGTGGTGGCGGCGGCAGTGGTGGAGGAGGGGGCGCGCCGTGAGGGCCCCAACCGTTTCCTCCTGGTGGCGGCGGAGGCCCACCGTGAGGGCCCCAACCGTTGCCTCCTGGAGGCGGCGGAGGCCCGCCGTGAGGACCCCAACCGTTGCCTCCTGGGGGTGGCGGAGGCGCGCCGTGAGGACCCCAACCGTTGCCCCATCCTCCTCCTTCTCCCCAACCTCCATGATTCGGAGGCGGCGGAGGCCCCGGTGGAGGCGGTGGCCATCCACCGGGACCTCCACGACCCCATCCGCCAGGTCCTTGGTTTCCCCATCCTCCTCCTCCTGAAATGGAAAGGTGAGACACATTGATTTCTATAGAAGTGGTGCATTAAATGAAAGATTTAAATATGAGAGATTTAGATACTATATTACAAAAGAGGCACGATTAAATAAAATCACAAAATTTTAGAATATAATGATCCCATTAATGTAGCACGGTAGTTGTTTCCCTGCCCATTTTTGTGGCCTTAAGTGTCTTTACAAAAATTTTCCGTTTAGTTAGTCAAACCAAAGTGTGCATGAAAGATAAGACTGCCTTTTTTGGAAGTGAATGCAGCCTTTCTTGGTAGCGTGGAATCCTTTTTGTCTACAACGGAGTGGAATCATACCATATCCTACTCTCGATGAGTCTTGGAGCCTTTGATGACGTAATAGCCGATCTCGGCTACGCTGAAGAAACTGGTATTGAGTCATCCACGAATATCATGAGTGGCATGAAACGCTAATACAAAGATTTCTAAGACTCTCCTATTCGTTTTAGAAGTTTGTTTAAGTCTGGAACGCTGTTATAGGGGTTACGTCTTGCTAAGAGAATGATTTATTGCGATGAACATTCTTGCGCCAGGTGGGACTCGAACCTGGCACCCTCTGCTTTCCGGGCAGGACGTTACTTCATTGCACCACCAGCGCCGCTTGTCCCCTCCCCTCCGTGGCATTAATCGCGATTTCCTGGAGAGCCTATCTACTATCGCACGTATCGGAATGAGCCGGACGCTTACATTGGCTTGGAACCGGTCAAGCTGTAGATTTTACTAGAGCCATTATTTCATACTTTTGCTCAAAAATAGGCTCTGAAATATGATGCTTCGCTGAATCAAACGTCGCTGGTGCTGTAATGGACCAGCATTCTGCCTCAAAAGCAGGGAAGGACGGGTTCGAGTTCCACCTGGCCCCCCGGCGAAGGGGTTCAGGTGTCAGTTGCTGATTAGATATCTGTTTCCTCAAGTTTCAGATACAATGCTTGTGGCGCAGTCGGAGGATGCGCTGGTTCTCGTGTGCACCGCAAATCGATGTAAGCTTCAGAAAAGGCCTGACAAGCTATTTCCGTGGTAGCTGTACTACATAGTGCTAGTCCTGCTTGGAAAATATGAAACCTAGATAGGCACCAAAAGTTCCTCCGAGATATCCCGTAGAAGTACAGTGCATGGCGCATCCTGCGAAGGATTGAACGACCTACCGGCCTAATTGCCAGTGTGACTACTAACTACTGCCTGCGGCTTCGCCGTGGTTGATATATGTACTTACTTGTTGTGAAACCTAGCCACAATCCAACTTCTTCACTCGATTTTCGTATCATGAGGTCAGTTCTTGAAAAAAAAATCAATTAATAGTATAGAATATAGAAAAAGGTAAAAAAGAATACCTAGAAAGGTTTTTTCATCACTTAAAACTTCATACGAAGCTTTTTAGTAGCATTTCCCCAGTGGCTCAACGGAGAAGAGGGGAGATGCTACAATCTCTAAGATAAGATTAAGCCGATCAATAAACACTCTCCGATCAATACTCTCTAATGGTTGTGAAACCTGTCTATCAGCCACCTTTCAAATGTGACCCTCACTTTCAAATATTAACAGTGAGCAGTGATCAGATGTGGTGAATGGGATGTGGTGCTTTTCATTCGGACATTGCGCCACTTTGATGAACGGACGCACAGACAGACAGACAGACAGAAAAGAGAACAAGCTGTCAGATTAGTTAGTTTAGATATAGTAGGATTTACGATTATGGAGAATTTGAACGGTTTTGATTATGATTCCCTTACACTTTTTGCACTACATTTTGTGTTAATCTAAAAATGTTTATGTCTTCGTTCTCATAGTAGTAAAGCTCAATGTAGTCGAATACTTATTGGACGTTTCGGGGCTTAAACCCTTCTTCAGGTCTAAAAGTCAATAAATATTCGACTACATCGAGCTTCACTACTATGAGAAGGAAAATATAAACATGAAGCTCAGGGAAACAACTGTCTTAAAAATGTTCGATTTTTTAAGAAATCTTAACTACAAGAGTATTTTCCGAGAATTTTAATTTCCATAAGACTGGGCTGGGTAATGGCAAGGAAAATCTGTTTTCGATCCATAGTGTATGCATTGTCAAAAGGTAGTCCTACTCCTTGTAAGGTATGCAGTAACTGTGTGAATGAACGAGGAAAGAAAAGAGCGCGAAAGTTGTCCTACCGAGAATCTGCGCGAGCAGTCCGCCGCCTTGACCGGTTGCGACGTGACAGACGGCGCCGAGTAGGAGAAGTCGCAGCAGCATGTTGCGACGACCCAGATAGAGAGCGACCGACGACGACAACGTCGACCACACTACCGCTACACTTGAAGCAAACGCGAGCAAATGCCCGACTGTCAGCCGGCACCATTACAAAAAAACCTGTTCGCTAACGAGCCAAAATTTGTATGAGTAACGCCAACGTATCGGGCTCATATCGTTAAGATCAACGGAAAAACACAGTGCAAACAAATGGTTCGGGAAAGCGATGGAGGTGGATATTAGTCTCTCTGGGATCGAATGGGACGCTATTTTCAGGTAGCCCCGTTTTCAGAGCAATCGAGGCGAGTCACTTCCCAAACATTGCCGGCGATTTTTGGCCCACGTGGGCGCGAGCTGGAAGACAAAGGTTCACATGTACCAGTGTGAAAACCGCTTACGGGACAATTACAGCAAATCATCGGAAGGAAGGTTGATACGGCACAATGCTCTGTCTCTGGTCGTCCATCGATTACTCGTCTTGTTCCCATCTAACAACCCATTAGTTTGCCAGGGGTTTTTGAGGGGAACTCACGTCTAGTTCAGCGTCAACCACTTCCCTTCGCGGCGTACGCGTGCGAATTCCTCGAAGCAGTGACCTGTTTCGAAATCAACGTCGCCTTCTGACATACTCTCATGTGTGTACTCTGCAGTACCCTTCAGAGGTCGGATTCACGATTGGTAAGGTAATGGGTTAATGGTGGTGGATAAGTTTACCAACAGGAGATAGCAAGCAGAGGGAAGTTTGCTATTCAAAAAGAGTAAAGGGTAAAGGATGGCGTTAGTCAATCCTTTTGTGATGCGCCACGCATTCTACTTCTACAGAATGTGGTGGAGGCAATTTGAATGCGGATTTGGCCATGCGATGACTTGCGGTGGCCAGCTTTATCCTTCCCAGACAAGTATTGTACCAATTCACCGAACCCAATGGGTTGGAAGACTTGGTTGGCCTGGGCGGGAAATCCGAACCAGGAACCTGGTTATCGGGTGCAAGTGACAGTCGACACCTCCTTCGATTGCGCTACACGCGCCCTTGCTATTCATAATGCGATATACCCAACCATTCACCCACCTTTACGCTTTTGTGAATTCCAGCAGACAATGCTTCAGTTTCTACCCTCTACCCAAATAACACTGGGTAAAGTCATTCAGGGGCGCGTGGAGCGCAGTCGGAGGAGGCGCCGGCTATCGCCTGCACCCGATACCAGGTTCCTGGTTCGGATTTCCCGCCCAGGCCAACCAAGCCTTCCATCCCTCCGGGGTCGGTGAATTGGTACCAGACTTGTCTGGGAAGGATAAAGCGCTGAATGGCTCATCGGCTCACCACCGCAGGTCATTGTATGGCCAAATACGCATTCAACTCGCCTCCACGACATTCCGTAGAAGTAGAATGCGTGGCGCATCCCAAAGGGAATTGAATAACGCTGTCCTTTATCCTTCATCCTTAAAGTCATTCGAATCCAGCATCAGTTTCGTTATAGTCACCCAAGCACCAGTGTGGGTGCTCTCGTAGACTTACTAGCGCAATGACCTTCAGCCGTATTGAAGAAATCTACAAAAAACCGCACCATTCGCCAAAGGAACGATTTCTTTTCAAGATGAGGATCTTTCTGATACACTGCATAGCAAAAAGACGGTATCGTCATCTTCTGCCTCATCACCATCTCCTTCAGCGTTCCCTGGTTGAGTGGTACTGTTGTTTCGTGGCCTTTAAGTCAAAAATGTTTGGCTTAAAATGCGTATTAGTTAAGGTCGCACATACCTCTACATTATTGACGCCTAATTATTCCGTCCGTCCCTCTGTGCTTAAAATTTAATTTTTTTTTAAATTTATTGGCCACACCCCTTGTCTCACAGCGTCCAAACGTGGCTGTCAACACATCGATTTGATTAATCGTGAGCATGATGACACTCTTCTTCGAGTTTCTACTACACTGGCTAAATGGTCTGCTTGAAACGAAACCTTCAATTAAAATTTTTAGCATAAAATACGTGATGTCTAACCAGTGAATGGCAACGAATTCCACGGTCTCTCCATCTGCTCTTGCAATTGTCGGCGGGAAATTGACGGCCTCTTCTTGGTTCCATAACATCCAAATAGAGGCGGAGTCAGTACATCAATGTTATTGATTTTCGTGGGGCTGCTCGATAGCTTCACCAACAGACAAATATCACAAGCAATATTAATCGATACTGCTAATCTTTGCTGAGAGGTGACGATTTATTAGGTTGTAACGGATTAAATGGCACTGGCTCGCGCCATTTTTGGCGCGTCCTTACGCGTTTGATCAAGAACAAACCGTAACATGTGGCATATCGTTTAGAAGCGCAAACTTTGCTCTACCGGTGAGTACCAAATTTTCTATGTAAAAGTGGGAAAAGTTTAGAGTTTCATTGACTTTTTTGCAGATGGACAAAAGGGTAATCCGAGGCATTTACTTGTATGAATTCAAGCTGGGCACTACAGTTAAGGAGGCGGACGAGAAGATCAACGCCGTATTCGGTCAAGGATGTTCCACAATTCGGACGGCGTATCGTTGGTATCAGAAATTCCGGAATGGAGATGAGAGCTTGGAAGAACATGAAGGTCGTGGGAGGCATAGTGATGTTGATGAGGACAAGCTGAGAGACGTGGTAGAGGAGGATCCACACAAAGGTACCAGGGAGATAGCGAAGGTTCTTGGCGTCAGTCACAACACAGCTGCCCGGCATCTGAAGGAAATTGGAAAGACCAAAAAGCTGGAAAGGTGGGTGCCTCACGAGCTGTCTGAGGAGCAAAGAAACCGACGATATGAGATCTCGTCCGCACTGCTTCTACGGAACGAAACGGACCCATTCCTTGATCGCATCGTAACCTGTGACGAGAAATGGATAATGTACGACAACAGGCGACGATCGGCACAGTGGGTGGACAGCGATGAGAGCCCCAAGGTTTTTGCGAAGCCGGAATTGCACCAAAAGAAAGTAATGGTGACAGTATGGTGGTGTTCGCTGGGAATTATTCACCACAGCTTCCTCCCTCCCGGTGAATCCATCACGGCAGAGAAGTACTGCATTGAAATCGAAGAAATGATGAAAAAGTTGAAGGATATCCGGCCGGCCTTGGTAAACCGAAGGCGAGTTCTCCTTCTGCACGACAATGCTCGCCCCCATGTAGCACGAATGACGTTGCAGAAATTGAATGAGCTGAGCATTGAAACTCTACCACATCCTCCGTTTTCTCCCGACCTCTCCCCAACAGACTACCATTTCTTCAAGCATTTTGGCGACTTCATGGTAGGGAAAATATTCAAATACCAACAGGATGCCGAAAGTGCCTTCGAAGATTTCGTCAATTCCAGAACTTCTGATTTTTATGCTACTGGGATAAAAAAAGCTTGTGTCACGTTGGCAAAGATGTGTAGAATCAGAAGGTTTTTATTTCGATCAATAAACTTGCCTACAGGCCGAGATATTAACTGTTTAAATTTACAGTGGTTCAGTGCCATTTATTTCGTTACAACCTAATAAAATTATCAAAATAAATATTTGTCGATATCATCACTTTTTGTTCAGAACTAAATAAATAAACTAGCCACTGGTAGTTAAAATCATGTGGTTGCAGTATAAGCACTCTATCGACGTTAAGACGCGTCTTTACTACTTATTGATCGAGTCGCTGGTCGAGATCAATAATATCATAGTCAACCATTCGTGGTGTGAGTAAACATTACTGTCGCCACACAGTTGAACCCTATAACAAACAACCAGGATCAATCAGTAGATCATTATCGGTCAAATGGTTAATGCCGATATTTACTACCTAATTCTTTGGTGAATCTTCGGTACATGAAACTTAATGATACACTGCGGAATCAATGGACGATTAACGCTGATCACATACCAATTTTTTTTTTTGAAAAATTTTGTGACCATACATTTGCGGTTGTATGCTCCTCTTTCACTCGCTCTCATGAATTTTGCTATTTTATAACAGCATTCAATAATTTACCGAGATAGCCAGCTTTTTTTAGAATGAAGATGTTTAATTTATATTCAATCTTTGGTTTCGGGAAATAGCATTCTTACAAAGTATTGCGCTGCTATCTAATTTAATTCATTTCAGTTCTCCGATTGTCCAGAACTGGAAACCAGATTACCAGTGGGAGAAAGAGAAAGCGTACGAGCGAATTCGTAAAACTTCTCCGATGTATTATCTCGACAAAATTAGATGACACTTCTCCTATATAGCGTGTTATTGCCTGACGCTAAAGGAAAATGTACAGGGTGTCTCAAAAAATGTATACACTGTTTGAAAGGTGATAGCTTTGCTTACAATAAAAGTACTGAAGAAGTTAAAAGTTCATATGAAAACATAAAAGATTAGAAATGTTCTGACATATAAGCGGTATGGAATACGCCATGCTCTCGTCTGAAGTTTTGCGCTTTACACTCGATTGATTATGTGTCGCTTGAATACTTGTTATAATTTCTTCACAATGTGGCTCCACCAATTGATTAGTGCTTCTTTTAGGGTTTAAAACTTTGAAAACTTACCAGTGCTTGTGAAAAATGCACGGTATCCTAAAAAATGCTGATACTATTTGAAAGGTTCTAACATTGCTACTACTGAAGCTTTTGAAGGTAGCTGAAACTCTTATAAAAACACACGGTGACGGGATAGCTGTGGCGTGTAAATATTTAAGATGGCGCCATGCCCCGCCTAAAATTTTGAATTTCAGAGTCGACTGATTCTGCATGGGCTGAATGCTTGTTACAAATTTGCTAGTACTTGGTCATATTATCCTGTGCTGTGCTTTTTTAACGCTTAGAGTTTGAAAATTACGTGAAAGACACGTGAAATGCAAGTTTATTGATTGCGTAATTTAAATGTGAGCAGAAGCCCCATTTTCCAAAACGGATTCTGTGGACTGATGAAGCAAAGTTCAAGCTGAATGGAAAGGCTAGTCGACATATTTACAGCCACCGGGCATCGGAAAACGTTAAAAAGCACACCACAGGTTAATCTAGCCAAGTAGTAACATGATTGTAACAAGCATTCTGGCCACGTGCAATCAATCGAGTCTGAAATTCAATGTTTCAGGCGGGGGCATGTCGCAGTCTTGACTACTTAACGCCTCAGACATCTCGTTACCATGTGCTTTCATATGGGCTTCAAACCTTTTCAAAAGTTTCCTTTCAGAACCTTTCAAATTGTATCTGCCCTTTGGGATACCCTGCATTTTTCGCAAGCATTGGAAAGTTTTTAATTTCAAATTTTAAAAAAGCACAAATTAATCAATACGGCCACTTTGTGAAGAGATTATAACATGTATTCAAGCGAAACACAATCAATCGAGTGTAAAGTGTAGAGTTGCAGACGAGTGCATGACGCAATCCGTAGCGCTCATATGTCAGAAGAAAAATTTTCATAAGCTTTCGTATGAGCTTTTAACTTCTTCAGCACCTTTACTGTAAGCAAAGTTATCACCTTTCAAACAGTATATACATTTTTTGAGATATCCTCTATGTGTTCGACAGTGTAGTATTTGTAAAAAAAAACAGATTTTTATCAAAATTTGTAAAAAATTAAATTTATTTGTGAATAGAATAACACCCAGCCAAAACGAGAAGTCGTTATTTATCTTTTCAGGTCACGTCTTCAAAGGAAGAAGGCATTGCTGGCCTTGGCGAGGACTCGAAGCGGACCTGATCAGTCTTGTGAACGTCCGTCCTCTTTTCCACCTGTGATGACTCGAGCGCGACCAAAGATTCAAGAACTTTGAGTGAGAAGCCCTCGACACAAATGACGTTCACCAGCTCTATTTAAAACGGGTATTAGGAGTGTACGAATAGGTAGGATTATGTGAACTGAGGAGCTAATCCCCAAGGCTACGAATCACTTGAAGAGTTGTACAGGAAGACGTGTGAAGTTCTTCCTCGTTCAGTCGCTTCTCTTCATAGCAATAAAGCGTGTTCGCTATGACGCCTGTTGTCCCTTCAGCTAGAGAGATTATTTTAGCACCTTAACTCTCGTATGTTGCTTATTGTCCGTTCTTGTCCGTTCCTCATGAATATCGTCTTCGTAAGATTCAACTGCAGTCGGAACGAACAAGTTTCTGATGCCCCATTCTCGCTAAACGGAACGAACATCTCCGAATGCTCCGGCTATGTGTATCTGGGTCGCGAAGTCAACATGGCCAACGACCAGAGCTGAGCAGGGGAAACGAGCGGCTTGGGGAGCTTTCAAGAGCGTCGCAGAAGTCGTGAACAAGACGAAGAACGTCCGGCTGCGTACTCACCTGTCCGATTCTACTGTTTGAGAATCAGAGACACTGTTGCATAGGTCAAGTCGTCGAAAATTAGGTGAGCCGGCCGCGTGATGCGCTTCGCAGACAACCGCTGGACGAAAGCCACGGCCGACTGGATCCAGCGGGATGTCAAGATAACACCAGGACGCCCACCAAGACAACTGGACACGCTAATTTAATGCTCTAAAAACTAAGGAGAATCAAATCAACGAAAACACCCGACATATGTTGTTGAAGAGCAAATCATTTTCTATCCAAGCATGTACAGGGTGGCCGATAAGTACTGTCGTCGCGAAAAACGTCACATTTTCAATAATAAAGGATAAAGGATAAAGGACGGCGTTACTCAATACCTTCTGGGATGCGCCAGCGCATTCTACTTCTACGGGATGTCGTGGAGGTGACATGAATGCGTATTTGGCCATATAATGACTTGCGGTGGCCAGCCGATGAACAAGTCAGCGCTTTATCCTTCCCAGACAAGTCTGGTACCAATTCACCGACCCCGGAGGGATGGAAGGCTTGGTCGGCCTGGGCTGGAAATCCGAACCAGGAACCTGGTATCGGGTGCACGCGACAGTCGCGCCTTCTCCGACTGCGCTACACGCGCCCTATTTTCAATATTACGCGAGATTTTTTGAAATTTATTATTCCTCAATATAACCAACAGCATGTAAATTGGATTTTACAAGAATGCTTCGAGGTGACCTTCCTTGGCTTTTGCGAAGGCTTCAAGTCTTGGTTTTTCTGATTCCACGGTGCGCTGTAGGTAGCTGGCGTCGATTTCTTCCCAGGCTTGGTTAAGTTCGTGGCGAAGGTCCAAATTGGTGATGGTCCTCTTCCTCAGCTTCTGCTCTAGGTATCTTCATGTGGCAAAGTTGAGGGGATTTAAATCCGGGCTGTTAGATGGCTACTGATCCTTTGCTAGGTATCCAGGGAAGTTGGCGTCCAGATACGCAATCGTCGTCCTCGCTCCATGGGCAGGAGCCCAGCCCTATTGAAAGATCATCTCGGATTTTTTTCATAGAAGGGAAGGACTAGTTTCTTCAGAACCTCCTCTTGGTATATTCCAGCGTTGATTTTCACGTTTCTTTTCACGAAAACAAGCGGCGTCTCCTGGTTTGCTGTGATACCAGCCCTCATCTTTGGGAATCAGTGATTTTGTGACGACCTTCCTCTTCCGAATGTGTCCGTGATTGGGTGTGTTGAGCTGGAGATGATTCTGAGCATTGTGTGCGACTTCGATAGTGAAAAGTTTCTCATCTGTCTACAGCACATCTTCGACGCGGCGCACTGAGAAAAACCGTAGAAGCTCCTCGCACTTTTTCTCTTGACTTTCCTTGGCTTCTTCTGTCAACTGCTGTCCGTTGAGCAGACGATAGCTGAGAAGTCCTAGTTCATTCTTATCAATTGACTGGACAGTAGAACGAGATATTCCGAGACTCTTTGCGGTCTTGTTAAGAGATATGCTGTCGTTTCCGTCGATTGTCTTCTTAGTAATCGCACGGTTCTTCCTTGTATTCACAGAACGAGGACGACCTGAATTTATCTTTATGCTGACATTCCCTATCTCCCTCCACTGCTTGATGATCCGATGTATCGCTTTCAATGGAATACTGAGCTTCCTTGTAATGGCGGTGGTGGACTCTCCTCTTTCAGCGAGGCGGGCTACTGCTTCTCGATGAGGGTACGGTCGCATAGAGGCTACAAACAAAAATTTTCATATATCGCCAGAAATTGGATTTAATGTCGTAAACGGTGGAAGCAAGGGCACATGATTTCAAAAAAATTAAAGAGAAAAGGTGCACGCAAATATCGCGACAATACTTATCGACAACTCTGTATATGTATCGAAGTATGTACCAGGCTGTCCAACAATTCCTGTCCGAAAATTTTCAAAATTCTATAATTTTTCTTAGAAGTGTTATAATATCAGACAAGTGTAAAAACCTGCTAGAAGGTTCTCCAGAGTTCCACGCTGGGGGTATATAAGGCGCAGTCGCGTCTAGCTACCAGTACAAGCCAAAATGGACCAAGGTCGAATTCGTACGATCGTGTACTACGAGTGGCTGCTGGGCAACGACACGGGCACCGCGGTCGCCAACATCTGCAGAGCGTGCAAGGAGGATGCAGTGTCCCAACGCACAGTCAGGCGCTGGTTCAATCGTTTCGAGAGCGGCGACACGAGCCTCGAGGACAGGGAGCACAGCGGGAGGCCTTCTACGGTGGATGATGACGAAGTCCGTCGCTGTATCAAGGAGAAGCCGGAAGCCACCACCCGTGAACTGGCGACGACGCTCGGCTGCAGCAAGTCCACCATCCACAATCGACTCAACTTACTCGGCTACCACAAAGTTCTGGCCCGTTGGATCCCCCACTGTCCCTGACGGGCCTCGGTCCACCTGCTGCAACGCGCGCCCCCACGTGGCGAAGGAGACCCAGCAGAAGTTGGCGACGCTCGGCTGGGAGACGGTTGCCCGTATTCCCCGGACCTCGCCCCCTCCGACCACCACTTGTTCCGCCCGCTGAAGCACCATTTGGCCGGAAGAAAATTCACCAACTACGACAACCTCAAATCCGACATCGCGGACTCCTTCGAGTCGCAGCCCCCGGAGTTCAGGGCGAAGGGCATCGGCGACCTGCCCAATCGATGGATGTGGATAACTGTGGTGATTATATTGTTGATTAGACTTGTTTTTCAATAAAGTTGAAAAACAAATAATAATGGTGAAATTTTCGGACAAGAATTATTGGACAGCCTGGTATATCGCAGTGCAAAAAATCTCAAACCTAGGCAGAGAAAACGAACTGTCGGCGAAAGCAATTTTTCCTTTTTTGACCTTGCATTTTATCGACCTAAAAATTGACAAGAATCAAATCGAAAAATGCGAAATTCGTTTTCCAATAGAACAAACAATTTTCTATTGAATAGTATATGAAATCCTGCAAAAAAAACTATCGACGAAGTTAGGAATAAAATGTTTTGAGTCTCGAAATAAAATGTTTAAAGTTCTAGTTTCCAAGCTAACATTTAGGGTGTTGCCACTATTTCAAGTAATTCCGCTAGACATTACAATTTTCGACCACAATTACTCTCATACTTATTCATTTATATAATAATATCAGGGTGTCTCAAAAAAAAATTTTATACACTGTTTGAAAGGTGATAACTTTGCTAAAAGTGAAGGTACTGAAAAGCTAAGAGCTGTTATGAAAGCTTAAAAAATAGAAACTTTTCGACATATTAGCGGTATGGAATGCACCAGACATTCGTCTGAACTTTTGCGTTTTACACTCGATTGATTGCGTTTCACTTGAATACTTCTTACAATTTCTTCACAAAGTCGCCGTTTTGATTGGTTTGTGCTTCTGTTAAGGTTTTGAACTTAAAAACACACTATGGCTTGCGAAGAATGTAGAGCATCTTAAAAATGCAGGTGCTATTTGACAGGTTCTAACACTGCTGTTGATGAAGCATTCGAAGATGTTAGAGACTCATATGAAAGCACAGGGTAACGAGATTTCTGTGACGTGTAAATATTCAAGATTGCGCCATGCCCCCGCCTAAAACTTTGTCTTTCCGACTCGATAGAGTGTACATGGGCTGAATGCCTGTTACACTCTTGTTATTACTTGGCCTAACTAACCTGTGCTGTGCTTCTTTGAACGATTTCCACCGCCCAGTAGATGTGGTTATGCCGTTTGTCCTCTCCATTCAGTTTGAGTGTTGATAAACACCTGTTCTTTATACTCTTTATCCAAATCTTATGTCTAAACGTATTGATAAATATAAGTAATCATGGTGTAAAGGTAGACAATTATTTTTAATTATTTGAATATTTTGTAAAAGACAATAAAACCGAAGTTTGCAAGAGTTTTTGATCAACCTAGTACATTGTGGCACTATATGATATCTTCCCGTTTCAACAATTGACTGAGACGAGCAACTACACATTCTCTGTACTTGCTGCTCTTGATTTATTCCACAGTAGTATTAGAGATCGTGGGAGCGTGTAGCGCAGTCGGAGCAAGTGCGGCTGTCGCGTGCACCCGATACCAGGTTCCTGGTTCGGGTTTCCCGACCAGGCCAACCAAGCCTTCCATCCCTCCGGGGTCGGTGAACTGGTACCAGACGTGTCGGGGAAGGATAAAGCGCTGACTTGTCCATCGGCTGGCCACCGCAAGTCATTGTGTGGCCAAATACGCATTCATATCGCCTCCACGACATCCCGTAGAAGTAGAATGCGCTGGCGCATCCCAGAAGGGATTGAGTAACGCCGTCCTTAATCCTTTTATCCTTTATTAGAAATCGTACGAAGCTCATGATCAGTATCAAATCTCGCCAACTGACCGTCACTTTTTTATCGTATGGCCTTGGTTTTCACAAAGAGATACGTTACGAAATCAGACAGCTGTTCAATTCATTATTTATGGAGCGTTTTTTAAAGAACGATATCTAGCCTAGGATCATCCGGTACTGACAGCAATTTGTTTTGTTGAATTCGCGGCACTAGAATCAACACATACACAACTTTACGACTTCCCACGCATTCAGCCAGTCGACAAACACTCTCGATACTTCTAGTGCGTTTAGTTTATAGCTGCTTTAGATGCTTTGTGCTCACGACATTTGCAATGATTAGTGTCGGGTTTTTACGTAGGGATAAAGGTGGATAACGAGGCTTTCAAAGATGTTCCGAAGAGGTTTTTTGAGAGTATCACACCGGTTTGTGATGAGCAAAAGAGTAAACATTGTGATGGAAATACTGTTATGAAATGCATTGATCTCTTAAGAAAGCTATGACATAGGTAGGTACCCGGTAAGCTTTTCCTTAACAAACTGTTCTTGGATACGGAGAAAGCTAAATTGCTGTCGAAAATTGTCGTACTCTTAAAACTGACATCCCATTCTACGGTTACTCTTCAGAAGAGTCAATCTCAAAATGATCTCATGCAGATTGACTAGATGATTCTTGACTTAAAACTGGTTGGTTCGCGCTCTAAAAAGTAGGCTCACAACGAATAGAAACAAAGAAGTGCGTCGATATATTTTTCATTTTTCGGATGCCCCAGGCATTCTACAAAGTTCTACGGAATGTAGTGGAGGCTGTCTGAGTGAGTACTTCGCCTACAATGACTTGCGGTGGCCAGCAAATGAACAAATCTGGGCTTTACCTTTGAAGATAACTCTGTTACCAATTCACCGACCCCGCAGTGATGGAAGGATTGGTCGGTAAGGGCAAGAAGTCTGAATCTGATTCAGGGTGCAGACGACAGCCAGCGCCTTCTTCGACTGCGCTACCACGCACCGCATGTAGGAAGATGTCAGTGTAGAGATCTTGGTAGTTGTCGCTCTGAGGTAAACTACTAGCTGGCGCTAACTACTAGCTGTGAACTACTAGCTGGTACAAGCACGATTTTGCCATACGGCCACAAAATCTACGCCGGACGTCGGGTGAGGCGCACTTTGTGCAATCGCAGAACTAGGCTAGGGAAGTGACTCCAGGGGCCGTATGCTCGTGTTCCCCCGTTGGGGGAAGTTCAATCAATATCAGCATATATTATCACGCCCGATCCCCATCGGGGGAGACTCGGGGTAGACGAGCATACGGCCCCAGGGTGGGTGCCATCAAAGCTGCCGCTGTGTGAACTCCTTTCTTCGCTCACGGGGAGTGTGCAGCTTGGGTTCTGCACTCTTCGAGCGGCGAGGCGCAGACGGCTGGAAAAATGCGCAAAAAACTTCTCATCACCGCGTGCACCCATGGCGTCACCTAAAATCTAAGTATTGCACAACACAGGAGAACCAAACCCCGACCTCCCTTGCACGAAGCGTCCCATCGACCACTGCACCACGATCCGCTTGCGGGGAGCGAAATCGCGGGCTCACAAGTGATGGTAAGAAATTGATCGAATGTCAACGCCGCGGCCGACGCGATCTCTAAGCTAGAAGGGCGCAGACAGCAAAAGACTACAGTGCAGATTTTGAGGCCGTATGGGAAAATCATTTCTCAGGTAAACTACTAGCTGGTGCAGTCAGTGCTTTGATTGGCTGTCGTCATCTTAGCAGGCTGGGCAAACGCTCGATATGTACCTACTTCTTTAAAGGTTCACACTATTTATTTATCTATTTATGATTTTCTTATATTTTAGCTTTTTATATGCATAAATTTTGTTTTTGATTATTTATTTCTTTTCACATCGCCTACATCTTGGGGCTGTCAGCTGTAAACCACATGCACCATTTTCAAACCAAGCCGGTTTACTTTTAAGGCAGGCCATCATTGCAAGCCCTTAAATCGATTTTTTTTTTAGGCCAAAAGTATTACAGTTTTAGTTTAAAATCAGTTACTTATCGAGTGCTGATTCACGAACGTACGGGAGAGTTTGGAATGTAGCCCATCTTAGTCACCTCTTCTGTCAAAATTCCCGATATTCTGAAGTTCATTTTGTAGCCTCCAAGACAGTGAAAAGCCAGACTTCGAAGCGTTCTTTCCACGACAAGAAACATGAACATAGTCAAGTTGACTTTGAGAAGTGTCCAGGTTTGTTCGAAAAAAGTGGCCAACTTGATTTTAAAAATGCTCTGTTTGATTTGAAAATTCGTTCTCAATTTTCACTTTTTTTTCAAATTTTTGTTCATGTTAAGTGAAAATCATATGGATATGTTGAAGTCTACTAATCTCTGTCTTCCGACAGCACTACGCAATCGAATACCCCAAGCGAATATATTTTATCAGCACGCGAGATCCCCCTCGAAACGGCAACTCAAAAGCGGCTCCTTCACGGCGACAACCAACTTCTCTTTTGAGGCGATCCTCATTTGAGATAAGCTCTGAGCGTGTGGTCGAATGTCCAATCCAGCTCATCCGAAGTGCTAGAGGCCCGATGAGCAAGACGACCACCACTTTGACAGCTTCCCTGTGCTGTCCTGGGATTCGGAAGTGCCAGTCTTTGCTACTGAAGGATTTTTCTTCTCCAACTGCTCCCCAGTATCCAGCTGATGGTACCTTGCCGAGTATCTAGTCCATCTGTTTTGCCTGCCATATTCTATGATTCATAAAGCATACAACGTCTCCGTTTCATCTTTATTCTTAGGCCTAGGTTTTGTGTCTTTCAGATTTTAAAGACAGCGATCTAAGCAGTGAAAATGCTTGATTTTTTCGGCCGCCTTCACTTGTTTGTTGACGTATTAGCGTGTAGGTTGGTTTGGATAATTAATTGAATAACAATCTCGAGTCTTTCGCTAGGATGGAGAATTCGTTTGTGTCGATTGAGGAAAACGTGTGCATTTTTGCGAGCTTGACTAAATTCACTGTAGGAAACCCGCTGATCGCCTGAAGCTCAGTATGTAGCACAACTCTTTTCGCTTAAGATTCACTCGGAATTCGGTTTCTGTTCGGCTATAGCTATGACCAGTGATAACACATGAGTTGCCTAAAATCTTGGCTCATATTCATTGACCTCCGTGTTCAGTCTCTGCCTTCCAGTGTCGACGCTTAAACCTTATGTATTCCCCGTTAAAGAGGTTCTCTTATGATCGATCTTATTTCGATGTCTGACAGTCTGCCGAGAAACTTTGTACAGTCTTCATGTTGAATTGGACACTTTCCAATTCAAGTTGGACTTCACCGTCCAACTGAGACCGGATGCCCTAATACTGCAGCAGGATGGACACCCATGTCTGCTGCTATCTTTTCGATACTTCAGGTGAACAGGCAAGCAGCATCCTCCGACCGGGAAAGACTTGTCCTCGAGGTAAAAGTCTTCAACAGAAAGCTTTTAGAAATATTATGCAACCGTTCGTTTAGAAGGCGATTCTAATCCGAATGCGCTCGCAATGTAACGAGTTGTTGTAGATTGTTGTAGCTAGTAACTAGTAGAGCATAAACACTCGAAAATAAAGTCGGTTCCTCTTTTTTCAATTTTTTTCCATAATAGTTTTCTTTAACAACGTTGAGAATGAAGTCAGACAAAAATGTGAAAAATAATTTGAAATAAGGATAAAGGATAAAGGACCGCGTTACCCGATCCCTTTTTGGATGCGCCTCGCATTCTACTTCTACAGAAAGTAATGGAGGCTTGGCGCGTATAACGCAGTCGGATGAGGTACCGGCTGTCGCGTGCATCCGTTACCAGGTTCTTGGTTCGAATTTCCCACCCAGCCCAACCAAGTCTTCCATCCCTCCGGGGTCGGTGATTTGGTACCAGACTTGTCTGGGAAGGATAAAGCACTGACTTCTACATCGACTGGCCATCACAAGTCATTGTATGGTCAAATACGCATTCAACTCACCTTCAAGACATCCCGTGGAAGTAGAATGCGTGGCGCATCCCAAAGAGGATTGAGCAACGCCGTCCTTTATCTTTATCCTTATGGAGACGATTTGGGTGCCTATTTGGCCATACTATGACTTGCTCTGGCCAGCCGATGAACAAGTCACTGCTTTTCCTTTCCCAGACAAACCTGGAGGCAGTTCATCGACCCCAGAGAGATGAGAGGCTTGGTTGACCTGGATGGTAGTGGGAATCCGAACCAAGAGCCTGGTGTCAGGTGTACGCGACAGCCGGCACCTCCTCCGACTGCGCTACTCGCGCCCACTAATTTAAAAGCGCTGGAAAAACCTACAACATGGTCTCTGTCTGAAAAAAATAATTTTAAATAAGGATAAGGAATAAAGGGCGGCGGTATTCAATCTTTTTTGGGATGCGCCTCGCATTCTACTTCTACGGGAAGTAAAGGAGGCGAATTGAATATGTATTTGGTCACTTGCGGTGGCCAGCCGATGAACAAGTCACTGCTCTCTCCTTCCCAGACAAGTCTGAAAACAATTCGTCGACCCCAGAGGGATGAGAAGCTTGGTTGGCCTGGGTAGGGGTGGGAATCCGAACCAAGAACCTGGTATCAGGTGTACGCGCCAGCCGGCACCACATTCGACTGCGCTACTCGCGTCCACTAAATTAAAAGCGGTGGAAAAACCTACAACATGGTCTGCACAAATTGGCATGAAAATATGAAAACTGCTTACTTCAGCATATCCCTAACCAGTAATTGCTTTTGCAACAACCTAATAAATAAATAGAATGCATCTAGTGGTTCTCGCAGTGGGATTGACCTATGTATGTAGCACCGATTTTTGTTCTTCGTCTCCACTGTAAGTAAAATAGCCCTAATGTTTTGCAGTCGTGGGGGAAACAGAGTTCAGGGAGATCATGCAGAGGATTCAAAGCTTTAAGACGTCGGTCACGTTCAGTGCCACTCAATAGGTGGCTATGAATGTTAGGCGGCTTAGAACTCTGACTCGAACCAGCTGTTTTCCTAGCTGACTCTAGCGAGAAAATGAAATTTATTTAATGAATTCAGCGTTTGCATACGTCGTGCTTGTTGTTCGTCTTCGCGGTTCGAGACCAGAGAATTGTTCAGAGAGCAGATTGCGTGAGTTTCAAACCTTTGGCTATTCGCATTGGCGTCCGGTGAGTGTGAAGTTCGGCGAGTCATTCCCGGATGATATGCGAGAGATTTATGGCCGAAACGCGTTTCAGTCACCTCGCGCACGCCCCTAACTCAATTGAGGCAGTGCGTTTGTTTCAATGCCTCAGGCCGAGCTGTCCTGATTTCGTAGAAGTCGGTAACTCGATTTCGTTCCAAAACCGAGACTCGAACACGCGCAAGCATATCATCCTTCGTAACGTGATCTCGTCTCATTCTCTCACTCCATCTGTCTCACGTCTTCACATTGAAATTTCAACAAGTCCTGTTGCCGTATCTTGGAATCAGCTTTGGTCTGATGTGCTTTACCCTCTCCGAGTTTCGTCTAGCAATGCAAAAAGCTACCGTCCAGCTTCACACTCGTTTGGGTTAAATGGTGTCACAAACAAAAATATGCTGCGTGCAGTCAAGTAATTTTCACAAAATGTATACACTGCGACCGGAAAGTATAGGGACACCAGCAAATTGCGTAATTCTGCTAGCTACCCGCAGGAATTGATCTAAAAATTATACTATGGAATTCCTCACGGCAGAAAACATACGAATACGAAAATACGAAAGAAATGGGCAAAATCCCCCGAGGTGGCAAGGAACGGGAAAGGATCACGTGACGGGACCCTGTTTTTGAGTGACCAGAAAGTATAGGGACACCACCAAATAAGGTGCGCGGAGAAGGGTACGTTGTTGAAAACTACTTTGCTATGCAATATACTGTTTCATAATTTGTTCATTGTAAGGATGGGTCGCGGATCGATGCTATCAATAGAGGAACAAGCTCAAATCAAGGCCTTCAGAGATGCAGGACTCAGCATACGCCAAATTTCGACTCTACTGGGACGATCAAAGAACGTTATTAGCAAATTTCTACGCAGTCCTGATCTATATTACTCGAGGAAGTCTTCAGGGCGTCCCAGGCTTCTTTCGACTCGAGATGAGAGGCAAATCGTGCGAATGGTTTCCAATAAATCAATCAGTTTGGAGGAAGTGCTCAAGAGTTTTAGTAAGAAAGTCTCGAAAGAAACGATTCGGTGCTGCTAAACGCAATGGGAATGTTGTATATAACCAGCTCCGTTCTGCTCCACGTTTGACAGAAACGCACAAAAGGAACAGGCTCGAGTTCGTCTCTAGGAACAAACGTCGTCTTTGGACTAAGGCAGATTTTTTGCGTTGTCAGTTCTGACGCTAGATATTTTAACATTTCATAGTTCAGGTGATCTTCTCGGACGAAAAGCGCTTTAACCTCGGTGGGGCACAGTTATGGTGTGGGCGGCATTCCACGCAGAAGGGAAGCTCCCTCTTGCCTTCACGTCAGCAAGGATGGACGCAGATGAATACCAGCAACTGTTGGAAACCCATCTGCTCCCATTCCTTCAACAGAATGCTGGTCAGGGATGGGTTTTTCAACAGGACAATGCACCGCCGCTTGCCAGCAGATCCACAAAAGGCTTCCTCAGAAGAAATTCTGTTGAAGTTCTCGACTGGCCTGCATGTTCTCCCGATAGGAACCCAATGGAAAATATCTGGGGACACCTTGTAAGGAAGATTTACGAGCATAACCTGACATATTCTTCTCTGCAAGGACTTCGATCAGCAATTCTACGCGCTTGGGATGAACTTCCTATACAAACACTTCGAAATCATGCTGCTTCGATGCCAGCCCGACTTGTAGATGTTGCAATGAACCGCGGAGGACCAACTGAGTACTAATTATCAACGACTGTTTTTTATCTTGCCAATGAAGTTGTTTTTTACTAGTGTCCCTATACTTTCTGGTCAATTGAAAATGGTATGACTCCATATTTTATTTTCTTATTTAGCTCACATCAAACCGATTTTGCTAAAATCTTTTGCTTCGAACTTCTTTGCCGTAACGAATTTTACAGTAAAAAATTCAGGTCGATTGATAGCGATTAGCGTACGAAAAGTACAATTTTTAAGTGTCCCTATACTTTCTGGTCGCAGTGTATATTGGGTTGATCGAAAAGTCTTGCAACACTTTACGCTACTGCCTGTTAAATTTGTTAAAGCTCTTACGGTATTGATTTTACGTGGTGACGTCACTGTACATTCTGGAGGCTTCCTCAAGCATACTATATAAGGCCTCGTCGAGTACAAATACAGCAGCGACGCCGATAAGCAGCAGCATCCTACAACCGACCGTCTACTACGAACTTCTGCAAGGCCATTCCGCAAGGACTGCAATCTCCAACATCTGCGCTGCATTCGAGGAGGAAGTCATTCACTATTCCACAGTGACCCGTTGGTATCAGCGCTTCAAGGCTGAAGATACCTCTCTCGAAGATCGACCTCGCTCCGGATGAAGAAGTCCCTGTTTTCTCCTTCCCAGACAAGCCTGGAAAGAATTCGTCGACCCTAACGGAATGAGAGGCTTGGCTGGCATGGATGGGGGATGGAAATCCGAACCAGGGACCTGCCACCGGGTGCATGCGACGGCCGGCGCCTCCTTCGACTGCGCTACACGCGCCCAGTTAATGAATAATGAAACTAATCCTTTGAAAAACAAAATACAACAGCTTTTTCCGTGATTGTGTAGCAAAACTGACTAACTAGTGAAAACTAACTGGAAAACACAAAAAGTGTTCTTCAAGAGTAATGCAACGTTTTCCTCTGTACCTACAGTATTGTTTTTGCAATAAAAGAGTAAAAAATGTTAGCCGCCTGTGTCCTAAATTTGTTTCCTAAGCGGAAATCCATTCTGTCCCACACTTTTACTTTGAAGCGTTTCAGAAATTTTTTACTTCTTATTAACTTTAGTACATACTGAGTTCAGTAATCCGTCATTCTGACAGTTAGACGTTCATTTGGCTCTGGGTAGGATTTCACTGAAGAAAACCGTTTCATCCCACACGTGCATCTCTCACTCAGATCGTTGCTGGAGCATTTTTCATTCTAGGATTCCAGTCCATATTCAGTGTTGTTCTATACGTTACTTGTGGGTTGAAGATGAAGGAAAAATTTTTGTGACTCATGCCATGAACAAAGAGATAGCCTGCTGCGAAATTTTTGTTCGATATTTTTAAAGGTTTTTCGCATTCTGTACCACCACGACCCGAACTATTTTCTGGAAACGCTCATAACTATTCCTTGTATTTTAAATTATCTTGCAGAAGCACTATTCCTCTCAATAGGATGTGAAGGGTGTACTTCTTCACAGAACTTTCATAGTGTTTCGATAGATTTTTTCCTGGGAGTTTAGGCTTTTCAATTCATCAAGATAGGTTCGGATGGTTAGCAGTTATTTAGTGAGTAAAGTTTAACCATGCCAGTGAATAAAGATGATTTTTTTTTCAAACTTAGATGACAGGTGATGCTTGTGGTTAGACAATTTGTTAAAATATCGATCCTAGAAGAAAACATCGATACTAGAAAAATTCATTACTTCGTTTTCTGCCGCTTGAACAAGGCTATATCAAAACATCCCGATTCTGGTATGGTGAAACTTCAAGAATCGGATGCTTATTTGTTTTCGTACGGAGCTAAATGAGCGAACATGAGCAAACACTATAACACTTTCGTAATTTTAACACGTTGACGACCGTGTGGCCTGATGTCACCCTTTCGGCCGCATGTGTGACATGATGTCAGGCCACAGCCTTGTAATTTACTACTCTAGTTGAATTCAGATCTTTCCGAGGAACTTTTTTGTGTTATGTATGCTTCATCTTTAGACATTGTTGTAAAATGCATGGTCCACAAAAACAAGTTTCGGTTACTGATTTATTAAGCTTCTCGTCAAGTAATGGTTTCAACAACTAACAATTCGTCATTGAAAAATAATCGATAGTAATCGATCGGCCTACCGCAGTCGAACACATCGTCATGAAAGCCGGACTCCGTCGCCAAGTTCCACCGATTTGGGGCTTCAAAATCGCTCTTCCAAGCTTCCCTATCCTCATCTTCTGCCTCGGATTCTATTACTCCACTTTCTAAGCCATCACCGTCGTCAGTCTTGCGAAGAAGTCGCAGTCGTCAACGTGTTAAGAACGTAGAGGAAGTAAAGAAGAAGATGATGGAACCATCTGCCTGCAGGTGACCACCCAGATTGCCCTCTCATAATCACCCAGATTGTCCATTCGATCCAATAAAGAACCGATCCGAACGAAAACGAGGGACCGGCAGAGAACATTGAAAAACAAAACTCGCAACTCGTTCGCCTAAGACTTACAGAATATTGAAGACGGATAGAAAAAGGGTGAAAATTTTCCTGATTTTCCGTCATTCTTGCGCAAATATGCTGCAGCTCCATTCACTTTGATATCGAAAAAGAACTCTCCATTCTCCCGTTGTGAAAGGCCTATGCTGTCAATCTCTTCTGCTCCAGAATATCGTTCAGCCTATACATCTAGCAAAATGAAGCAGATAAAGCAGAGCAAGTGTGTTCAACTTGTTCTCGACGGGCGATCTTCTCCTTTGTCGCCATTCTCGCCCGTCCATAATTCAGCAAAAATGCCTGTGCAACACAGTTCTTCTCCCATTCTCCTTCTGCAGGCGTGTCTCCTTCGTCGTCGTCATCTTTTTCTTGATGATGATGATGATGACGACGACGGTTCGAGCGCTTAGGTTCAGCAGAGCGCGCGCGTAGTCGAGGAGAGAGTGTTCGCCTCCTTTCTTGTTGGCCGCGTTGATGAAGATCTCTAGGGGGCCTTGGCATTTCGGAATTGCTGTGTCTGTGTGTCAAACACGATGCATAGCTCAACGACGTTTTTCAGTTAGTCGTGACGCAATTCCTGCCTGAACTCCTCCTGTTTTCCGGCGTTATCTGGGAGCAATCCTATTCTAATACCTCAGTTGCTGTACGTATGGTTAGCTTCGTTTAAAAGAACCCATAGTTACAGTAACCTTTTCATAGATTTTTTAGGTACAAATCTAGGAAGTAGACCCCCCCCCTTTTTCCAATAAATCCTAGGAATTTGTTCAACAACATTTAACATTGCCAGAGAAATTGGGCTTAAACTCATGCCCGTTGTATCTGCTGAAGATCAACTACGAATGTTTTGGCTGAACCTGCCAGGTGTGAAGGAGATGTAGAGTGAACCCTTCGCTCCAAACTTGCATCGTTCTCTGTTGTTCTTCAACCCTGTAAGCGGTCGAAACTCTTGCGCAACACAGGTCTAGAACTATAGTTGTGCCCTCCCAAAAATTTCGAATAACCGAACATATTCAAATATCGACGGGTTTTGAGTATTCGAATTCGAATAACATTCGAAAATTGCGTATTTTCGAGCGCACGAACTTCAATACATTCGAAAAATAAAGTTTTTTCGAGAATTCGAATTCGAATACATTCGAAAATCGCGTTTTTTCGAGCATTCGAAGCCGAATATTTGAATTCGAATAAAAATATTCGAATTCGAATTTTGGCACAACTATACCCAGAACCCATACGCCTTGCTACCTGGATGAAGACGTTTGAGCCTCTACAACTGAGCCGTTTAATCCAACCAAACCTTCACAGCACCTTCTTAAATTCGTCAGTCTTTCTATTTTTATCTTTCTTTTTACGGTAGTTACTAACATCAGGGCGTGTGTAGCGCAGTCTGAGGAAGTGCCGATTGGCGCGTGCACCCGATACCAGGTTCTTGGTTCGGATTTCCCACCTACGAAAACAAAGGTTTCCATCCATCCGGGGTCAGTGAATTGATACCAGACGTGTATGGGAAGGTTAAAGCCCTGACTTGTTCATGGGCTGGTCACCGCAAGCCATTGTAATGACCAAATACGCATTCAAATCGCCTCCATGTCACGTAGAAGTAGAATGCGTGGCACATCTCGAAAGAAGTTGGTTTGCCTCGTTTTATATCCTTTACTTCTATGTATTTTGGCCAACTCCGTACTTCAAAAGAAAGAAAACTTTCACGTGCATCGGTTAGATTGGGCCATGCATTCGTAAATTACATCGCGCATGCTTACATGCTTTTCGGATTTTATAAATGTTGGCCCCAGAATAGGTTAATTAACGACGTCCTTTATCCTTTTTAACCTTAAATTTTATTAATGCGATTGTTCGAAGCTCGAAGTCGATGCTTATTGGTGACTACGTTTCGGGCATAAACCCTTCTTCAGGTCTGAATACAGTAATTGTACACAGCACATATACATTATATTATACATTTTTATATTATTTTATATTTTATATATTTTTTACTCCATCTGCATCGACTGACACTCTTAGCGCTGATATCATTCTGCTTGATTATGAAGGACCTCAAAAGTTTACCTCCGAGAAAGACTGAGGCGTTGTTGTTGTTCGTACCAGCGTCAACTACAGCTTGTTATTTTCATTTTGAGAAATCCTACTTCCAGCAAGAAAGAAGAATTCTCGTTTTCAAACGAATTTGTCCTCATATCTTCGTATCTGTGACAGGAAGGGCAATGGGATAATTTATTTTAATTATCTAGTTATAGAGCTAATAGCCTTCTTTCTACTAGTTGGATTTTTTCCAAATACTTTTTCGGAAATGTCCAAACACTTTTTTCTTCAATTCTCTAATGACATCGAATTAGTTATGCATTTTTGACATTATTGCTATTTTTTGTTTACGTGATTCCATTTCTGTTCGGTTGTTCGACAATCAATGTTGCTTTTTCTCATAGATGACGTAAACTGTGTATATTTATGTGGTAATTATTGCGAGGCTTACACCATTATATACTGTGTTGAAGGTTAGACTTTAGACTAATTTCTGTCAAAAACTGAGCGTCACTAGTAAAAACAATTTGGTAAAAAATTAACTTGAAAATGAACCCTTCGAAAAATATGAAAAACGACATTAATTATCGAACAACCCAGTAGTATTTTTCTTTCGAATTTGGTGGCCCTCATTTGCAATCCTGTTTGAAATCGTTTACCATGTAAAGGCAGCGAATTCCGTCGATTCCTCAGAGTCAGGCCTAGCAACTATGCTCCGCGCTAACTTAGTTCTTCAGAATTCTATGAATAGCCGTTTGCTGATGAACAATGGGTCGAGTCTGTCTGCATTCAGTTTCACGCGCTCCGTTCAAATTTGATTCCTCTTCAAGTTTCGGAGAGGTCTTTGAACTTGTCACACTTGATATTAATATGCGCTCGGAGGAGAAGGGAGCCCTAAAGACAAAAATAAAGGCGCCCTTTCCTACTACAACCAGGACGAAGGACGGTGTTAGTGAATCCTTTGCGGGATGCGCCATGCATTCTACTTCCGCGAGACATGTCGTGTAGGCAATTTGAATACGTATTTGGGCTATGCAATGCCTTGCGGTGGCCGGTCGATGAACAAGTCAGTGTCTTATCCTTTCTATACAAGTCTGATACCAGTTCATTGACCTCGAAGGAATGGAAGGCTTGGTTGGCCTGGGTGGGAAATCCGAACCACGAACCTGGTATCGGGTGCATTCGACAGTCGACACCTCCTCCGACTGCGCTTCGCGCGCCTGTTTTGGAAGTAGATCACAGTTTCTCCTCCTTTTTGTCTCGATGGTGCAGTCACAAGGAGTTCTACTGCGCAACAGTCTTGCGACGAATGGCTTCGGCTCATTTCCATTTCGGAAATCGAGAGGATTGGGTGGTGAATGCGATGACGGCCGAATTCGTACGCCGAACGTCATCTCGCGAAATGCGTTTTGTCGCCAGAGGGAAGGATGCGTGAGCAAGTGGATTGATTCGGGAGATGCTTTGTTATCGGCTCGACGACTTCGCACATGTCACGACGACAAGCTCGGCAAGATGGTCACCCTTCAAGCTTACTCGAAAGATTGGCAGACAGATTCACTCACGTTCCGCGGCCAACGCGCGCCTTCGGGTTTTTGAGAAGTTTACCGAAGATCTCGAAAAGCGGAAGAAGACGGTGTTATTATGCTGGACGTGCAGAATTTGAGCATAAATATGTATTACGATGGAGCGCATATGTGACAGTGGTGGTGAAACAACATACCGTCAGATGTGAATTGTGATGTGCAAGTGCAGATACTGTGACATGTTTGTACATGTAGACCTAGTGTTAGAACTCAGAATTATGAGGTCGGAAAAATTAGGAAAACAAGGCAAATACGTCGTGTTACTCGTTATCCGGCGTCCTTGAGTTTCTTCTATTTTAGAATTGTGCGCACCTTTATGTGCAAATAAATAAATAAATAAATAAATAAACCACACCGAAAGCTCTAATATCACAATAAGCGCAATAATAAAAAGGATAAAGGACGGCGTTATTCAATCCCTTTGGGATGCGCCAGCGCATTCTACTTCTACGGGATGTCGTGTAGGCGAGCTGAATGCGTATTTGATCATACGATGACTTGCGGTGGCCAGCGGATGAACAAGTCAGCGCTTTATCCTTCCCAGTCTTGTACCAATTCGCCGACCCCGGAGGAATGGAAGGCTTGGTTGGCTTGGGCGGGAAATCCCAACCAGGAACCTGGTATCGGGTGCAGGCGACAGCCGGCGTCTCCTCCGACTGCGCTCCACGCGCCCAATGAGAGGAATAGTAGCTGCTAAATCAGAGTAGAAAAATGAGCATGGCTGACGCTTGTACTTATGCTTCCTTCTCGGTTTATTTGTTGCGATGTGTGCGCATCGACCAATAATGTCTCCCTCTTGAAACAACCAACTCTGCAAAATGTTTGATGTTATCGATCGATATTGATTGGCCGACCGATAACGGTTTGCTTGATGTGAAGCATATTTGTCGGTCAACGTATTCGCGTAACTCACTCTTTCTGGGAATCTACTCCAGAAGTTGATAACAACGATTAATATTGATTGCGCGACTGACAATTTCTGGGGATCATTCTGAAAGTCGATAATATCGAATGATATTGAATGGACCCGTTGACGATGTTTACTTGTTGTGTAGCATGCCCACCAGCCAATGCTCACGTGATGTATCCCTATTCACCAACTCCACTGAATTACTGATGCTGTCGATCGGTATTGATTGTCCGACCGATACCGTTTGCTTGGCTGTCCTTTCCAGATTACTTCCAGAAAGTGCTGAATGGAAATATGCCTGTAGCAATTCTGAAGACCACTATTTGCCCATCGAACGTCATGTTGCCCTTAGAGTACAAATTTCGGCCCCATAAATAAACAACAAAAATAAATATCAGAATTGTTAAACATAAGGCCATTCTGCACTAATACGGAGGTAGAATTTCTTTAGAATGCGTGGCGCATCCCAAAAAATATTGGGTGGCGCCGTCCTTCATTCTTTATCCTTTTACTGAGAGGCCGTTAGACCGGCCGACTGCCGGCTCTATTTAGGAGTGGAGCTGTCGGTGTCTGCTCCGTAGTGCTACCTACGTCAATTTCGAGTTCGACTACCCGTTGTGGTAAGATCTGCGGAGTCGGCTGTGTCTGCCGCTTCTGCTGCTGCTACTGCCGTCGCTGCTCCTGTTGTTTACTCGAGTTGTTTCAATTGCTTCAACACTTCAGATGTCAACCACAACACACTGAAGTTGGCTTACCGCCGCCGCTGAGAACGACGAGGCTCTGAGATCTTCTCGCCTCGCCTTCTGCGGGATTGTCGAAACGGCTGTGAATCCGATGTGAATCCCACGCATTTCCCATAGATTCACAAGAGCTATTCACGTCGCTTCACAGGTTTCTCTCGCACTTAGGCGCTCCCTTATTGCCACTACTGGCAGCAGCAACTCTTGCGCGCATTTGAATGTCGCACAAAAAGCGGCCGCTTCACACGATTTCTGGATTTCTGACGACTGTCTTTCCAGCGGCTATGGCTCGTTTTTTCGCGTCCATAACACATCTGTCTGTTTTCTTGTGCACGCCGTAGGGCATTCCGAATTCTCGAAGAATTCAGAAAACCCTATGAGAAACGTATAAGTACAGAGTGCACGGTGAGCAGGTCTTGCTCTCACCATGCTGCTCTTTCTCACGCCCCTAAGCTCGACTAATTGTGCTTGATTAGCATTCGAATGTCAGTTCGTCGAATTCGGCGTCTAACCCTTCAAGCACCCTTAACGCACTTTAGGCCTATCGACGGCCACTGAACTCTAGTCATATATTGGCTTGCGTCGTACTTTTCCGATCTTAAACGACTGCATCGGCTTGCGTCTGCCAACTGTAGTGTTGCTTTTAAGAAATTTTATCGAACGATTGATTGAACGAATAGATTCGATGTTAAAAATTTTCGAACGAATGAACGAACGAATCTGTTCGCTCATCAATTTTTCGAATGATCGAAAATCGAATAATCCACGCATCTTTAATTTGTTCGAATATTCGAATAGTCGAATGATTAGTTCGAATTCCAGTACCGCACGCGCCTTTTGAATAGACGACGCAAAAACCGCGATTTTGCGATTTTTGCGTCTTTTTTTGTAAAACTCACCTAAAAGTCACCCGTCTGAAAACTCAAGTGCATATTTGAGTTGTAGGCACTCTTACAGAACAGAAGATTACGCGATATTCGAGTAAAGTTATTCGATTTTGGAATAATGTTGGAGTCTTCGATTTTCGAATAATATCCTCTGTAGCTTTATTTCGATGTACTTATTCGTGTAAATATTCGACTTTTTGACCATCGAAGCTTGAATTCGAACAAATATTCGAAAATCTTGAAGTACCGAATAGTCGACTATTCGAAGAACTATTCGATTAAACTATTCGAACAATTATTCGAATATATTCGTTCGAGCACAACTATACGCAAAGTTCTTCCTACATAGTCATTTTTAGATTTCTCGAAACTCTAAACAAGTTTCTATTTTTGGAGTTTTCGTGCAGTTTAGCATGTTCTGTTTTGCCTTTGGCTCTTTAGCAACAAGACAGAAAACAAAAACACAAAAAAGAAACAAAGTGTAAAAAATAATAAATGTATTCAGTGCGTCAGTACAAAACCCACCATAAGGACTGGAAAAAAATGCCGCGAAAGGCGTTGTAATCACATCTGTTCTGCCTGTTCATGTTTGTTTAAGCCTACGGCGGTTTTTCTAGAGAACATAGGCTCCTAGACTGATATCGAGTTCCGAACAAAACTCTTGCTCCATGGGGGATTTGGACCCGCACTCTCCACTTTCCGGGCAGGATGCAACCCGTTACACCACCGGAGCTGTTTCTTTGATCACCCCGATAAGTTTGATGACTACAGTTAGGCCTCGAGGATATCGCCGATGTTGCGTATAGTCAGACAGCGCCAATGGCGTAAGGCGTAGCACCGCTGGCCGGAAAGTAGAGGTGAGGGTTCGAGTCCCTCCCGGCACACGAGTTTTGTTCGCAACTCGTGAGTCAGCGGTTCTGTCGTACTCAAATGTAAAATGTAAACAGCACAGTTACTTTAGACATGGAGAATCGCTTAAAGCCCAGAATATCGTCAAAAAACATTTGGCTGGTGTGAGCCTTTCCATTGAGAAGGGGAAAGTAAAAAAAAATAAAAAAATAAACATCCATCTGTCAGCATATAGTTCTCTCTGTCTTTCTTGAGTATCCGTCTTGGTTTTGATCCATCATTAAAAATTCAGACACCATTGCGGTTGCCTAGACAAGGTCAATTCATCGTAAATCTATCATAAAAATGCTCACGAATATTTCATTTTTGACGGCTGATTTTTTGAAAGCGCCAGGGGATGGACACTATGTAGCAAGGGATGTCTCCACTAATTGCACCCAAAGCACTTTGGACAGTGCTCGGGTGCAAAGCCGACTGTTAGCGTGACTGACAAGAAGTCGTTCTTCAGGAAAAAATCTACGGACAGACAACTCTGTATAAAGCAAACACAATACCATTCAGTCCCTACTTGGTACGCGCCATGCATTAAGCTTTCACGGTACATCGTGGAAGCGATTTAAATGCATTTTTCGCCTGCAGAATGACTTGTGAAAGGCAGATCAGTGTTTTATTCTTTTTTTCAGTTCCTTGTGATATGCTGCTTTTTTCTGCCCACGGTTCTGCTAGTGTTACTTATTCACCTTGAACAAGATATTTCTAACGAAAACTCTTCTTGATCAAACGCAAGCTTTTGTAGGTCATTATATAAATCAATAAATAAGTAGTCTAATTTTTATGCAATTTCACAGTACAGTTGTTAGGTTACCTGCCTGTTAACTCAATATAATAAGGGATCACTATTGTGCATTTTTATTGAGTAAATAAAAGAGGAATGATAGAGAACAGGGTTAGTCAGCGTTAATCAATCCATTTTAGAAAGCGTCACGCATTCTATATACTTCTACGGGATGTCGTGAAGGCAATTTGAATGCACAAATATTAGTCTTAATCAGTCCCCCTGTGGGATGCGCCATGCATTCTACTTAAGCGGTTAGAATGCGCATTTGACCGATTTAGTGACTTGCGGTGGCTAGCCGATGGATTAGCCAGTGCTTTGTTCTGCCCAGACAAGTCTGATTGCCCAACGGCAAATCGGAACCAGGGGCCGGATTCGTCAACGACTAACCCGTGGGTGTAGGGGGTAAAGATACCCACGATGAAACTTGCGTCTCTCTCTCTTATCTTGTCTGTACCCTGCATACCCCGCATACCCGTGGGTTTAATTGCTTGTGAATCCGGCCCCAGGAGCCCAATATCGGGTACACGCAACAGCCGGAACCCTCTCCGACTGCGCTCACATGCCCTAATAAATAAGAAGCAACACAGAATTCTTGATGTCTATCCGTTAGTGCGTGGATTCTGTTACAATGGAACTTTCAACAAAAATAGCTCATCATCTAGGAGGTCAAGCTATAGCACCAACACCTTGATGTGCCCCATCTGCGTGCTTATTTTATTCGTATTTTAGTACCACTTCAGAAATTTTGATGCCCTGTGATCTCCTGAGGTGATCAAGGACATCTATCGGGCAGCCTGTATTCTCCAGTTATCTACAGCTAAAGAAGCAAAAGACCTGTTCAATCTCACTTCTAAACCAGGGTAGAGCCTCAATCAATGTCAAGACTTTCTGCCAGATTCTACATCTGCTCGAAAGCGAGCAGTTTAGCTTGTCAAAGTTCATTCAGAGAACGTTTTTGTAGCGAAGCTGAAACTTGACCTTAAGGCATAACATTTCAGTGTCGCTCTCTGGTTTGACAGCCGGTATACAACGTCAAAGAAGCCTTCTAGCTATGCGTAAAGGTCGCATAAACAGCGACACCAGTCAACTTGTTTCATCTTACACAAATAAGAGGACATCGGATATTCTCAGGCTTCTGCTGTAATCCTATGCCATACACTTCTCACTGCAACTTCTCGTACTGCTTCTACTCAAGTAACTCTGCGACGGCTTCGTGTTCTACAACCTGATTAGTGACAGTAATTAGTCCAAGTTCTTCCATAGTTTGCTTGAATATAATAAAAAGGCCTACAACCTGGCTGCTTTGCGTTCTGCTCGTCATCTCAGGCTAGGCTGCTTCGCCTTCGAAAGCCAGTAGTTTCCTGATTCTTTGATCTTTTCTGCATACTAGTATAATGTAGTTCGACCCAGTACAAAACCAAAGAAGAATCATAGGGTAGTTAGCGGACGCGTGGTGGCACAGTTGCGGCATCAGGCTCTCACTTGCACCAGATTCCAGGTTTTTGGTTTGAATTTCCCGCCCACGCGAATCAAGCCTTCTATCCCTCCGGGCTCGGTGAATTGGTACCAGACGTGTCTGGGAAGGATAAAGCGCTTACTTGTTCATCGGATGACCACCGCAAGTCATTGTATGTCCTAGTTACGCATTCAAATCGCCTCCGCGACATCCCTCAGAAGCAGTTGCGTGGCACATCCCGAAAGGAATTGATTAACGTCGTCCTTTATCGTTAACATAAAGGATAAAGGATAAAGAACGGCGTTATTCAATCCCTTTGGGATGCGCCACGCATTCTACTTCTACGGGATGTCGTGGAGGCGAGTTGAATGCGTATTTGACCATACAATGACTTGCGGTGGCCAGCCGAGGAACGAATCAGCGCTTTATCCTTCCCAGACACGTCTGGTACCAATTCACCGACCCGGAGGGATGGAAGGCTTGGTTGGCCTGGGCGGGAAATCCGAACCAGGAACCCGGTATGGGGTGCAGGCGACAGAAGGCGCCTCTTCCGACTGCGCTCCTCGCGCCCCTATCGTTAACATACGTGTAATTAATCTGTAGTCACTAACTATGAAGTACCGTGCTACTGTCACAGTAATCACCAATTCAGAGGCTAGTACTGATAAGTTGTATTCAGATTCACTGGTATTCTAGTCAAGTTCAGCTTGACTAGCAATAGCAACAGCTGAAATTTTACGAACAGAATTCGGCGCAGAATATATCACCTAATGGCGATGGCAGATATTTATTGCTTTAAACAGGAAGACAAGTGGGACGTTAGTTCTAACGCTAGCAGCCAGTCAGTCATGCGCCCACTGAACTACCTCCTTCAAACGTTGTAACCTATGCAGAGAGCATTTCCATCGGACGTTTTCTGAATCCTAAGTAGCCTGTATTTGGGTTAACGTAACGAAACGTAAGAATAACGCAAAAAAAAACTGGTGCTTTTCCATTGTGTTGAGTAATTTAACTTTTTAATTTTAAAAAGTAATTTTTTGTATAGCAATAGCAGTGATCTTGCTCTGTTTGACGTCATCTTTTCGTTCCTTGTTGCACGACTCTGTGAACGAATCAGATGTATTAGGTTGTTCGGAATGTTCTCAGCGTTTTCTGTTACTATTTTTCATTCGTCTATTACTAAGTAAAAATTCAACCTGCATTGCACATTAATGCTGCTTTCTGCATAGAATTTTCCGCTCTATCTGACTAAATAATTTATGTTTCAACGTTGTTTTATATCTCTGTTCTTGAAGGGCTTATTGAAATATGTCGAAGGAGCAATTCCACACGATATTTTATTTTGACTTTAAATTGGGACAATCCGCAGCCGAGACAGCTCGACTAATCAACCAAGTGTGGGGGCCTAATAATGTTGGAGAAAGCACTGGGCGCCGGTGGTTCAGTAAATTTCGAACCGGAGATCTCAGCCTATAAGATGACCCCGTAGCAATCCTGGGTGACGAGTTGAAGGACTTGGTGGAAGCTGAACCATCCCAAACAGTTCGTGGGATCGCGGACCAAGAACTAGACGTCTGTGAAACTGCTGTTGCGGACGCCTTGAAACGCCTTGGGAAGGTGAAGAAGCTCGAAAAGCGGGTGTCCCACGAGCTGAGTGAGTGGCAAAATTGTCACGGTGTCGAGATCTGTTCTTCTCTACTTATACGCAACAAAAGTGACCCGTTTTTGGGTCGAATCATCACTTGTGATGAAAAGTGGATTCTGTGTGATAACAGCAAACGCTCCGGACAGGGGTTGGACACCGACGAACCCCGTAGGCATTTTCCAAAGGCGAACCTCCACCAAAAAAAGGTAACGACCACTGTGTGGTGGTCGGCGGCTGGGGTGATCCATTACAACTTTTTGGCACCAGGCCAAGCGATCACAGCAGAGTCCACTGTAAGAAAACTGACGAAATGAACCGAAAATTGCGTCAACTTCAGCCAGCACTGGTCAACAGAAGAGGTCCGATTCTTTCGCGCGAAAACGCCCGCCCTCACGTTTCACAAATCACTATTCCAAAATTGAACGAATTAGGGGTTGAAGTTCTGCCTCACCTGCCATATTCTCCGGACCTCTCACCAACCGACTAACACCTTTTCAAACATTTTCAGAACTTTCTCGCTGATAAAACCTTCACGAATCAGGACCAAGCCAAAACAGCTTTTGTGGATTTTGTCGAATCTCGACCACCTAAATTTTCCGATGGAATAAGTCGAGTGGTTGGCCGTTGACAAAAGTGTGTTGATTCGAACGGTGCTTGTTTCGACTGAACCCGGTAGGAATTTAGAAAGTCATGGTAGTTCAAAGTGAAGCACTTAAACGCTGAGAACTTTCCGGACAACCTAGTATCTTGTACGTGTATCTGTACAAGCACGTGTAGCGCAGTCGGAGAAGGCGCCAACTATCGTGTGCACTCTAAATCAAGGGATTTCTGCAGAGGGTGTCCTGCATTGGCCAACCACGCCCTCCATTCTCCGGGTCAGTGAGTTGTCACCAGACCTGTCTGAAAAACTTGAGTGACTCACTTGCGCATCGTGTGGCCGTCGCAAATTGGTGTGTAGAACAAATACGCAGTGAAATTACTATACCTCCACCATATTCCGTACAAGTGAAAGTGCTCGGCGCACCCAAACAGGGCTCGACTAACAACGACCCCTACCCCTTATCCTTATGGAATTGAGGAAGATAACCGACCAACGTTTTGCTGGCTGCTCCGATGTCCTTCTGACATCCCGCGCAATTCAATCAGTTGCAGCTCTAGGTGGTGATTGTCACCGAAACGCACTACGTAGTCGGCCTACTGAATTTTCGGGAATTCATCTGAGCGACAGCGTTTTTGATGCTTGACGTCGCTCTGAACTCTGAGCGCCATCTCTCACTTGCGTGAAATCCGTTGCTTCGTGCAGATCTCTGGCCAAGGTTTCAAGGACGTCGAATGATGATTCAGGACGGACACCGAGTCGGAAATCTCTGCGCGATGGTGTCCTTCGACGTCTTCTCCATCTTTCTCTTCCACGTCAATCGTTTCTTCTTCTTCTGGTGCCCCTCCATGATGACGTAGCTGCAGAGCGATGAGACCTGTCGCGGTCCTGAAGACTGTGAATAGCTCTAAAAGCAATAGGTAAACCACGTCTGGAACCACGACTTCAATGACCTTCTGCATAGCTATGGTCGAAGGTCTTCGAAGGTCGATGAGCGTATGGTATAGTCTTCCTTGTCTTCCCATATAATGGTACTTCCTGCCAAAATTTTCGTCTCAAAACCGAGACTTCTGCGAAGAATACAGTGGTGCTTTTGAGAAATTTTTTCGAACGAATAAATTCGATCTCGAAAACTTTCGAGGGAATGAACGAACAAATTTATTTGCTCATTGATTCTGAGCAAAAGAAGAATTTTCAGAATAATTTGACGAAGATGCGTTAAATGGGTCATTTCTCAGAGTTTCTTTCCGGGTATGAGCAACATCCCACTAAGTACCAGAAAGCGCCTCAGTTTCAAGAGCAGTAGAAGTACTATTCTAGTATAGTTGTGCTCTCTCAAAAATTTCGATTAACGGAATATATTCGAATAGCGATGATTCTCGAGCATTCGAATTCAAATAACATTCGAAAATCGCGTTTTTTCGAACATTCGAATTCGAATACATTCGAAATCGCATTTTTTCAAATGCTCGAATACGAATATTCGAATTCGAATAGGATTATTCGCATGCAAATGCTCGAATCTTCATTCGGGCACAACTATATATTCTAGGCAGCTATATTTTTTTACATTTTGTCTTTCCTAATAATTTTTATCCACGTCATTTCTACATGCTTCTGTATGCAAATATTTGGTCCATGTCGCGAACGTAGGCAGCATTGGGAAGTCGGAATGCGCCAGCCAATCAGAACACATCGAGCCGCGCCAACTCAGCGAGAGCAGTCACGGTCGGTATGATGACTGCCAATCATGTTTTCAGTCGTCGGTGCTCTGCTCTGCTATGAGTGGCTAGTGCACTTCCCCGCCTTCCAATGCTGCCCGCTTTCGCAACATTGGACTTTTTTCTTTCAAATCGAATTTGAAAAAAAAACGAGAACTCTACACTACTGGTCTTTTACTTTCTATTACAAAAGTCCCGTCGTATAGGGTACAATTTTAATCGGAATAGCCATGAAAACGATCGATGCAAAACGCTCACTGGGTGGGGGGGGGGCAATAGTAACAGCACGGTGTAAACAAATTTGCAGGTGATTCATCAGTTTTTGAGAGCTACTCCTGATATGCTTCCGATTCTGAGGAGCAGCCGATCAGCACTTGCCCACTGCGGCCGCCGAACGACATGGATCACCCGTTTTCCACAAAAAACAGCTCGGTGCTGGTCAGCTGTCAGAAGCACAACTTTGGACTTTCCTAAGCCTTCAGGAGCAGTACAGTAGTACCAGCGAATTTTGGGCCTTCGGCAGTACTGTAGGCCTGTCCTGTCAACATCCTATCATTCGAGTAGCGGCGGTAAATCAGACGACGGCCAGGTTGGCCAGGTGATCCCATCCATTAGATCGCGACCGCCATTTATCACCTGGGGCTTTTCACTCACATTCGCGCTAGTCCACCACTCGAACACGGAGATCGAACTTTACCCCCCCCCCCGCTCCCTCATCCTGCCACCGGCTGTTTCCTGCCTTTTTCTGGAATAAAGTCTAACCAAATACTTTGCCATTCTTCTGGCATTTCGACATCGAGAATAAGCCACAAATACCCGTCTTGAAGGGAAAATTTATTTATTTATTTATTTATGTACGCCAAGATACTTTACTAAGAGAACAAAAGATAAAGGATAAAGTTTTACAGAATGTCATGGAGGTGATGTGCATGCGTATTTGGCCTATACAATGAATTGTGGCGGCTTGCTGATGAACAAGTCAGTGTTTTATTCTTTTTCTTCCCAGACAAGTCTAATAACTCAGCTAACTGACCCCGGAGTAGTGGAAGGAGGCTTGGTTGGCCTGGGCGGGCAATCCAATATATAAAGAACAAAAGATTTTAGTTGCTGAGTGCTTAAGAGACATATTTGCTGTTTTTCCCATTAAATTAGGCACTTTTTAAATCAAACTGGAATCTTCTAAGATGCAAGTGTTTATGTTTATCTATAAAATCGGAACCATTGTCTTCTGAATTAAACCGCACACTACCCGAGATGGTTTGAATATTTTTATATCGAGAAAAATTAGTGTGACTCTCACTGATGCAAAATGCGAGCAGGAGAGTTTTTCCTCTTTTTTTCAGAATCTGGCGTCTTTACCCAAGTTCAAGCAAATTTCACTGTCACTCTGCCGTTACAATGTTTATTTATTTATTTATTTATTTATTTATTTATTTATCTATTCGCGTCTCAAGAACGCGCACTATATGTGGGAGCAATAAAAAACAGATTAAGCCGTGCAACCAAAAAAAAAAAAACAGGTAACTATACAAGATTGAAGTGACAACGTTATGCATTAAGACTGGAATCTCAGAAGCCACTGTCACTCTGCGGTTACAATGTTTTACTCTGCGGTTACTCATTCAAATATTCTCCACGATATCCCGTAGAAGTCTGAGTTGTGAAAGCCTATATAATGATGTCATGCTCCAGAAGTAAGGAGAGCCACTTAGATACTAGAAAAAATCTTCACAGGTAGCCTAGAAAAGCAGTTGCTTACTTAGCATTTATTTATAGGGCGCGTGTAGCGCAGTCGGAAGATGTGCCGGCTGTCGCGTGCACCCGATACCAGGTTCTTGGTTCGGATCTCGCCCAGGCCAATCAAGACCTCCATTCCTCCGGAGGTGGTGAATTGGTAACGGACTTGTCTGAGAAGGACAAAGCGCTGACTTCTTCATCGGCTCTTCATCGGTTGGCCACCGCAAGTCACTGTATGGCCAAATACTCATTCAAATATTCTCCACGATATCCCGCAGAAGTAGAATGCGTGGCACATCTCAAGAGGGATTGATTAACGCCGTCCTTTATCCTTTATCCTTTATTCATTTTTTACTTGCACTTGTGGTGTACTGATACACAGAAAAAACATCGAAAAGAAAGTTGCACCAAGCCAAATTCGGGCAAAAAACAAACTATTTATGCAAAGAGAAATAAATGAATGTGCCGCGCCTTCAACACGAATCCTGCAATTCACATCGATGAGAGTTTTTTGCTATTTTTTATTTGTTTTTTTAATCGTAATATCTGGCTGTAGTGGACACTACTTCCTACTTTATGGACACTACTTCTGCAAAGACAGAAGTGGTCTTCACAAAGTCATATGGTTCTATATATCCGAACCTTTCATAGCTTTTCATCTAATCGTTTTCGACATATTCGCTCGACCTAAAATAGAAAGGACGTTGACTCCCTTGCGACTGGCACTCTTAGCTCCACTTGTCAACGATTTCAAAAGCGCCATTCCTCAGCTGTCGGAAAGCCCTGAAGTGCTTCTATTCTGTTTATTCTCCCACCGTTCACTATGCCTAGACCCCCAATCTAAAACTGTGCCCAGTTCTCTGTTCAGTTTCACGATATATACAACTTTCATTTTATAATGGCGACTTTTCGCCCTGTACCTGTCACCCTCTACTTTTCAAGTTAAAACAAGTCTATCTAACATTAAAATGGACACTTTATAATAAGGACAGAATATTCCTTTGCTTTAGAACCATCATATGTGGAAAACTTCTGTATTGAATGTCAGAGTGTAGGAGGAAATGTGTTCAAATTTTGAATGAGAATAGAATACCTATTTCTTTGACCAAAGCAGCATCATAGAAGTATTCTGAAATTTTCAGGAAGTCATAGAGATTGAAGAGATTGTGCCATGCACTCGTCCAGAAAATTGCAACTTGTGTTTGATTGGTAGTGTATAAGAGCGGCTTACCCGACGTTATGCAGTGAGGCATAGTGGTGTGTTTTTTCTATTGCTTGTGCTTCTGCTGTTTCTAGGTATATATGCATGTAAATAGAAATTATCTATCTTTCCAATGCACAATGCGTCTATAGAACAAGTTCACGGCGCAACCTCTTCCGAAAACAATCAAGCAAATTATTTGATCTCTTGCATGTTAGGACAAGCTTTAGGGGATCTATCCTAGTCCGGGGGTGGCCACATAATTAAAAGGTATTATATGTAACAAATTTACTTGAGACTTACTGAGCGGCTCCTACAGAACAACATGAGTCCTAAACAAGAAAAGTCATGAAGAAAAAAAATGAAAAAACTACATTTGTTGCGGTTGTAAGTAGGTACAGTTGTGTGCCCTCCTCACCATGTTGGGTCCTGGTTATAACATGTCCGGCGGCGGCCAGCACACGGCATGCGGCTTCATGCGCTCTCCTCACCATGTTAGAACCTGGTTATAACATGTCAGCCCGCGGTCAGCACGCGGCATGCCTCCATTCCGTCGCTCTTTGTTCGCCGAGACGGTTGTGAACCGCGGCGATTTTTTTATTTTTTTCGTTTGTTCGCTCGTTCTCGGTTTTTTAGGTTCCAGCTCGTTCTCTAGGAGCCGCTTGGTAAGTTACAATTCATTTTGTTGCCTGCATTTTAGTTATGTGCCCCCCCCCGGACTAGGATAGATCCGCTTTAGGATATTGCTTGAGGACAAATGATAAGAATTTTGAGTTTTTTGAAGAGTGCAAGTGTTTCTTTATAGTGTTTTAGCTGTTTCTACTTTTAATGATTTTACTTCCTTTTTATGGACGCGTGTAGCGCAATCGGTGGAGGTGTCGACTTTCACGTGCATCCGATACCAGGTTCCAGGTTCGGATTTCCCGCATAGCTCAACCAAGCCTTCCATCCCTCCGCGGTCGGCGAATCGGTACCAGACCTGTCTGGGGAGGATAAAGTACTGAATTGTTCATCGGCTGACCACCGTTGAAAAAAAGCCAAATGCGCATTCAAATGGCCTCCGCGATACCTCGTAGAGTTGGAATACGTGGCGCAACCCAATAGAGATTGAATAGCGCCGTCCTTTATCCCTTCGACCCCTTATGCTTCAAAAATGATGTGATACTCTCACCAAGTGAGCAGCTCCTAATACCGGCCTTAGTCGCGAATGTGATCGGCACTAGGAGGTGGAAACGCATCAGGCGATCAAACAGCATTGAATGGCAGCGCCATTCGGAGAAAAGGTGCACGAACGTGAGTGTCCTGATTAGCTGGCACGTGTTCCGCCAGTGTCCTAGCTTGTTATGGTTGACCGGCGCGCTACCAGCTCTCAATGCTGACCATATTCGCGACAACTATTTTCCTGGTGTTGACACCGATAGAACAGGCAATAGACGGACACGAAACAACAGCTTTTTTTCATTTAAGGGCCAGTGTAGGCGATAGCTCGTCGAGATTCCACCGCGTGAGCGCAGTCGCTGCCCATCTTGTATTTTTAGGTAGCACCACAGTATGAGGAGAACACCTTTACGTCTTCCACATTTCAAGCAGAACTTCTAGTATTATGCAGTCATTGTATGGGAATTTGTCCTACTTGCCGAACGCCTCTCATCCGCCTTCAGAAGGGAATGTGAACGGATAGATGCTTAGCTCATTTGCTGAGGCATTAACACCTCGACGCCTATCCTCATTTACGCTCCTACATCATTTTGTGGTTACGATTTGGAGATAAATTTCTGGCGACAACGTTACGGTGAAGGCCGCCTTGCATTGCTTGGCAGCGTTAGGGCTAGAAATTCCTTGAAAATATTCCTGTGTTGTCTGTCGCCTCGTAAGCGAGGATGGTTCCTCCCTCTGTGTGGGCTCTTTTCGGAATTCACGCATGTGATGAATGCCCCAGCTTCCATCATCATGCTATAACAGATTATTCCGACGAAGGCCCGCATTTCTGCTTCTGAAACCATGTCGCCATTGATACGCCGTGTAGAGCTCTAATTCTGTTGTTTCTTCTCTATATACGGGTTAACCAGGAGTAGGCAACAGTGTCCAAGTTGCTTGAGTCTGGGGTGGGGGTGCATGTGTATTATCGTTGTGCTCTCGAAATTTTTTCGAATATTCGAATTGTTTCGAATGCTCGCTAATTTCGAATATTCGAATTTGAAAGTGTTTGAAGAGGACGGTTTTTCTGAATATTCGAATCCGAATACATTAGAAAAACGTGATTTTTGGATAATCTAATTCAAATACATTCGAAAAACGCAATTTTTTTGAATACTCGAATTCATATATTCAAATTTGATTAGAAACCATTCGAAAGCCTATTCGAATAGGTCATTCGAGCACAACTATAATGTGTATGTTCCTGTAGTCTATCGAAGTCGAAATCTAAATAAAAACGCCTATGATCTACCTGTGACCTCCGCGCCATAGCACAACGCTGATACAATTAAAAGCGATGCAATTAGCTTTCCATGTAGAGCCTAGAGAAGATGAAGTACATTTTTTTGTAAAAAAATTTCATCGCACAAAATTGTAATCACGCAATAATAACCGACGCGTTCTACTGGTGCTTGTTTCCTATATATTTAATTAGTTGTTTTTTCACATTTCACTTTGCTCTGCTAATTTGCTCCCCTTAAGCAGCACAGAGGGTGCGTGTAGCGCAGTCGGAGGAGGCGCGACTGTCGCGTGCACCCGATACCAGGTTCCTGGTTCGGATTTCCCGCCCAGGCCAACCAAGCCTTCTATCCCTCCGGAGTCGGTGAATTGGCACCAGACTTGTCTGGGAAGGATAAAGCGCTGACTTGTTCATCGGCTGGCCACCGCAAGTCATTGTATGGCCAAATACGCATTCATGTCGCCTCCACGACATCCCGTAGAAGTAGAATGCGCTGGCGCATCCCAGAAAGGATTGAGTAACGCCGTCCTTTATCCTTTTATTATTAAGCAGCACAGGAAGAGCTGCCTGCCGCATACGGTCCATGTCGCGAATGTGGACAGCATTGGAAGCTAGAAACGCGCCGGCCAATCAGGCCGCATCGAATGGGTGCTCCATTCAGGGACGACGTATACATTCGTTATTCGTCGTGATTGGATGGCATGTATTTCACCGGTGCTTTGCTTGGTCATGATTGGCTGTCGCGTGCTCACATTCCAATGCTGCACACTTTCGCGACATTGTCTAGCGAATTGATGCCGGATTTGTCTGAGCAAGATAAATGTCGTGGAGGCGAATTGAATGCGTATTTGGCCATACAATGATTTGCGGTGGCCAGCGATGAAGAAGTCAGCGCTTTATCCTTCCCAGGTAATCCTGGTACCAATTCACCGACCCCGGAGGGATGAAAGGCTTGGTTGGCCTGGGCGGGAGATCCGAACCAGGAATCTGGTATCGGGAGCACGCGACAGCCGGCACCTACTCCGACTGCGCTATGTGCGCCTAACGATATTGTAATAGCATTAAATAATAATGATTTACCATCACTTCTAGACGTTAATGCGAGTTCCTTCTGGTTTCCTTCTTTCTTTCCAGTCGCTGAGAGGCGAAGGTTCATTCCGCTTCCCAATCATGTGGTATAAATATGGCCGAAGTTTATGACGATGATGCAGGAGCAGCACTTTAAACAGAGACATCTGGACACGGATCTCCGACGGATCAGTTCCCAACCTCGCGCCAACGTGCCACTTCCTCCGCCATCGTCACGCCACCCGCCACACCACCACACAGTGTCCCCCTCCACTCGTCCGTCATTCACGGTCGTCAACGTCCTAAGCCATTTCTGCGTGTCCTCCGTATCCACTTTCATCGGAAATAATGGCGAATATGCTGTGGGCATGTTCAGTAGCTGGCTGCTGACGCCTCGTTTCTAATGGCATGCGCAATTCTTGCGTTTTTAAGTCCGAATATGACCACAACTGGTGGGATTCCCCCGCTTGCTGACACCAACGACGTCCTTAGCACGACTATTAAAATGCTTCCTCTTCTGGTTCAGATTCGTAGCTCCATTGAGCTCTTGGCTAAAGACAAGCCATAGTCCCTCAGCCGTAGCTGCAGTTTTGTTGTCACTCGGAAAATCCAAACACCAAACCAGAAGCTGCTATTTCGGAAACCTTTGTTAGCAAACATTATGCCTTCTAATTTTGTCTCTTTAAAAATTATTTTTTGGGTTTTTGTTTGTATCCTATTTGGGCGCGTGAAGTGCAGTCGAAGGAGGTACCGACTGTGTGACTGCACATGATTGCAGGTTCGCCGTTCGGAGTTCCCGCCCAGGCCAACGAAGCCTTCTACCCTTTCGGACGTCGGTGAATTGATAGCAGATTGGTCTGAGGAGGATAAAGCACTGACATGCCCTTTGGCTGGCCACCACAAGTCATTGTAAGGCCCGGATACTGGTTCAAATTGCTTCCACGACTTCCCGTGGAAGTAGAATGCGTGGCATATCTCGAACAGGGTTTGATTAATGCCTCCCTCAACCTTTCTTAACCTTTATATTTTACTTATTTTATTTTTGTTTTTATTTTTATTTTTTGTTGTTCTATTTGTTGTTATTTTATTTTATTCTATTTTATTTAATCACTTCACACTAGAGACGAAGTGCTCCTAAGCCAAAGCACGACTGTGAAGGGTCAGGTATATGTCAGTGCTTTTCCTAGGAGTAGAACGCACCTCTCGTAGGCATCTGATGCGCCCTATTAAAAGACTGAAAACAAAAATAAATGAATGGATCTTTTTATGTGTCTTTATGCAGCTTCTCACCTTCTTCAGTATCCTATTCTTCACCACCCAGGCAGATCACTGGGCTTGGGAAGGTAATTCGCATTCATCTAGTTCAGTTTTTGACTAATACTATGCCAGCATTCGTAGTTCTTTTAATACTTCTTTCTTACGCTGACGACTAAGAAATATTATGGACTGAAACACTTACGCCAGGACGAGTCGAACCGGGATCCCTTAGTTTTGTAAATATTTCAGAAAATATTCATATGTTAGTGTTGTTTGAATTCGAATTTGAGAGGTGTGCAAAAGTTCAAGCAAGGTTATAAGGATAAAAGGATAAAGGTCGGCGTTATTCAATCCCGTTTTGGGATGCGCTACGCGTTCCACTTCCACATACTTCTACGGGATGCCGTGGAGGTGCACTGAATGCGTATTTGGCCAAACGATGACTTGCGGTAGCTAAACAAGTCAGGGCTTTAATCTTCCCAGACCAGTCCTGTACCAGCACACCGACCCCGGAGGGATGAAAAGCTTGGTTGGCCTGGGCGGGAAATCCGAACCAGGAACCTGATATCGGGTGCAGGCGACAGCCGGCACTCTCCTCCGACTGCGCTACACGCGTCCTATGTTATACTAACAATTATTAATAAAAATAGCTGACTTACAAACCAGCAGGGTTCAGCAACTCTTCTCCACCATCTTTCCTTAAAGGATCAGTTTTAAATTCATAAATGAAAGGATTCAGCATTTTATGGCATAGAAAAACATATGAATTCTCATAGTTTGAAACTTTCTGAGATTTATTCAAAAATTTGTTGAGCTAATCTCCTGCTTTCAAAAAAATGCACCATTACTCCATATTTTTTCTTAATGATATATACAGTTTTACATAAGAATAAAGATAATGGACGGCGTTGGTCAGTGCCTTTGGGATGCGCCACGCGTTCCACTTCCACGTACTTCTACTGGATGCCATGGAGGTGCTCTGAATGCGTATATTGCCAAACGATGACTTGCGGTAGCCAGTTGATAAACAAGTCAGCGCTTTATTCTTCCCGACGAGTCCGGTACGAATTCACCAACCCCGGAGGAATGGAAGGCTTGCTTGGCCTGGGCGGAAAATCCGAACCAAGAACCTGGTATCGGGTGCATGCCACATCTGACACCTACTCGGCTGCGCTACCACGTGCCACACATTTGAACATAGAGTAGCAAAATCCGAGACTATTTTTGAACCACCACCTAACAGACCAAAGGAGATGCCGCAGATGTTGCCTCGAGGCTCGTTCGTTCGATTTCAACATTTTGTGCGACTCTGTTGCAGACACTCGACGTCACATTTCGCCGTCTCGGTAGTTCTTTCGTGGGTCGAATTGAAAATTTATTTTCAAGCACAACGACGGCTTATTTTGAAAAATGAGCCGATCCTTTATGCACCATCGCCGCCGGCCTCCCCTCTGACCCCTTACCCTATGCGCCCACATCGGTGGCCCCTAAGGAATTCCGTTGCCGCCTTGCCTGCCTGTCCGTTCGGGGCCGCCGGCTGGGTACTCGGCGACCCAGCACAATTCGCCGATGACTGCCAGTCCTGTTGTGTCGCGTTGCGTCCGTCGTCTTCACTTCCTGAATGCTTCCGCAGCTTCTGCTCGTGGACGTTGCCTTCTGCCCTCTGTTCTTCAAGTTCCTTCTGTGGTAGCTTATCGCTTTACAGGTTTATCAGGTCACGATGTTTCCTTCACTTTCATTGCGTCAACTTGTTTTTCAAAGCAGAGTCGATCCTTCTTTTCTCCAAGAAAAGACAGACGCCTTCACACTGATGTCCTTTTCAATTGTCGCTTTTCAGAAAGTACTTTTCAGCGGGCATTAGCGAATTAAATCTCTAGTTTGCTTTTTCAGCTATTAGTACACCCCTGCCAGCAGTACGTTCGCCCTGGTTGGGTTTCCTGATGCACTGAGTTCTTTAGACTAGCTGGCCACATTTAACAAAATGATCTTGATCTACAGTTCAAACTAGTCATAACTGCAATCTCAAGGAGTAGGCGAATGGCGATGATGGTTAGAATAATCTTTTTGTTCAAGGAAAATTTGCTATAGCCTTCTTTGAAATTGTTTATTTCAGCTGCCTAAATGAGAGTAATAATTAAACAAAATTTCTATTTACAAATTTCAGGGAACGGATTCATCATAATTAAACCCGAGGAATGCGCAACAAAAGGGAGAAATGTACAATTTTGAAATTTTGAAATTTGAAATTGGGCACTCTTCTGAAGAAACCTGCTGCTTCTGAAATCAAAAAGAACATCTTTTAAATTAAACGTAACATTTTGCAGGTTAAATTACAAACTATCCAAGACGGTTAGACCATTTTTTGTGGAAGGAAAATTTGGTACATATAGCTTTATTTGAAATTGTTTACTTCAGCTGCCCAACGGTAATAATGCTATAAAAATTTTATTTCTCGAGAAACTATAATAAATTACCTTTTGTTCTAAAGCACTACAGGGCAGCAATCATTTGGCTCATTAAAAGACAAGATTGTGCCATGCACTCTTTAAGCTTGTGGCGATTTCTATTTGATTGGTAGTGTCAACGCTTACATGGAGCATCAATGTGAGGCTAAATGTGCTATTTACAGTTGTATTGGTTGCATCGGTTACATTTGTGAAACATGTTTTCATGTGCAAACAGAGATTTTACTACAAATTGGATAAAAATCGCGACGTCATGGACGAGGGCATGATGCAGTCTGTCCTTCTGGAAATATAAAGTGGTCGCTTTCTTGCTTTTTAAAACAAGTTTTAAACCATTATTTTTCCTTTAAAATCTGAGAATTCTATAAAATTTCAAACAATGTGTTGTGAATCAAAATTTCAAAGAAAGTCATACTAAAATTTTCCCTGAACATTAAACTATTATAATGTTTTTTGGAGAGTTTCTAGTTTAACGTGGAAAGAGCTCAGTTCGATTCCAAAACCGTTAGGCTTGTTTAAAAGAGTATCCAGTTTGACGTGAAAATGGTATATACCAGCAATGCGGAATTTCTCATGCTCCTTACCCAGTCACTCGCGAGTATTATATAGGGGTGCCAAAAGTAACAAGACTCTCCATTTCCTGCCCAATATCTCGTGGCTGGAGTCCGGTTTTGTGCTACTTATATTTGTATGTATGGGCGCGTGGAGCGCAGTCGGAGGAGGCGCCGACTATCGCCTGCACCCGATACCAGGTTCCTGGTTCGGATTTCCCGCCCAGGCCAACCAAGCCTTCCATCCCTCCGGGGTCGGTGAATTGGTACCAGAATTGTCTGGGAAGATGAAGCGCTGACTTGTTCATTCTGCTGGCCACCGCAAGTCATTGTATGGCCAAATACGCATTCAAGTCGCCTCCACGATATCCCGTAGAACTAGAATGCGTGGCGCATCCCAAAAGGGATTGAATAACGCCGTCCTTTATCCTTTATCCTTTATATTTGTATGTTTATTAGCTACTTACTGAAGCTCACTTGAGAAGTTACCACTTGCGCCGTTTTCAGAAGCATGCCGAAACCCCAGTCTGCCTCAGACCGAATTGGGCGAGATTGGCGTCGAGCTGTGTCGCGCCAATCTCGACCAATTCTCAACCCTGAGCAGCCTGGACCCAATCGTCACGCAGGATGACAAGTACGTCTTCTACCCTGATCCTGTCAAGCAGCCAGTCTGGGTGAGGCCTAGTGACCTGTTACCGACCTTCGCTCGACGAGATGTTCACGGCGAGAAGCACCTTCTGAACTTTTGGGTCTGAGCCCATGGACCGATATACCGGAAGCTGTTTCCCAAGAGCACGACGACGGACTGCAAGGCCATGGTGAACGAAGTAGAAGAGATGGACCGACGACTCGCACTTAATCCGTCTCAGCGCTCTAAGAAGGTCCTCCTCTTCGACAACGCCGCACCCCATCGGGCAAAAGTGACACCGGATAAGCTTGCTCAACTAGGCTACGTTCACATGCCTCACCCACCGTATTCGCCGGACATCTCTCCATGCAACTACCACTACTTCTTGAGCCTATGGGAATTCATGATCGAAAGGAACCCAAGGACCCACGCAGGCCTTGAAAACCATATCAAGCAGTGGATCAACACCAGGCCCAAGCAGTTCAGGAGGGATGAGAACAGGAAGTTGGCAGAGAGATGGCAGCATGTCATTGACCTTAATGGAGAATACATTCCTCAGCACCGTTGAGTTGAAATTGAGTTATAAAGAGATAAAGAAATTTGTTGAATTTATCTCATTATTTCGGGCCCACCCTACCTCCTAGGCCAACCAAGCCTTCCATGCTCTGGCAGTCGGTGAACAGCTACACAACTGTCTTGAGAGGAAAATCAACCAGCCTTGGAAAAATAATTTTAAAAAATATTAAAAATAAAAAAGGACCGCCCTCTTTAGACCTAAACATGTATTCCCACCACGACGTCTCGTAGGAGCAGGCAGAATGCATGGCGCATCCCGAAATAGGATTAGTTAACGTCCCTCTACCCTATCTTTTATCTATCCTTATCTCCCTATGCAATCGGAGTCTGTGTTTATACTTTCCAAGCCCTTGCTTGATGATATACTGCTGAAAAGTTAAGGAAGAATTGTTCGAGACCTTAGAGCTTCTTCCTTAATATTTCATCACTCTTGTATCTCTGCAATTCGCAACGAATATATTTATGAGTAAAGAGGAGCTGCATAGGAGATGAAGCATTATTTATTCATACGTATTTGAGGATCTTAAAGTGAAATCTACTGCTATGTAGCTGAGTTGGAGCGTACCCAATGCTTAGATTTTTTTTGTATTGTAAAGCCGATCACGCAAGTTTGTGTTATATAAAGCGGTTAAGGCGTCAGCGTTTGAATAAGGATCGCTCATCCAGCGGTCTCCAGAAGTCGCGCGTCGAAGATCCAAATTCAATGGAAGTGCTCCAGAAGTCCTCCTCTGAGCGTCGAATTTCAAACGACATGTTTCAGAAATCGTTTGCCGAGTGTCCACATTCAAAAGACGCGGTTCAGAAGCCCTTCACCAAGCGTCGAAGTTCAGAAGACGAGCATCGTTACTAATGTACCGAGCCGTGCTTCAACATTCGTGGGCCGAGCCTCCAAACTTGGAAGACGTGGTCAAGAAGTCCCTCACCCAGCTTCAAAGTCTGGAGAACGAACACCAGAACTCGCATGTTCAGCGTCGACATTCAGAGGATGTGACCCAGAAATGGTGCATCGAGTCGTATTCCAGAAGTTGTGCACCGAGCGTCCAAACTTATAAGATGTACACCAGATGTCGTCCACCGAAGCCGAAATTCGTAATACGAACGAGATCGGGCGCCTAGCATCCAAATTCGGTAAACGTGCTCCAGAAGTCGTTCTCTGGGTGTCCAAATTCGGAAGGCGTGTTCCAGAAGTCGTTTACCGAGCGTACAAATTTGTCAGATGTGCTCCATATGTCGTGCGCTTATTGTTCAAATTCAGAATGGTCCAGAAGTCGCCCACGATTTTCCATATAGAGAAGACGTGCTCCACAAATCGCGCTTCGAGCATCAAAATTCAGAAGACGTGCTCGTGAAGTTACACTTTAACAGTCACCTTCGATGTTCACTCGTAACAAAGACTGGCGGCAAGTGGACCTTTTCACATGCATCTACCGCCACTGACCTCGCATGGGCTTTAACTGTCCCTTTTGGCACCTCTTAAATATGTTCTGTAACAGGTTGAGCCACCTCGCGTGACAGAGAGATGCCAGCCGAATTAACGAACCGATTTGACTGCCATAGGCTGCTGCTTAGGTGTTTTTGATAACGGCCATTTAAGACACCGAACTCTTTGTCTTCTTCATGAGTTTGTTATGTTATGATTTCTGGACCAATGGTCATTTTTTATACGAAAAATATTTATTTTTTCTTTCACGTTTTCTTGTTCCATCTCTGTTGTGGCCGTCTAAATTGCACGTCAAGGAGATTTCCAAGTTTCATCACTGCGTATGCCGCTTCGTTGGATAGGCTTTTTCCTGCCTTGGCCTACCTAATCTTGCCGAAATCTTCTGCCTCCGGCATCTCTTGCCTGCTTGGACAGTTTGATAGATTACGTCTCGACTTCGGCCCATATCTGCTTGCAAAAGAGGCTTCTACAGGTGTCGTCGATCATCGTTCCGTACGGCTGCAAAGCGGCACAAGTTGGGATTTAGCAATAGGAAAAAAGGGGTTCGAATCTGATTTTTTGTAAATATTCCACTGGTGCGAAATTTGATGCTCTCGTGCTCTGCACTTGATCTAGAAAACCATCCCAAGTCCGTAAAAGTGCTAAAAAATTGAAAAATTAAGCTGAAGATCCTTTTCTGTCTCACTCATCTCCAACGGTCTTTGTAAGAGTACGAAGAAGCCTTATCCTAAGTGGATTTTTGTGACATAATTCCTTCAGCTTATTTCCCAAGTCAAAATTTCCTCTCTAAAGCCAACACATTTTCTATTTACTTTTTACGATTTCACGCTTTATTACTAAGGTTTGCTTGCCTCGTCTTATTCCATCTCTCTTTTTTATCGCAATTTTCGTAATTAAGAATAAGGGATAAAGCTTGAAGTTAATCAACTGCGAGATGCGCCACGCCTTCAACTTCAATCGAATTTTGTTGAGGCAGCTTGAATTTCTATTACTTACACTGTAACATTGATAATGGGCGAGTGGAGTGCAGTCGGAGGAGGTGACGACTGTCGCTCGCACCCGATGCCAGGTTCCTGATTCGGATTTCGCGTCTATGCCAACCAAGCCTTCCAGAATTGGTGCCAGAGTTGTCTGGGAAGGATAAAGCGCTGAGTTCTCCATCGCCTAATCATCGCAGGTCATTGTATAGGCCAAATAGCATTCAAATCTCTCCACGACATTCCATAAAAGTAGAATGCGTGGCGTACCCTAGAAACGGATCTAGGAACGCCTTCCTTTGTCCTTTTATTCTATAGCCAAATTTATTTATTTATTTATTGAACTCAATATACACGTGAAACTGTGAACATATGAGCATGAAAGCAGTAAAACTTTCCATGGCTCACTAAATCGCTATATAGTGCGACTTGGAAAACAAGATCTCATGTTGCTTCACAACCTGAGGATGATCATCTGGATGCAGTGTTTCGCTTCTAGAACGACGCACATGCTGGAATTCATCACTTCCGAACAGCGCGTATTTGTTTTCACCCCTCCATAGCTGGCTGCTCCCTTCCCACGCAACTACCGTGTGTGGAGTGGACTGCCGGCAACGATGTGTTCTAGTTCCTTTTTTGCTAGTGTCATCGTTACCAGTCCTTCTTGTTCTACATCTAATCAAAGTGTGGATATGTGTGTTTTTACAATTGCTTTTTGTCGTATCATTTACAGGTATGAAACCCTGTGCAAATAAAAATTTTGCTATCAATCGAATAAAAATTGCGACGTCTTGGACGAGGGCACGGCGCAATCTCCTTTTGACGCTAAAACGGCCACTATTTTGTTTTTTAAAACAGGTTTTAAACCATTATTTTTTATCGAAAATAGAGAACTTTATAAAAATTTCACTTAAGTTCACTTATTGGTTAGATAGATTAAAAAAATTCAAAGAAAAGCATACTGAATTTTCCTGTAACAAAAGATTATTCTATCCTTTTTGGAAAGCTCAGTTTAATGTGAAAGGAGCTCGTTTCGATTTGGAAGATGTTCAGTTTGTCTCAAAAGTGTTACGATTGTTTAGAAGAGTGTTCAATTTGTCGTGAAAAAGTGTCCAGTTTGGTTTGAAAATGTACAATTTCACGTGATAATTGTATATTTATTTGCTTATTTATTCATTAACTGTGTTGTCTATTTTTCATGCTTCGTTACTCAACTTAAAAACTTTCGCGAGTATTATTTTTGTTTGGGCTTATGTAGCGCAGTCGGAAGAGGTGCTGGCTGTCATGTGCACCCGATACCAGGTTCCTCGTTCGGATTTCACGCCTCAGCCAACCAAGCCTTTCATTCATCCGGGGTCGGTGAATTGGTACCGGACTTGTCTGGGAAGGATAAAGCGCTGACTCGTTCATCGGCTCGCCACCGCAAGTCATTGTATGGCCAAATACGCATTCAAGTCGCCTCCACGACATCCCGTAGAAGTAGAATGCGTGGCACATCCCAAAAGGGATTGAGCAACGGCGTCCTTTATCATTTATCCTTTTTTGCTTTCTATTGAATTTTTCGAATGTAGCCAGTCTGACTTTGATGCCTTTTCTGGCCCACATTGTTTACAGCATTAACGAAAAAGAGGAGCAGCTGAGCTGCTGTGGAACTCGGATACGTTATCCTTCCTCGTCTGGTTAGTGTTTTCAAAGCGTAGATTTCAGCCTTCCATCAACAGACCCAAAAAAGTAGAAAAGCAAGGAGAAGGGTGAACATTGAGCAACCTTTCCGTGTAGAGCCCAAAATTTCCGCCATTTTCTGCATCTCTATTCAACTGATTAAGACTTTGGCCAGAGTCATCCTTTTCCAGTGGGTTGAAAGCCTTTACGTTTCACATGCTTATACCAGCCAGTCACTGTTAAAAAATTTCAAATTGTGAGCAATTGGACAGTTTGAGCTCATTAGGTGTCGGAAAACATTTTTTCTTTCTACTGTACAAGATAAGTCTTGTTTTCTGAAAAAAATGAAAAAATTCGAAAACGTCGTTCTTAAACCGACATTTTTGTTTTGCCTACCATAGTTAGCCAGAATAAAATATGAATGGCAAGTTCAAACCCTGAAGATATGTGCTGTAGAGATGAATCTAACCCAGTGCTATTTCGAGTTGATTCTTGGATGATTGAGAACTCTTTATACCACTGTAGGAGTCATTTTCAACAGACCTTTATTTGTTCTGACTTTTATCCGATTGTGCTATTTAGTTGGTCTTTAGGGTTCCTTCCTTAGCTCTTCCAACAGTAAATCGTCAAACTCATCAAAGTGATTGTTCTGGAGTGGCATAAAAGCTCCGCGATGCTTCCAGTTGGTTGCTTTCTTCCTTATTCCTTTGCGAACCGCTATATTTTATTCGGGCGCGTGTAGCGCAGTCGGAGGAGGTGCGACTGTCGCGTGCACCCGATACCAGGTTCCTGGTTCGGGTTTCCCGCCCAGGCCAACCAAGCCTTCCATCCCTCCGGGGTCGGTGAATTGGTACTAGACCTATATGGGAAGGGGAAAGCGCTGACTTGTTCATCGGCTGCCCGCCACAAGCAATTGTATGGCCAAAATACGCATTCAAGTCGCCTCCACAACATCCCGTAGACGTAGAATGCGTCGCGCATCCAAAAAGGGATTGAGTAACGCCTTTCTTTATCCTTTATCCTTTTTATTTTATTTGCCATGACTCACTCTTTATAGCACCTACCTACTTTTTTTAAATAATCGTTTTTTCTAGCAAAAAAAGGAATCTGAGGATGCCGTTCGTTTTCACTCGTACGGTTCGAGAACTCGGGTCGTAGAATACAGACTAGGTGAATTTCTTCCTTATTCATATGCTAGGAGACGGCTTGACGAAATGTTTTTTTTTTAATTTCACGAACTTTGGGTAAAATATGGAAAGTTCATCGGGCCTTTTATATTTCTTAATCATCTGCCTGGAATTGGATGAACGCGACGGTCGGCGCCTCCTCCCACTGCGCTATCACGCGCCCTTACGTTCCCAGCGTAGAACCCACGATTTGTTTCTCTCTTGGCGTTTTTGAGATTCAAGCCATAATGCCCTAGAACACGTAAATTGAGCTGAAGCTTAAACTCTTTAATTTTTAGATGATGTCTAATGCTTTTCTATGCCATCAAAACTATATGTTTTCTTTGTATGGATACCAAAACCTCTGTCAAGCCGTGAAATACAAAACTTTAAAAATGCGGAAAATTCAGCACTAAAGCACGAAAACTTTTGCGACGTAACATGACAGGCAATAAACTCTGCCTGTGTAGAAGAATTCGTGATGCTTCCGCATCTGCCTAGCAACCCAGGCCGAACTCCTCCTATGATGTACATTTTGAGAATTTGTTATGACAGTGGATTTCTGACGCACTATGGCCTTTTCGTGGCTTTTGTTGCCTCTTCGTCTCCGTTCTTCTACTATTCTACTTGAATTCCAAAGTAGAGTTCTTATACTAATTCTATTCTTACGTTGTTACAGGATCTTTTGCTGCGATCAAAACTCTTGCACCAGGCGGAACTCGAACCCGCACCTTACTGCTTTCCGAGGATTACGGATGGATGCTGACAGGCCTCGAGGATATCGCAGATGTTACGTGCGGGGAAACAGCGCCGGTGGTGTAGGGCATAGCATCACTACCCGGAAAGCAGAAGGTGCGGGTTCGAGTCCCGCCTGGCGCAAGACTTTTGTTCGCAACAAAACATCCTGTTACGACACATAGCCTCTCTAGAAGCCGATCTAGGCCTGAACAAATGTGTTATAACATTCTCTAATTCTTACGATATAACGGAGCCGTTGGTTCAGCTCACCATGTCGGTCGTTTAGAAACCGTGAATTTCGCTGGCACAGTGTAGAATAGCTCCAAAAAGCGAAACATGAATGTTTCATCTTCAAAATATCAAGCGAAATGGTGATTGAAATGGTGAAATTTGAAATTTCACAGAATCATTATCAAAAGGGCGCGTGGTGGCGCAGTCTGAGGAGGCGCCGGCTGTCTCGTACACCCAATTCCAGGTTCTTGGTTCCAATTTCTCGCACAGGCCAACCAAGACTTCCATCCCTCCCTTGTCGGTGAAATGGCACCAAACTTGTCTGGCAAAATAAAGCGCTGAAATGTTCCTCGACTGGCCACAGTAAGTCATTGCACAGGCCATATATGCATTCTAATCGCTTAAGTAGAATACGCGGCGCATCCCTCAAGGAGGCCATCGACCTCTATTCCTTTTATGCTATTTTTCGCCAACTTCACTTTCAGGAAACTCTTTCAATCCAAGCTTTACGACTAGTACTACAGTTCAACCAGGCAAAACACCTAAAATGCGCTATTTTAAGATCTACATCAGCCAGTCATTTATAGAGTAACTCTGCTACTTAGCTCATAGGTAGCTGCAATGGTAAAGTCGTGTTGAGGCCCCCAGACTCCCTCGTAGTGTGAGTGTTTCTCAAGTATCGGGCTGTATCCTTATTAGATTGCCTGGTTAGTTTCAAGAGTGGTTAATCAGATTTGAGTATCTTTTTGTTGAAAAACAAACCACTCCAAATGTTCCTTCCAGAGTGGTTTGCCCAATTGCTTCTGCTTGCATATATTTGTTCTATGTCACGAATGTGGGCAGCATTGCGAGATGGGAGTGCGTCAGCCAATCACAACCAGTCAAAACACTGACTTAATCAGAATGCCGACAGCACACGCCCTTCCCAAATGGCGCGCCAATTCGACGCGGTATGATCCAGCCGTTCAATGCTGCTCACATCCGCGACTTGGACCAAGTGTTTCGATTCTTATAGGGGACCGGGCCCGTACGCTTACAACGAACTCCACGATATGGTCCATCTACTGAACCTGTGTCAAAATGAGTCACATCCTATAGTTCCTTCCCTTGTTCGAATCCATCTAAAAGCGTTCATTTTTCGCGCACGCTCTCTTGGAATGGCACGCCAACTCGACGCGGCGTGATAGGCTGACGCATTCTAACCTTTCCATGCTGCTCACATTCGCGACATGGACCAAATGTTTCGAATTATATAGGGAACCGGACCCGGCTTCAATAAAAGTACCAAGATGTGCAACTGGGTGGAAAACATGACGCATTACAGAGCTAGATTTAGAACGTGGCCGTCCCTCCAATCAGTACAGTGCATATTTTCATTATTCATTTATTTGATCCTTGTTTTTCGGCATGGTCTTCGCAAGCGGGTTCATCCTCTCGTTTCGCCAAATTAGCAAAAACATCTCCAATTCTCGACTCCTTGAGCAAATTCAAGAGACTTTTAGACGGTCATTTCCGAATCACTTAACTGCTTACCTTCTTCTAAGTATGGGAATTTTACCAAATGTATGTTCAACCGGGCGCGTGGAGCGCAGTCGGAGGAGGCGCCGGCTGTCGCCTGCACCCGATACCAGATTCCTGGTTCGGATTTCCCTTCCAGGCCAACCAAGCTTTTTATCCCTTCGGGATCGGTTAATTGTACCAGACTTGTCTGGGAAGGATGACGCGCTGAGTTGCTCATCGGCTGGCCACCGCAAGTCATTGTATGGTCAAATGCGCATTCAACTCGCCTCCACGGCATCCCGTAGAAGTAGAATGCGTGGCGTCCCGAAGAAGATTGAATAACGCCGTCCTTTATCCTTTATCCTTATGTTCAACCGATCCTAGATCTTGTTCATCATGTTCTCCTTTCTGATGATTCTTTCTGTATTCTCCACAATTTTTTCTATGTCTTACGTAAATTTAGCATAAAATAAATAAATAAATAAATAAAAACTTGCAATCGGAGGAGGCACTGGCTTTTGCGTGCACTCCAAAACGACATTCTTGTGACCCCGCCCAGGCCATACTAGCCTTCTACTCTACTGGAGTCAGAAGCTTGGTAACAGACTTCTCTGCGGAGGGTAAACCACAAATTCTTCATCAGCTGGTGACGGCATAGCGCATTCCACAACGGGTATGATTAACGACAACCTTGACTAATTAACAATTGGAGGAACAAAGGGCTCACTGAAGCTGATTACGAGACTGGCCCAGTTAATTTTCGATGAAGTGCTCCAAGAAACAGATCCTAAAACGTCAGAAATGTTTAGAATTTCGGATACCTTCTCGAATTTAGGGGACACAAGGGATTTGCGAACGATGTTGGTCAGCATCATGGTCTTTGCTCGATCTGTTGACGAGTGACGACGCGATGGTGTCAGACTCTGGTAACCGGACCACTCAATGTTTGCTCATAATTTTCAGCCCTTTGTTTTGACCCTAGATGGCTCCTTAAGAGCTCAAATTCCTCGAATCGCTCCTCTAGAGAATTCTGCATGAAGTCACAGTCTCTAACGTCTCCCATAGTTCTGGATCTTTTTTCAGAATTCTGCCTGAAAACGCATGGCGCTGACGTCGTTAAGAACTTCCCAATTCAATGCTGTATAAGACAGTTTCTTTCCCGTTTACTTTCACGACTGCTTGAAGATAAACGTGTAACGTTTCCAAGAGACGATAAAGGGTCTAGGTTTATATTTATTGTTTAGTTCTGTATTTCACGAATTCGGATAGACTTTTGCGCTACCAGTATGTCTGCCTCACATTGCCAAAGCTGTAATTGATGAAACACCTTAACGATTAATCCACAAGTGGTTCAATTCAGCGGCAACACCTCAAACTTGGGTATTTAAACTTTATTCTTAGTCAACTAAGTTATTTGACAGGTAAATACTAACTCCTTATGTACATTTTTTTGGCTCAGCCTTGTATTTTTTGTGATTGAATTTGTTCCCAACATTTCTGAAATTCTCTATCCTTCAACTATTAAATTTGTCCTAATTTTCCTTTATTGTGACTTTTCTACCAGTAGGTATTCGAAAGACTGACGTTCGAATTTAATACAGAAATTCGATTTCAAAAAATCGCTTTCTCAATTGTATTCGAGTTCACAAAAATCGCATTTTTCGAATATATTCGATTTCGAATGCTCGATATTATTCGAAATCAGTTGGATGTTCTGAGATCATAACTATACACTCTCATTTGAAGGAAAAGAAATTATGATATTTTGTAAAAAAAAAACTTTCAGACACTTTGAGCAGAAGCGGGCGGCAACATTTCGATGTAGAAACATAAGTCCAACACAGACATTTTTCAAAAATGATTCGTCTATAGTCTCTATATGTTTTTGAAATCTTGTCATTGATATTCTGATGGCTCTATGTACTTATCTCCCAGCAGTCTCCTCTCTCCGCAAAGTAGACCATTCCCACGACTTTACGCCTTCCTATTTTTTAAAATTATTTTTTGTTAGAACCATTAGCTGCGGGTGGTCTTCCGAAGGTTAACCACTTCTGCTTGGTTTTTATTTGCTTATATATTTAAATTTATCTACGCTTCATCCTATCGAGCTGATTTATTTAAAGTTTTACCCAGCCGACGAGAGCTTTGATCTCGCAAGAACCTCAAATCGATCCATAGTTCGGGACCTTCCTAGGTCAACCAAATCTTCCACCCTTCGGTGATCGCCGATTTGCTACAATACTTATCTGGAAAAGATCAAGACCTGACTTGTTTATCGGCTGGCCACCGCAAGTCACTCTATTGGCTAAATACCCTCATATTGACTCCACCACATCCCGGAGAAATGGAATCCGTGGCTCATTCCACAAAGGGATTGATTATTGCTCTATTTGGCCTTTAATATTTATTTTTATATATGTTTACCTAATTGTCCTATTTATTTAAGGTTTTTTCCCATCGCTTTCTTCACAAAATGTGGATGAAATATTGGGATAACCCCAAATCGATCCAGGGTTCTAGGCCTTCCCAGAACATCTAAGCCTGAGTCGGTACTGTAGTACCAGACTTGTCTGTGCAGAACAAAAAACTGAAATGTACATCGACTGGCGACCTAAAACATTGCTATGAAGTCGCTTCGTAGTACAAAAAAATACACTTCAATCGACCCCGTGATATCTAGTCGAAGAAGAATTCATGGCGTAACCCCTAAGCTGCTCATCGCCAACCTAAACCCCTTTCTTCAAAAGGTCGTCTAGTGATCACCGCCAGCCATTATATAAGCCATATATATATATATATATATATATATATATAAGGGATAAAGGATTCTCCTAATAAATCCCTTTGAGAGATGCGCCATGCACTATAATTCTGGAGGGTATCGTGTGAACACTTTTTGTACTTGGATAGCTTATAAGCACAGCGGATAATCTATTTTTTCAAGACCAAAAGCTCCATCCTTGCTTCCTTTTTCATTCAAAGGACCAGCTCTGAGATTTTAATATTCTTAGAAGAAAGACGCACTCCCTAGTTAGTTTATTACCTCAGTCTAAGTAGCTCGTTGACAGATATCTACCAGAGAAACTAAGTATAGCTCTTATGCGCTGTATTATAATGCCAAAGTGTTGTTGTGTTTCCCTTTTCATTGCTTGTAATTTATTCTTTATATTGTAGTTTTTTTTTCAAATAAATAAATAAATGTAGGATTTGCATCGCCTATCCCTTGCTTGGATTTCTAACTTCAGTTCCTCTACTATTATACTACGGCTTTTATTTAAAATCGGAGGTTCGCTATGATTGTGCGCCATAGGACGACGTATGCAACTGACATTTTACGTTTGCCCCTCCCGATTGGGATAGAGCCCTGCAGTTGCTGTTACACATTCTTCGATAGAACGGTGCCCGGCGGGGCTCGACCCTGCACTTCCGACGCCGGGCGACGCGACGGTGTGTAAAGTGGCCAAATTGATCGATCGCGTCGCTCAATCAATATGCCCACCATAGGCCTATGTTATACTTTGACAACGCGTCGGCGACGCTGTGTTGCGCGGGCTGCTACGCACTGCGTAACAGCCCGCGTAAGCCCCGGTTTATAGTTGAATGGGTATCGACCGGACGGCGCGAAAAATCGATATCTATGGCGACTATCACGCTGCGCCGCGTGACGGCGCAAGCATAAACCAGGCCTAACACTGTCGCCGACGAAGTATAACATGGGTCATACGTGGCGTCGCGTCGCTCGGCGTCGAAGTATAAACGGGGCTTTAACCACCATCCCGACATCACGGGTGAGTGCCGATAGATAATAGTTGCTGCAAATATATCGTGGTTGTTCTGTTTGTTCAACAAGCGCTGATGGTGTAAGGCGTAACCTCGCTGCCCGGAAAACAGAAGGAGCGGGTTCGAGTTCCGCCTGGCACAAAAGTTTGGATCGCAACCAAACATCCTTCTAACTGCTTCTATCGTATGTAACAAGCGCTCCAGGCTTAATCAAGAACGTAGGGACGTCTTGCGTTTGTTTTGTTTTTTTTTTTTCAGAGAAGAACCATCGAGTCACGAAGAACGTTGTTCTTCTTTCGGGTGCCTTCCCAGGTCTTAATTCTCCGCTCCGTTTTTTTTTCTAGATCGCTTCCTGAAGTGCCCGGTTATTCAGCGTTGAACATGCAGATACCTCTGTCGCACTTCGTTCCCGTTATGTCGCCTTCGCTATGGCTGTGCTTCTTCGTTTCTCCGTTCCCGTTCTCGGTGTACTGTACTATTATTATTCACTCGCTCTCGTCGTTCCAGCGCGCTCCATCTGTCTGATGCCATCATGAACACAAGCACAAGCTATCCTTCGAGCTGCGGTCCGAAACCATTATACGCATCACTCGACCGGCTCAGACAAGTGGGAATTATCGACGCTGTTAACTTCACCGGCTGCCTTCCGCAGGTAGAATAGCAGAACAGCCAGCAGTTTTTTCACTGAACGCCGTACACTCATTTCCTCCACTTCTAGTGCGGTATATGCGATCATCCGCTCAGCGAATCCGACTACGTCACGTATAATCTCATCGTGAGCGGCGTCGTCTTGCCGCTGATTGGTTTATTCGGACTTGTCGGAAACGGTCTTTCAGCGTTCGTCTACAGCAGACCTGGTGGGTCACAACGATGTATCGTGTTGTTCACTATCTAGCCTTCAATGTTGCCAATATAAACTAAGAGCACTACTACGCTACTGCAATTTATTCAGCCTGATCTTTAGGGCGGGTCTGACTACTTGCTGGGGCTTCGCCCTAGTATCTCATTAAAGCCAATATGGTTCGTTGTTGTTATGTGTACCCACTATAGTTGTGCTCGAACGAATATAATCGAATCAAATGTTAGTCAAATGATCTAATCGAATAGTCGAGTATTCGATATTGCTAGATTTTCGAATACTCGTTCGAATTCGAACATCGAAAAGGAGTCTATAATATTATTCAAAAATCGAATCTTTCAACTTTATTCAAAATGTGAAGAATTTTATTCGAATATCAAATAAACCTGGGAGCGTGAAGTGCAGTTGCAGGAGGTGTCGGCTGTCACGTGCACTCGATACCAGGTTTCTGGTTCTGATTTCCCGCACAGGTCAATCAAGGCTTCTATCCCTTCGTGGTCGGTGGATTGCTACCAGATTGTATGGCCAAATACGCATTATAATCGCCTCCACGATTTCCCGTTGAAGTAGATTGCGTGGCGCATCCTAAAACGGATTGAGTAACTTCGTTCTTTATCCTTTTATTCATCGGCTTCAAATCTCCAAGCACTGAACCTGACTCCAACAAATTGTTCGACTACTCGAATAGTCGATTAAACGAAAAATTGGGATTATTCTATTTTCGACCATTCGAAAAAATTAATGGCCGAATAAATTCGCTTGTTCATTCCCTCGAAATTTTTCGATATCGAATGAATTCGTTCACTAATTCGTTCATTTGTCCGATAAAATGTCTCAAAAGTACAACAATAGCACCCACCAACCCAGATATGCACGTGATTCCCACCATGTGTGGTCAGCTCTGAGCAGAAATCGATAAAGCCGATCGATATGGCTTAGTGTTGTTTACCATTTGTAGTTAACCTGAGCCAATGACAAGCATTAGATTCCCACGTAAGTGAATGTTCTTGTCAGAGAATCGATCAATAGATATTCGCTTCACGATCGACACGTTTTGAACCCTTCCCGTCGGACATCGATTCACGTGACCTCCAACCCAAACGATCTACTGCGGCAAAAATCGGATCGTTCGATAGTCGGCGTCCGATTGATCTCGGTTATGCGTTCAGAGGTCTACCCACCGCCAAACATATCGACGCGATGTCCAAATTGAAGAGGTCAACTCTGGTCAGAAATCGATCAGCTCGATCGACGACTATTGCTCGATCGATATTGCTTACTTGCTGTGAGGAACGTGAAGCATGTCTATGTGATCCCACTTTAATTACATTCTACTTCGGACAAAAATCGATCGACGTTGTTTATTAGTGGCGAAATATCTTCACATGAAGGCGTATTCATAACGAGTGCTGGTAGTTCGTTGCTAGGAAGATATAACGGATGTTCCATTCGATCAGACAGCGCTGGTTTTGTAAGGCGTAGCAACGCTGCTCGAAAAGCAGAAGGTGCGGGTTCGAGTCCCGCCTGGCGCAAGTGTTCTGATCGCAGCTAAACATCCTTCTTACTACTAAACTTATATCTTCTATGATAACCGCTCCAGGCTTTAACAGTATAAAAAAATAATCGTTTTATTTCCGCCTCCAACAGTCGACGATGGGCGGAAATCAATAAGATCGATGGACAATGTATAAGACAATTACTATGTATATTCATCTATCCTAAAACCTCTTTACCGCCCAACATACTCAATTGATTGCGACTAACGATTGTTCCCAATATAAATATGCCAAGATGATCGATAATGGCTGCCCGATCAATAATGCTTCATGCGACCATCACATTTGCGTGCTTCCCTCCTTGAAAGGTTAATCCTGATTGGCAATCGGCAGCGCTGATCGAGATATGGAAACCTTCCTCGACCGCTGTAGTACTGTGACGGACGGATGTACAGGCAAACAAGCAGGGGTGTTAGGGGTGTTGTGCGCCAGGCATTCTACTTCTACGGGATATCGTGGAAGCGATTTGCACGCGTATTTGGTCATGCAACAGTTTGCGGTGGCCAGCCGATGGACAAGTCAGTGTTCCTTCCTTCCCAGATAAGTCTGATAAAAATTCGCCATCCTCGAAGAGATGGAAGGCTTGGTTGACCTGTGTGAAGCCCGAACCAAGAACCCGGTATCGGGTGTACTCGACAGCCGGCACCTCCTCCTACTGCACTACACGCTCCAGTATAAGCCAAATACGCACTCGAATTACCTCCACGATATCCACTAGAATTAAAACGCGTGGCGCATTCCAAGTAGAGATTAATTAACGTCGTTCTTCAACTTGTTCGGGTTTTTAAATCTCGGCACTATTATATGGTACTTTACGGACTCCAGAGGAAGAGGAGAGATCGAAAAAAATTTTCACCCAAACTTCGCCTAGGGGGGTTATTTGGGGTGCTGATCACGAATCTGACATCCGTTTTTGAAGTTTTAGCCGATTACGGTAGGTCACGGTAGGTAGCGGTGGTTAAGGCTGTCGAGGTCATAATCACCGATTTCGCCCAAACTTTGCGCCTAGGGGGTTATTTGGGGTGCTGGTCACGAATCTGCCATCCGTTTTTCATTTTACGCTGGAGTTTGGGTGAAATAGGTGACCATTACCTTAGTTACCCGTACGTACCGTAATCTACCGCACTTCAGCGCAAAATAAAAACGGATGTCAGATTCGTGATCAGCACTCCAAGTAACCCCCCAGGCGAAGTTTGGGCGAAATCGGTGATTATGACCTCGACAGCCTTAGTCACCGGGACGTACCGTAATCTACCGTACCCCAGCGTGAAATGAAAAACGGATGTCAGATTCGTGATCAGCACCCCAAATAACCCCCCTAGGCGCATGTCATTCTAAATAGCGTCGCGTGAAATCGTGCCATTCTAAGTTGCGTCGCGTCGCGTCACAAAAAGAAGCTTTTCGAGGCAAATCTTAAAATACTGTGGAATATATAGTTTCGAACAAAAGACTTCTGTAGTGTTGAAAACCGCGCACCTATAAAAGGTGTTCATTTCAGAGATGCGAACGTCAACAAATCTATATTTATGCGCACTGGGCTGCTCGGATAGCGCTGTCATATTGACAGGCATCTTTCTGTTCTTTCTCGACAGCGTGAGAAAGTTTTCACTCAACTTAACACGATTGTTTGGTGTAAGTTAGTTATCGATCGCCTATTGATTATTAACAACGGTACCGACTTACATAGTAGGAGAGCGCATATTTCAGTTATTTTCTCCTATCGTTTTTCCTATGGGTATGACTGCACAAACGTGTTCCGTGTACTTTACTATATTTGCGGGAGCCGATTGTTTTGCTCAGGTAGTTCCTTCAACCGTTTTTTGTTTTTGTTTTTTTTTTACTTATCAAACAGATACCAAGCATTTTTTGCTTATTATAGTAAAAAACGTTCATTTACTTACTTATTCATTCAACACGCTACATTAGGGCCCGTATATATTTCGGCGCCGAGCGACACGACGCCACGTATTGTGGCCACATTGATCGCGCAAGGCGATCGATCAATTTGGCCACTATGTATACCATCGCGTCGCTCGGCTTCAGAAGTATAAACGGGGCCTTAGGTAGGCATCAGAGACAAAACACAACCACTTAATACAATCTTTTAATAACATAGGAGTAGACACCTAGCTTTGCGTCAAAAAGTTTTATTTATTTATTTATTTATTTATTTATTTATTTATTTATTTATTTATTTATTTATTTATTTATTATGGACGCATACTAACGTGTACTAAAAAACCACAAACAGACAGAACATTCTCCTGAATGTAAAAATCCACGGCACTGAACTATTATTCAAAACGATACAAATGAAGTTAATAAAGCTAGACTTAAAAGGACCTAACTAGTCGAGCAGGAGCAAATGAATGACAGAAGGAACAACGGAAGCGAAGTTCATAAAAGCAAGGACTATCCAGAATTCTTCGTCTGCGTCCAGGAAACCAGTTCTTTGAGAGACTTTAACAGAAGGGACAGTCCGCCTTTGGCGATAAAGCGGTTTAGCAGAAGGTTTGGCACCCTCAAACAGAAGAACCTTGACCTCATGCCAGATTTAGCGAGAGAGCTCTTAAGTTTTAAAGATTCTCCGGCACTATTGTACTTTACGGACTCCAGAGGATGAGGAGAGGTCGAAAAAAGTTTTTCGCACAAACTTCGCTCAGGGGTTTTTTTGGGGTGCTGATCACGAATCTGACATCCGTTTTTGAAATTTCGGCCGATTACGGTAGGTTACGAGGCACCGATGACTACGACTGTCGAGATCATAATCACCGATTTCGCCCAAACTTCGCCTATGGGGGTTATTTGAGGTGCTGATCACGAACCTGACATCCGTTTTTCGTTTTACCTGGAGTACGGTAGGTTACGGAAGGTACGGGTGACTAAGGTAATGGTCACCGATTTCGCCCAAACTCCAGCGTAAAACGAGAAATGGATGTCAGATTCGTGATCAGCCCAAACAACCCCCTTAGGCGAAGTTTGGGCGGAATCAGTAATTATGACCTCGACTGCCTTAGTCACCGGTACGTACCGTACTACCGTACTCCAGCGTAAAACGAGAAACAGATGTCAGATTCGTGATCAGCACCCCAAATAACCCCCCTGGGCGAAGTTTGGGCGAAAAACTTTTTTTCGACCTCTCTTTGTCCTCTGGAGTAAAGTACAATAGTGCCGATCTCCTCTCCTCTAGTACGTGAAGGCAACAATTGAAAAAAAGTGGCAGGTTGATATTCGTTTTTCCAGTGATTATTTTGAACGCCATTACTAGGTCATTCCTCTGTGTTCTACTCTCTAGGCTGAGAAAACCAAACATTTTACAGCTCACTGTACAGCAAACTAGATAACGATAGTCAAAACCAGAACAGCGTGCCACCAAATTTCTAGTAAAATTCCTTCGTGCACCTTCTAAAATCCTTTTTCAAATACAGGTCGAAAAAAAGTTGCCAAACTCATATCTTTCGAAGACGATGTTTATGAGGAAAGGTCAAGTTTCTGATGCCCCATTCTCGCTCAACGGAAGGAACATCTCCGACTGCTCCAGCTACGTGTATCTACTAGGTCGCGAAGTCACACGACCTAGAGCATGAGCGGGCACGAAGGAAACAAGCGGCTTCGGGAGCTTTCAAGAGCGTCGAAGAAGTCGTGAAGAAGACGAAGAACGTCCCACCTGTTCGACCCCACTGTTCTTCCCGCCCTAACGTACGCCTCAGAGACCTGGGCTATAGGAAAGCAGGATGAACACGCGATCAGCGTCGCGCAGCGTGGAATCGAGAGGACGATGCTCGGAGTGACGCGGCTCATGCAAGCGAGAGAAGCCTCCGGAGTTCCTAGCTCCGCTGACATTCGAAAATCAGAGACGCTGTCGCATGGGCCAAGTTGTCGAAAACTAGGTGGGCCGGCCACGTATTGCGTTTCTCAGACACCCGCTGGACGAGAGCCGTTACCGACTGGATTCCGCGGGATGTCAAGAAAACACCAGGATGACCATTAACGCGTCGGTCGGACTTCTTCATGAATGCCCTGAACGAACGATATGACGCTCTTCGTGTCCCTCGAGCGAGAAGGATCCATTGGAGCACTCTGGCACGCGACAGGGACAAATGGAGAAGCTGCCAGCGCGCTCGAGTAACTCGACGATCAACGGGATGACAAGTGGTGCAGGTGAAACAGTGCCACATTCAACTACAGGACGAACCTAAGTTTTGTAAAGAAACAAGCAGGATTTAAATCTACTATACTTTTCCAGGATAAGAATATATAGCCTGCTTTACACGTAAAGGAGTTAGACCTTAGCTTGTTAGGCTCGTTTTTAGAGTGGTGTAGGTGATTTCTCTTGATCTCTGTTTTCAGGTCTGCCTGCCAGACAATGTGAAGAGAGCCGTCGGGAAGTCAACGTTTATTCGACGTTGCATCGTGTTCGTTTTCGTATTCTCCGTTCTATACAATATTCCTCATTGTTTTGAGGCGATTGTCATAGACTGTTATCACGAAACACTCGGAGGATCGTCATGGGAAGTGTGTCCCGAGACGATGAGATACAATGAATTGTAGGACCTGCTTCTCTTCGCGTTTTTCGGCGTTCGATAACCCCTATTGACGTTGAACATTGCAGATATCAGGAAGTCTACTATAAATACATGTATGCTATATTTTTAGCCGTTGGTCCACTTATTATACTTGTAATCTTAAACACGTTCATAATTGGTAAGTTTCCTTTTTTCCGCAATTAAAAATTTATCATTCTCAGTCAAACTAGGGCGCGTGTAGAGCAGTCGGAGGAGCGCCGACTGTCGCGTGCACCCGACACCAGGTTCCTGGTTCGGATTTGGAGGAGGCCAACCAAACCTTCCATCCCTCCTGGGTCGGTGAATTGGTACCAGACTTGTCTTGGAAGGATAAAGGGCTGACTTGTTCATCGACTGGCCACCGCAAGTTTTGTATGCCCAAATACGCATTTAACTCGTCTCCACGACATCCCGTAGAAGTAGAATGCGTGGCGCTTCCCAAAAGGGTAACGCCGTCCTTTATCCTTATCCTTTACTAGATGCCTTCCAAATTTTGGATTTGACTCGAAACTGTTAGCCAAACGCAAAGATTGGAACAGAGAAAATCAATTCATACCGTTTTCACACGAAGTCGGACACTTTGCAAATAAAATTGGAAATTTTTTAGATGTACTTGTATATGTTTCAAGCGAAACTGAACAGTTTCCAAAGCAAATTCGTCACTGCCATTTGTTGTTGATGTTTTTTTTTTTTACTAGCGCTCTTTTCCTTATTCTCTTTTTCTGCACATGATTGTTTCTGCCTCTTTTTTCTTGACTTTAGGACACGTCTTCTTGACGTATAGAATATATAAGTAAATAAATAAATAAATAAATAAATAAATAAATAAATAAATTTAACAGCTTCACAAATCAGGTTGCTCGTTATTCTGAAAAAGTAGGCCCATTTAAGAAAGCCAAAATATAATTTCGAAAAAAAAAAATTGAAAATGACCCTTTAGAAAATTATTCGCCTCCCGTGTTCAAGAAGAGACTTTAAATTTTTTCTCAATTTCTATGTTTCTCTACAAATCTCAAATTTAAAAAGTCGGATTTCAAATTCACGTAATCAATGCTTAAATTCACATACTTCGTACTCATTTAGCTGAATGAATCACTTCACGCTCCTTTTAAAGTGCAGAAAGGCACAACAAATTATCACGTTAGTCAATGAAAGGAATTGCGCCATGCACTCGTCTAGTAGGAACCTTCCATTGTCTGACGGATGTGTTGATAATGCCTGCATAGAGATGTTGCAATAAAGATTTAATATTTTTATGATTTTTTGCTATAACGTACATTAGTACACAGGTCGACATAAGCAGAGACTTCTCTTATAATCAAATAGAAATCGCGACACTCTAAGCAGGTGCTGGCAACTCTATTCATATAGATCACCAAAACACTTTAGCCTTTCTGCGATTTAAGATGAGCTTCAAATGCAAGAATTAGGCAATAGTCGTCAATGTGGCCTACATGGGAGTGGCAACACACTAGACCAATCAGGTCGCATCGAACGGGCGTGCACGGTCGATGGCCTTATTGGCCAGCGCGCGTTCGGTCAGTGCTCCGATTAGTTGTGATTGGCCGGCGCATCCCCCCTCCTTATGTAAGCCACATTAACGACATGTTGGCACCGGACGAATGTTGTTTAAGCAAAAATTGTTTTTTATCTCTTAAAATTCATCCAGTTTAATGTGAAAGTCGACCACTTTAATTCAATTTTGTCTAAAGAATGTCCACTTTGTTTTGCAAATTGTCCAGTTTTGATTGAAAAATTACATTTTGATTTGAAAATGCTTGGTCCGGCTCGGGAAAAGATACAAGATACACCTCGACGCTTTCTTTGGCCTATGTGACCAGAAATGTCAAACCACATGCTTACACGCCCGCGGCCGCACGCGCGTGCTGTAACTGAGATCTGCTAAAACCCTGGCAGTGCACATAGTGTACGTTTCAGGTGCTTCTATATTTGGTGCTGGAGGTACGAGCGCAGGAGACACCATATCACTGGTAGGTCCTTGAATGCGCCACGTTTGCCTTCCGAATCCACTGACGCCATCTGTGCGTACCTTCATTCAGATATTAGTCGTGTTGCTCTTCATCGCTTGTAATGTGGCTGCCTTGCTGCTGAATACATTCGAAGAGAAGATTATCGATGCGATAGGACCTTATATCAACTACATTGTCGACCTCTCCAATTTGCTCGTCGTTTTTAACTCAAGGTTTGTTCGCCAATCATTTCCCTGAACATATCGCTCGACCTTTCCATCCTCAGATGAATGAAGAACTGACAGAAATTCTGAATTTCACTATCTCTCTTCCTTTTGCTTACCACCTATGAAGTTTATTGAGCAGTCATCATGTTCTTGTCACTCCCACTTAAAATGGTTAGCTTAAACCAATAATCGATGCTACAGATCGATATTGATTGGGAATTGGTCTCCTTATCGTCGTCTATTGGCTACCGTGTTAGCTCAACCGTCAGCATGAAGCTAACTCATCGATTCGTCTCGATTAGTTGGATGATTTGGATTTCCTGCTGTTAAATCCATGCATCGATCATTGGTGACATTTACGCCTTAACCTTATTTGAGATAGAGATCAATGTTATCGACTGGTATTGGTTGAGGAAGTCGCGCATAGTGCAGTCGGAGGATGTGCTGACTGTCACGTGCACCCGATACCAGGTTCCTGGTTCGATTTCGTCGCCCAAACTAGTCACGTCATCAATCCCTCGGCTCTGTGAATTGGAACCAGACTTTTGTCGAAAAGACGCAGCTCTGATCTGTTCATAAGCTGCCCACGGCAAGTCATTGTATGGCCGGATACGCATTCAAATCACCTCCATGACATCCCATAAAACTAGAATGTGTGGCGCATCCCAAAAGGTTCAAATAACGCCGTCATTTATCTTCTTTTATTGGTTGAGGGGTTCTTTTCTGCTTGCTGCTTTTGCCGTTTTGCCAGTACATCAGCTATCGGATTAGCGCACTCCACATTCCACACTTCAAACGACTAACTTGAGCTACGATCAATATCGTCGATCGATGTTTATTGATCAGTCACTTCGACTTCCCGGTTGTTGTCTCCGCCCAGTAGCCATCGAATCGGCACCACTCGTGCTTCCAGCGATCAATCTCAGACGAAGATCAATATCATCGATCGATATTGTTCGTTCTGTCGTCTAGTTTATCGGCTGTTATGGTCATCTAGCCAATGCTGTAGCGCAGACATCGTCTCTTCAACACCTCTTCATCCAAAATGTAACGCTATCGATCGTCGATGTTGAATGCCCGATCAATTTTGCTGATGTGTTGTTTAGCCGGCGAGAGGGCTATCGGACTGATATCATCTACAAACAGTTCAGGCGGTCAGGGTTAGGAGAAATTTTGTGTTATCGATCGATATCGCGGATAGAGACCGTTTACCTGTTGCGAAACCATCCAACGGTCACTTTAGTCTTGAAGAATCATTGCTAAAGACCATGAAGCGGCCATTAATTTCAAGGTGGCAGAAAGGGCGGATGTACGAACGAGCGACGTGTATGTAGAAGAGGATAAGGATAAGGATAAAGGACAGCGTAACGCAATCCCTTTTGGGATGCGCCACGCATTCTGCTTCTGGGATGTCGTGGAGGCGACTTGAATGCGTATTTGGCCATAGAATGACTTGCGGTGGCGAGCCGATGAACAAATCAGCGCTTTATCCTTCCCAGACACGTCTGATACCAATTCACCGACCCCGGAGGGATGGAAGGCTTGGTTGATCTGGGCGAGGAATGCGAACCGGGAACCTGGTATCGGGTGCACGCGACAGCCGGCGCCTCCTCCGACTGCGCTACACGCGCTCATGTGCGGGGGCAGACATAATTCCGACGCCGCGCGAACCCCGCTGGCGTCGCGCACGGTGCGCGACGAAATTGGACGAGTTGTCGCGGTCCGATGCTTCCGACGGCTAGAAACGCTCCCTACAGGGACATGTGGTACGCCTTTGCCTTATTTCAACGTTTCTTGGAGATGGTATATCAATCTGGTTTCAATGGGACGATCAGCGACAGTTTATACAGGAATCCTGGTCATGTGGATGGTTTTTAACGTCAGTATTCGCCAACTACAACTTCTTCGGTCAATTTTTACCCGTGATTATGGTTATACTATGGAAAAAAGCCACTATCACCCATTCTCGGACCAGTTGTCCAGTCTGTTGCCTACCACATTCTGTGGGATCTCAAGTTCCTAGCTAGAAATGTGGTCTAGGAGCTTAAACACTGAGAACATTTCGTGCTCCGCGGCTAACTATGCGTGACCGAGCGCACGTCCGCGTTTCAGCGCCGCGACGTCGCATGCGGCTAGTGCGCGACGTCGCGTTGGAGTTAGGTCCTGGAGCCGCTCATGTGGAAGAGGACGAAGCAAAATTATATTGGTGTGCAATATCCGTACGAAGTCTTCAGTTAGCTGTGGTCAGACGAGTTGCTCATGTAAGTAGTATAACTATAATATTTGCTCTCGTCGAGTACCAAAATAGCCCATAGGTCCTTCGGGAGTATCCGAAGAGCGCTATGTACAGCTCATAATCCTTGCTTTGAGCCCTATTTATGACATTCTTTGCCGATATATTCTCTTGGTGTTGATGATGACGTCTTGGTCGTAAATCTACTTCTTCTTGCAGTATTCTGAGACACGTCCCATCTAGCCGGAGTTTCGATGTCCACTTTGGTCTCCATAGAGCTCTAAAATATGTCCATTATCATCACCATCAAGAGCTCGTTGTGTTTCAGTTTCAACTTCATCATTTATGTGACGTTTTCGCGAAGCTTCAAGGAGACGCTGTGCAAATATCTGTTCGGTCACGCCGCCAAAACCGACTACGGTTCGCCATGTATGACGGCCGAGAAGACGTCCGGACCGATGATCTACAAAGAGACGTTCGGACGACTTCTCGCCGCTTCTCAACCGGAGGTACTTATATAAGGTGAGCAGCGTCTGGATACCAGATTACCACCACCGCGGCTTCCGAAAAGTTCCGATTAGAAGTAAAACGGCTTCAAATTGCGCTGAATCGGGGCGGCGTCGTCTGCCTTCAAACACGGCGTTGGAACGAACTAATTGAACAGCTGATGGGCGCTGAGTAGGGCTCAGCATGCGCACTGCGCTAATGTACTAATAAAATTGTTGCTGTTGCATCGTAGAACGGGGGATCCAAGTCGTTATTGGGTTACATGGGGGCGAAATCGAATTCAACGTCGAAATCTGGACGGCGTTGAAGTCGATTAAGACGAGACAAAAAGGCATTTTTCGCCCTACGGGGATCTTGAGAAACGTTTAATTTCATGACGGTTGGCAAATATACCACTTCTCACGTCAAATTAGACACTCTTCTGAACAAGCCTAACGCTTTTGAAATCACACTGAACATTCAAATGAAGATGAGCTCCTTCCCATTAAACTGGGGGCTCCCCAAAAAGGTTGGAATAATTTTTTTTCGTGCAAAGAAAATTCAACAAGACTTTCTTTGAAGTTTTAATTCACCTGCATAATAAATGGGCACATTGGGATCTTTGCTAGTGGGAGTGGGCGGGGGAAGCACTTCATCAATTTTCTTTCATAACGACTGTAAAATTATTGAAAACTTACTGTTGTTTTTCTACGTTTCTCTTCGGAGTATGCCTAGGTAGAATTCATTTATTCAGTTTTAGTTTTAGCGAATGCTTGCCTTTATTTCATAACTACGTTTGCATAGTTCTGTCATTGTCATTGTCATTGTCTTGGTTTGCTGTTGGATTTTGTTTTTGTTTTTCACTCAGAAATCTCGTGAATCATCTCCACGTTGAATAAATCTAGAAAGTCTAGAAATCGATTGTACAAAAACAATACCCTGATCTAGGGGGCATTCCTCTGAAGTTCCCTAGTCGGAGAGGCTATTCTATTTGTGTGTTTCGCCTTCCTAGCGCCCCCCCCCCCTCCCGACTAGGACAGATGCAATGCTTGAAATTTTATAAAATTTTCATTTTTTGAGGGAAAATAATGGTGTAGGCCTCGTCGCAAAGAACAGAAATCCGGTCATTTCTACGCATTTGGGCCACAAGAAGAGATCGCGCCATGCCCTCGTCGATGGCGTCGCGATTTTTATTCGATTGATAGCAAAATGTCTGTTTGCATGGAGTTTCACACCTGTAAGCGTGCAACAAAAACAGTTGCAAAGAACACACATATACTCACATTGGTGTTTCATGTAAGCAGTATTGACACTATCGATCAAATGAAAACCGCGGCGAGCTTTCCGAGTAGATGGCGCGATCTTGTCTTTTACTGTATGACTGGTGCCTTGTTGTGCTTTAAAACAAAATTTATTTTATTACTATTCTCCTGAACCATCTTCGGGTTGGCCTTTCTTGCCAGCTTTAAATTGCATTGTCTGATCTTTTCCCGTTCCTAAATTTGAAGAGGGTCCGTCGTGTTGCAGTTGGAAGAGGCGCCGGCCGTCGTGTGCACCCGATTCCAGGCTCCAAGTTCGAATCTCCAGCCCAGCCCAGCGAAGTTTCCTCCGAAGTCGGTTGATTGGTACCAGACTCGTCTGGGAAGAGTAAAGCTCTGACATGTTCATCGGGTGGCCACCACAAATCATTATATTCAGTGGGCTCCACGACATTCCGTAGAAGTAGAATGTGTGGCGCATCCCAAAAGGGATTGAGTAACGCCGTCCTGTATCCTTTTATCCTTTATCACCTCTTGATGCGAAGTGGAATTAAACCACTAGGATAAATAAAAGGACAAAGTTCGACGTTAAGCAGCCCATATTTGGAGTGCGCCATGCATTCCGCTTCTTCGGGAGATCGTGGAGGCTACTTCAACGTGGGTGCCTAACCGATACGATTACTTAGGTTGACTATCCGAGAAGGAAACAGTTCCCAGAGAATTCGCGTAGCAGTTCACCGATCCCGGAGAGATGGAAAACTTGATTGGCTTCGGCGGGGGTTGACCCAATGATCACGATTCGAAATGCATGTGACAGCCAGCGTCTTCTCCACCTGTGCTACAGCACGCCAGAATAACAACGATGCACTGGAAGGCATTAGAAAAATCGAAGAAGAATAATAATATACAATTTACCCAACTGTTTTCAGGGTCAAGACGACGTTCCGACATTACTGAATACATTGTGAAGGCAGAACATCTCATACGAAATGTGATATATCTATTCATGACAGAATAAATGTTTCTCTTATCTCTTTTTTCTGTTTGTCCTGCTGCGTTGCTGTGGAATTCGAAAATGTCATGTGATGACGTAAATGTCCTGCGCCGAGACTGACGTCAACATTGACCAGAATTTCACAAAAAAGGTGCTTAGGGCTTTTCCATCACATGCTTACTAACAGGCTCGAGGGAAAATTAACGAGCAATCGGCTTTCGTAGAGCAACTTTACATCGGCAGGCCCTCTAGAATATGTTCAAGATGAAATTTGAGGATTCTTCCATGAATGAACAAAATTTTGCCGATGCTAAGAACGGAGATATTCAGAGATATGTCGCCATGTCTGGAGTAGATGTTCAGTCTACTCATTTACCGCCGGCGATGCCTTTAGAGTCGTTCTCACGGCCGGAGCAGCATGGGTTTGGAAGCTTCCGAGTTACCCAAGCTGGATTGAACGCCTTCCGCTCACACCTCAAACATGGGTAATTGAACATTTATTTGCCCAAAATTACGTCTTAAAGATGAACAGAAGAGAGTAGAAAAGGGTAAATATCGCAATGACTGGACGCGCCGTTTTTATATTAAGCTGCTTATTTACTGAGGATCCGCGTAAATGATAAAACATAACAACATTGCATTTCTATGGAACGTGTCGACGACACTTTACAGTTTTTTAACTACAAGAAGAAAGAATTAAATGGAGTAGAATGACAAAAATAGAGAATAGCTCTAGTGTTTCTCTACAACGGCAATCCGGCATTCATTCTTAGATTCCTTTTCTTTTACTACTAACAAGTGGCAGACACGCCTAACGGCAAAAGAAAAAGGAATCTAAGAATCTAATTTCCGTGCGTTCATCATAGACATTCTCTCCGGACCGTCCAGTAACGCCATTGGTTTGTGCTGCGCTGTATTTCTGCCCTCAGGTGGCTCCTCCGCAACCGTTCTCATGCCCAACAGCGTGTGTCTCCGGATATCGTTGACACGCTTTCCGAATCCGGACCTAGGTTCCCCTCACTCGTTTCTTCTTACTGGATCTAATTGCTGGTCCGCCTTTACTGGTCTTCCTCTCCACCTTCCCGCTATCAACTCCTGGCCCACTTCCTTGTTTCCACTATTGACTCTCTTATTGGTCTCTTCTTGCTGGTTTCCCCGTCCAGGGGCCGAATTCATCAACGATTAGCCCGCGGGTATAGGGGGTAGAGATACCCACGATGATACGTGTGTCTCTGACTCTTTCATTGTCTCTACCTGACTCTTATCTTCTCTCTACCCCTTATACCCAGCATACCCACGGTTTGCTTGATCATGAATCCGGCCCCTGGTCCCTCCTCCAGGTTGTTCCTTTCCTTCCTGGTAGCTCTCCTGATCCACCCTAGAGGTCGTCCTTACTTCCCTTCTCCGCCACCCCCTTAGTGGTCCTTCCGTGCTCACGGCACACTTCTGCGACACGCCCTCTGGATCCAGACGCTCAGAAACGCGCGCAGATGCCGCTGTGTCAAGCAGGACGAGGCTGCGCTTCCTCTGGTGCAGCAACATCCCACCTTGAACGGCAAACGTTGCCCGCGCGAGGTACGCAGAGACGTATCTCACGCAGGTTTCTAAGTTTCGCTGCAGATGTATCATCTAGAGCGCGGGAAAGACTTCGCGCGAGGTTCGATGGGGCGCATCTCACGCAGGTTTGATCACTCAAACGTCGTTGAAGGCTAACTCAATTATATAGTGGTAGATATAACGTTCCTGCCATGCACAATTAGGTGGTGTTTTAACGTGTATCTACTAAAATGGAAAACTACAATGCCATTCCGTCATCTAAGAAATGAGTTGTGAAACTATTCCATAACGAAACACCAGGTTTTTTGAAGGTTTCTTGTTAGTGTCGTTTTTTGAACCGCCCCTTATACTGTACTGACTGGCTTGTCATGAAATTTGACAAAAAAAATTATTGAGCACGCATTGGAGTTTACTCATCGTTGTAGCTACAGCAGCTGAAAAAAAGGGAACAAATGTAGAGAGAAAATTTCCCTTACTCTAGATTCCAGTCATTCTTGGAGGACCAGCGTGGTTGGAAAACAACTGAGGGCTTGATAGACTCTTTGAAAGAAAGCAGACATAAACGACGAACAACAATCGTGAAGTTAGATGACTGACGTCATAGGCTTTTAACGTGTCGGTATTGCTGACTACTGCATGAAGCCTGAAAGTGAACAGTGTGCACATCTGTTATGCGCCAAATTGCTCCACTCTTGTACGACAGACGACAAGCCCAAAGTTGGAGATCCATCGCTCAGAGATAATCGTGCGGAAGCACTTTTTCTTTGAATTGCAGGTTTATGCAGAGAAAGGACATTTTAAATTGGGTAGACTCGGTCCGATTACGGTCTACCTATCTAACAAGGGAACGGTCTGAAGCGTATGTCTAAACGGGGAGCGAGTCATATAGGGAGAATCCCCACTCTTCAGTATAAAAATGTGTTCATTTTTGCCAAGTCTTTAAATCCAAGGAGTAGGGGGTCCTTGAAGTCACAATGGAACATGGCACATCACGATTTTGAGGGTCTTGTACGCCCTCGATGCCTCTGCCGGCAAGCGGCTCGTAGCGCAGTGGAAGTGGAGTTGGTTCATGCGAGGAAGGTCGGGGGTTCGGTTCTTGTGCGCTGCTGCGTTTTTGCATTTCGACTGACTGGTTGAGATTTGGGGGATTCTGACGTCTATACCACTTACAGACGTTTTCTGCGCATTTTCTAGCTGTACGCTGTGAAGATTACCTTTCTTGCGATTTGCTTATTACTGACCGGATTTTTAACCACAATGTCTTCGTGAACTCCAAGTTGACGTGCTTCGAAGTCCATTAGTATGCCGGCCGGCCGTCCGTTCGGCCAGCTTGATTTCTTCCCTCGAACGTTCCTTGTCTAAAGGTGGGCCACACTTCAGCGGGAGCAGGCGAATCACCACTCGAGCATCTTCAGATATTGTTGGTGTTAGGTTTTAGAAAATCCTCAGCAGACCTCTGATTTCTAGGTGGCAGGCAAACATGAGAGAATGAGTGTATCGATGCCGTTTAGGTCATTTGCCGGATCCACAGACCGCGTTTCTCACTTCAACCACCTCCGACGTCACATCCTGGCCCGAGTTCATTGGTCCATGTATGGAAAGAGACTGTGAGAAGCCTGTAGCCTTTATACGCTGTCCCTATTGTGCCCAGTGCTGCTTCATGCACATTGTACCTGTGTATCACTGATGTTGAACATTGCTAGATCATTCTGTTGAATACCACAGCATTCAAAAAATGGAAAATTAGGCATAAAAACGTCTGAAAATGGTATATACATCAGAATCCCCAAATCTCAACCAGTCAATTGAAATGCAGAAATGCAGCAGTGCACAAGAACCAAACCCCCGACCTTCCTCGCATGAACCAACCCCACTTCCACTGCTCTCCAAGCCGCTTGCCGGCAGAGGGATCTGTGGGCGTACAAGACCCCCAAACTCGTGATGCGCCGTATTCCATTGTGACTTCAAGGGCCCCTACTCCTTGGGTTTAACGACTTGGCGAAAAATAAACACATTTTTATACTTACCGGTAAGAATTCTACCTATATGACTCGCTCCCCCGTTCAGACATGCGCTTCAGACCGTTCCCTTGCAAGAGCCTCTAGGGGCTTTCTGAAGCCTGTATTGCACAACCGGAAGTCATCTGCAGCGCTCTGACGATCCACAGCCAAACTGTTCTGTTTTTTCGTTTAAAATCAACCCAGTCCACAGTCGGTCAGCCCTCTAGGACATGTAAAGAAAATGCATGCTAAACTGGAGCTTGTGAATGCGAGCGAACCATACCGTACCTCCTGCATGACGACCCTTTTGCACGCGTTTCAAGGGATCGTCACCGAAATATTGAACGGATCTTAGATCAAAGATCACAGCCACGCAATATCGAACATGTGGATGCGTCTATGGGAGAAAATAATGCTTATAGAACAACATGAGGTTGGATTCGCCTCCAGCGACTTCAGGCGCAATAATTCGTCGGATATTTAATAACATGTGATCTCCTGATATCGCCACATCGGGAAAGGAGTATCGCATGCCACGGTTTTGAGTTTCAGTGAAACGGCGTTTTCTGAGCGGAATTATTGTCTTTGGAACAAAAGCCTTGGAACTCACGGAACTTCCCTTGCTGCCTAATAACAAGATTGTGCTTGCTGTGTACCGATTTTAGTATATTTTCCTTCAATTTTCTTTATTTTTTTTCTTATATTTTCAATGGATGCGTGTAGCACAGTCGGAGGAGGTGCCGGCTGTCGCGTGCACCTGACACTAGATTCTTGGTTCGGATTTTTTGCCCGAGTCAACCAGGCCTTCCATCCCTCCGGGGTCGGTGAATTGGTACCGCACTTGTCTTAGAAGGATCGAGCGCTGACTTGTTCATCGGCTGGCAACCGCAAGTCATTGTATAGGTCCAATACGCAGTCAAATCGCCGCCACGACATCTGGTCGAGGTAGAATGTGTGGCGCATCCCAAAAGGGATTTGAGTAACGCCGTCCTTTATCCTTTATCCTTATTCTACGAGAAAAGAAAGAAAACAAACTATTAACACAGCACAACAGCGCTATGCTAAAATTGTAGTAATAGCTAACAGAAGCTCACGAACATTTACCTAAATTTCTACAGTAATTCGATGAATTAGCCAGTGTTTAAGTATCAACGGATGCTTTTTCCTCTTCCAGAAATGAGGAAAATCATCGAGGAAATCACTTTGGCAATATTCAGAAGGCCAACTTTTGCGCAGAACTGATTTTGTACAACGTTTGGCTCAATAAATGGTCGATGTTTTATTGATTAAATCAGGTCACACTATTGCCACAGGTTGTGGTCCAATGACACTGGACTTGATCCCCCCCCCCCCCTCCCGTCGTTTCATGGGTAGCCGAAGTAACCCCGCGTGGCGGTGACGATGGCTCGGCGACCGTTTGTGCTGGCTGCGTTCTCTCGCAGGTAGGTAAGCCTGCGGGGTTGAGTGGTTGCGAGGCACTGCGTCGGAGACGGGACCGACGGACGGACGGACGGTCGGTCGGGTCGGCCGGTCGGTCGGCCGGCGGCGCTGGTGGCGCTGGTGATGGTGGTGGTGGCCTTGCGGCCTTGACCCAGGTTGCCGCGGGCTGGGGACGGGGGCATGGGTGACGCGGGGGCACGACGATGAGCGACCGACCGACGACGGCTAGGCGGGTTCGTCCGCCCGTCCGTCCGTCGACACTGTGCGGCCGGCCGGCGAGCGGGGGATGAGACAACGACCGACCGAGCGAGTGAGCGAGCGACAGTCGGGGGGCAAGGGGCACCGACAGAGCAGGCCAGACTGTCCGTCGGTGACGAGCGAGTGCGAGGCGAGGGAGCCCGACGACGCACCGATGCACCGCGCCGGATGACATGACGACGACGCACGGGCAACGCATGAGGAAAGGCCGACCGAACGACTCCCTCTCTCCGTCGCCGCCGCTCCTGCCGCCGCCGCTGCTGCTGCTGCTGCTGTCGCTCAGTCGGTCGGTCGGTCGGTCGGTGTGTGTAGTGGATCGTTTGCACTGTGCACAGATAATAGGTGCCCGCGGCCAATAATCGATCGAGCAAATAATGGAGAGACCGGGGAAGAGACGGAGCGCAGTTCTCCTCCGGCACCTCTTCGGTCGGTTCGTTACTCCTCCCTACCGCTGCCGGCGCTGACTTGGCAGAGGTGGCAGGCAGGCTGACTGCGCGAGGAACTCGCCGAGCACGACTCCTACGCTCCCAAGGCCACGCGGAGCGGAGGTACATGGGAAGAAGGGAGTGCTGGCGGAACTGGGGAGAAGAGAATAGGTGACACCAGTGGAGGAAGATTCTGGGAGAGAGCTCAGCGGGACTTGTGGTACAGGGTAGCCCTCCAGAGCGTTGCATGGCTCTCAGTTGACACCTTGGGAGATGTTCTGCTTCCCTCTGTCACCAGAAGCTAGACGCCCCGGCGTTCCTGCCATGCCAGCGGATGGCAGCCGCGCGACTTGGCGTTCGCCTAGAGCCTGTTCGACGTCGAGCTCGGCGCCGACCAGGTCCGTCACCCGCACCGGCAGCCCGTCCTGCTCGATCAGGACGGGCGTGGAGCTGAGCCAGGTTAGATGCCGGACGGATGAAGTGAGAAATGCCGACGATTACCCCGGCAGAGCGGGGTATGACCCGGGGCCGACCTTGCTGTCTGTGTCTCGTCCAGCGCGCGCTCTCTGTTGGCGCGCTGCTCGCCTGCGAACGAGCGAGTGTCTTGCCTCGCGGCATTCTGCCTGTACCATACAGCGGCGATTGGTCGCTCTCCCTCTTCGACGACGACGACGACGACGACGACGACGTCATGTTGATCCTCACCAGCCAGAAGGACCGCTCTATGATCGACCGTATTGGGACGGCACTTCGAGCCGCTCAGGAAGGTGCCTTCAGTCCGACGCTAACCGAATCGCCCGAACCGCCGACATCTCCCGGCCACCTGAAGCGGGCTGCTTCGACGACTCTCGATACGACAACGGCTTCCGGCAATAAGAAGGTCCGCTTCGAAGCCGACACTGAAGACGACCTGTCCGACTCGGACAGCAGCTCACTGCAGTGTGCCACTGAGGAGACCACGAGCACCGGATCCGTCAGCCCACGTATTCTTCCCATCGGGGCTTCCATATGCCTCGACGATGTCTTCTGCTCTGTACCCGGTCGCCTGTCACTGCTCAGCAGCACCTGCAAGTACAAGGTCACCCTTGCCGAGGTGAGCACTTTGTTACTGGAATTTGACATTTATTGTAGAAGAAAAATTGCCTGTAGTCATACTTAGCTTCCTTCTTCCTGTAGTCGACTTCTCCTCTGGTGCAAGTCTAGAGCCGTGGCTCACATATCTGGTAGATTTACTTTAACTAACCTCTAGGAAAACATTTACACACCACCTCTGTGCTTAATGTTTTTGTTTTAAAAAGTGTTGTACAAATTCTGATGGTGCTATGAAGCAGAAGCACTCCTCGTTCTCGCTGCCCTTTCCTCTCCTGAGTCAGCCTCATCAGCTCATCGGTTCCGTTCTGTTTCTCTTCTGTATCTTCTAGATGCGACATTATCACAGCATCAGCTCCTGGAATGAACTTACTCGCAGGTCTCTGAGCTCATTTAAGAGCGTATACTTCTCTATTAGAAAGTCTTTCTACTTTGCTTTCCCCTAAGGTGGTGCACGAGGAATTTTGGGGATACTTTCTGCTACTCCTGGTGTTTTTTTTTTCTAAAATTAAATGGTGTCAGGGTAACGTAGTTCAGAAGCAGGACTTCTTTTTCTGTTTTCATAGGAGTGACTTCGAAGAATTTTTCGGTTACTTCTGTTCCAATATTTGATACTTTCTCCAGAATTCCTCCACAGGTTGAGGCATTGGTAGCTGAATTCGTAGAATTAGTTTGAATACGAGGGCTGTTTTTAATAGACTTACACACCACCGTAACGTAGTCCAGAAAGAATACTTCCCTTCCCTTTTTCCGGAAATGATATCAGTGAAATGTATAGCTAATTTTGTCCACTTCTGATGCAACTTCTTCCACTTTTCCGGAATTCTTCCTTAGGTTTAAGCATAGTAAGCCGGCGATACAGGGCAAATTTGGAAACGTAGATGCTGCCCCTGAGAAGATGCGCTACCACAACGATTCCTAGACTCTCCTACCTTGGTCCACTGCGCGGAATGGAGTTCTCTTACTCATCTTATCGGCTGTAGTGAGGGTTTCTAAGCTGGCTAGGCAAGCGTAACGTACTCCAGAAGAAATTCCTCTACTTCCACTCCCTCCAGGAGCTGTGACTGTGCAATTTTGGGGTCTTCTGGTTACTTCTGGCGCAACTTCTGCTGTTTTTTCGCTAGTTCCTTCTCCACAGGTCCGGGCATCGGAGCCAATTTGTGGGAGACGTACGTGGCCGTCGTCCGGCCGGCCGGCCTTATGGGAGAAATGGGGGTGCGCGGCCTGGCCTTCGCATAGTGTTTTGTGGAGGCATGCGCAGTAACAGAGCATTTCGGCGACGGAGGGCGCCAGACAAAGACCTTGGGGCGCCGCCCCTGGGCGCGAGCGGCGCCGAGTTACCTATTATTACCAGGACAGTTGCACAGTCGATCGATCGATCGCTATCGACATTGTGGGATGGGGCGAGAGGCGCTCTGTGTGTTCGTTCGTTCACGGCCAGAGACCGCCGACGGCGATTTCGTGGCCCATTAGGATGGAGCAGGGGTGACTGGCTGTGACCATAGTACGACGACGAGAACGAGGTCGCCTCGAGGTGAACGTCCGGGAGGGTAGGGATCTGGTGAGCTGTGAAAAAGAGTCTCAAATATTTGTGGAAATGAAGAATTAATCCGTTCGAAAGGGATGTGAGAATCCCACTGCTTCTATAATTGCGGGAAATTCTAAAAAAATCAAAAATTTATGAAAAATATCAGACTAGCCACGAGTGGTTGGCGTGTTTCGATTCTTATACACGGAGCAGATCACGAATTAGTTATCCTAGTAGATACCCCCGGATAGGGATTCTAGCCCGGACTTCGCATTCTAGGCACCTCCCACTATTTCCTTGATAATGGCGGAGATACTTTAAAAAAGGGACGAAAATATTTGATGCCCGCAAGTGGACGGCGTGTTGCGATTTTTCTACACGGAGTAGATCACTTGATAGTTATCCTAGCAGACACCCCGGATTGGGATTCTGTCGTCGACTTCTCTCACTCTACCAGCACCGGTACCTCTCATGGTTTTTCAGTAATGGCGGGAAGATTTTAATTTTAATTTTAAATCGCAAAAACAGGCTAGCCACAAATGAAAGTTCTGTTGCCATTTTTTAATCGGAGTTCGCCTCCCAATCGTTAATTTACCAAATACCCTACGGGTTAGGACTTCACTTTCTAGGCACTGCCCACTGATTCTTCGAATGTTAAAAGGTCACGTTGTTAATCACGAAAAAAAAAAACGCCAACGTTACAGATACCCTTAGGATTAGATTTCTGTCCCGGACCTCATTTTCTGGGCACTACCTACAGTTTCTTCGACAATAACAAGGAATAAATTTTTAAAAAAAACTACGAAAATAACAGACGAGCCATGAGAGGATGGTGTATTGCAATTTTTTTCCACACGGAATCAGCCACGCATTCGTTATCCTGGCGAATACCCTCCCCCCCGGATCAGATCTCTGACCTACTTCAGAAAGGTAAAAGAAGAGATTATTAGGTAAAATAATATAAAGAAGAAATGAAAGGAGCTAAAGGATTTGATCTCCTTAAATGGTATGACGCTAAATGCCTACCCTTCTAAACGCATTCAGCTTATTTCAAAGCGTACCTATTCAAATGGCCTCCACGACACCGTACCGTACCAATACCGTAGAAGTATAACGCATGGCATACACATATTAGGAATTGATTAGTGTCGTCCTTTATCCGTTATACTAGTTGGGAAATATTTTTTTTCAGTCGAAGCACGAATTGTTACGTCTTGTGCATAATCTTGAGCAATGAGGATAGCTCGAATTTAAAATTTAGGATATAAAGGTGCAAAAATAAAATTTGTGACTACTGAACCATTAATCAAATAATTATTGCGTTATTTTAGACGGGTGCATTCCGCAGTCTCGAATTTAGACTAGTGGTCTTGAACTTCAGCCGTCAAATTTTTGGAATCTGTCATAGTCGGAGGGGCACCGCACAGTGCTTGTTTGATGAAGGCGACTTCAGAAGTCAATATAGAGTATTATACAAAGACAACGCACTAAATTAGTGTCCGCCATCCTGGGTGCGTTCGGTTCAATTTTTCTAGAGGTGCCTCCCTCAATTAGGAGTTCTTCAATATTCAAATATTGTATTAATTTTTGAAATCTCTCTCTCTCTCTCTGCCGCAAGACTCCCAAGATATCCATCTTCTCGAGATCCCTTACTTGAAGGACGTCAGTCTCTGAATGCGATACAAATTCGAACTGAACACCATGCCAGGTTCGTTTCAGATCCAGAGACGCCTGTCACCGCCGGAGAATCTGAATGCGTCCATTCTCGGCGGCATACTGCGAAGGGCAAAGTCGAAAAATGGCGGCAAAGAACTGCGAGACATGCTAGATAAAATGGGTCTCAGCCTACCAGTCGGTCGTCGCAAATCGGCTACTGTTACACTACTTACATCTCTTGTCGAAGGTATCGATTAGTGGAGTGTGTAGATGAATTTCGACGAGAGTCTGTCTCGTCCGGCTTCAATCAGCTATCACTATCGAATTCAGGTGAAGCCACGCATCTGGCTCGCGATTTCGCCTTCATCACCGAGACCGAGTTCCCGGCTGCCAGTCTAGCGGCTCGTGTCACCGATCAGCATCGTATCAACAACGAGAACATGCAGAGACGTAAAGAGTGCTTGTCGAATGCTGTGTGAGTGCGATGGAATTGATCGAATTGATCGACTCTTCTCGTTCTAAAAGGTACCTTCAGAAATAAATATAAACTCTCTTCAGGCAGATTCTGCAGGAATTCGTCGACGTGCTGAGCATGTCGTCACTTGGCGATGTCGTCAGCCCGGAAACGATTCAGGCCGATCTTCAGCACTTCAGCCTGTGCACACACGGATTCGGTGCACCAGCCATGATCGCTTCCATACAAGCGTGCCTAAAGTCAGTATTTCATCTTACTAAAGCTAGAAACCTGGAAGATGAAGGCAGTCTTCCGAGGCTTAACATCTGAGTTAAAGAAGCTAAAGAAAATAGAAAAAACGCGCCTGGAATAGATTCCATGGGGGGGGGGTGTCCCGCCCAGGCCAACAGAACTTTCAATATATCCGAGGTCGGAAAGTTGGTACCAGACTTGTTTGGGAGGCATTCAACATTGAAATTTTCATTGGGTGGGCACGACACCGAAAGGCATTGTATAGACCAAATACGCGTTCCAAATGCCTCTAGGATATCCCGTAGAAGTGGAATGCATGGCACCTCCTAAAAGGGGTTGACTAACGCGGTCCACTGCACATTGTCCTTATTTTTCGTAGAAGAGAAACCAGAGCAGAATCAGAATTGGAAAATAGGGTTAAAAATAGACATGAGGATTGGGTCAAAAATTTCCATTTCAAAGAAGTGATCTTGCTGAAAGGAAATAATTCAAAGGAAAAAACTAATTGAACTGAACTTATTTTTTGAAATGCTACCCTTGTAAACAAATGAACAGTGGGGTTATTAAAGTTACGAATTGTTATTCCCAACATTCCTCGCATTGTGCAGAAAGTTCATGCTTAAGCAAAAAAAATTAAAGGAAAACACTACACCTTGAAGGATTGTAAGGTTTGGTTGCCCTGGGCGGGATCCGAATCTTGAATTAATTGTGGGGGAGGGGGGGGGGGGGGGCGAGGTAGCTGGCGCTTACTTAGTATTTTCTTGCGATCAAAACTCAATCGCCAGGCGGGACTCGAACCTGCACCTTCGCAGCATGTAGTGCCATTATACCACCGACGTTGTTTGATCGAATGCCTTTCATTAATTTCGATTTGTAAAACTGAAACAACTAAACCATTGAGTTGTCTACAACTAGGTCTAGAAGAAGTGAACTAAGAATGCTAGAACACATCCGGTCGTCTTAAAATTCGGAATAGATCCACGTGCTAGGAACTTGATAAGGACGCCGATAACTAGTCCCTATCTAGAATGCGCCATGCCTTCTACTTCTACGGGATATCGTGGAGGCAATTTGGATGCGGATTTCGTCTAACCGACGCAAAATTCTGTGATTCATCGCTTCCTGGACAATTCTGATAGAAATTCGCTGACCTCGGAGGGATGGAATACTTGGGTGGAGCTCGAACCAAGAACCTCTCTATTCGGGGTGAATTCGACAACCGGCGCCGCTTTCGACTGTGCTTCCACGCGCCGAAGAACACAAATTTCTCAGGTTACCGTGTCCGAAATCTCTGAGTAATTCGCCGTTCCTTTAAATTTGTCCAGTAGGGAAGATCATGGGGCTGATTTTGATCTTATTATTCTTCGGAAAAGCCAAATGGAGCATTCTAATTTCTGGGGATTTTCGGACTATCTACCATTCTCGAAAAAGTCGTAGCGTGGCAGGAAAAGTGTTCGGTACTCGTTTCCCATATGGTCGGCCATCTGGGATCTATCCCAATCGGGGGGGGGGGGGGGGGAGATCATATAGTGATTTGTATTTCCAATCCGTTGTTTAAGCTTGTGCAAGAGCTTCAGCTGCTGTCACATTATATGAGGGCTTTTACCTAAATTTAGTGGATGTGGCTGTGTGGCATGGAATGACATACGCAAATGGCATTTTTCGGCTACCCCCTCCTGATTAGGATAGGTTCGTCATCTGTTAATGCTGCACTGTTTTCAGGTACGTGAAGGCCTCGATGGAGAATCTCACACCGGCAAATACGGTCCCGTCGTTGGATCCAGATGAGATCGACTTTGCCGCATTGTATCAGAAAATCCAGATGAAGGGTGTCGATTCAAGTGTCATAAGAAGCGTGCTGAATACGCCGACGATGTTCAACATATCGAATATGTCCAATATGTCCAAGTAGACAGGGAGATGTTGGTGTTTTGTCCCACAAACTCTCTTTTTCTCTCTCGTTCTAGCTATCCTAGCTAAACTGACCATATGGTGAAGACATCCTTGTCATCATTCGATTTATCGTCATCTCCTGATATTGCTAAGTACCTAATTCGGATGCAGCCGTTTGGTCAGTAGAATCGGCGGTGTACGTGTTTCGAAATTCGAATCATCTACGCTTCCACACGAAGGAAGAATAGCAGAATAAGTTCGTGTTGTCATAAGTATTGGTCGTGATTTGTTATCCAGTAAGCTGTGTGTTTCTCACTCTCTGTGCGTGTGTTTCTTCTGTTGTTCCTTTTTTGTTTGTTATGCAATAGCTCTTCGAGCTCTACTAGTAAGAGTTTCACTTTCTCTTGGAGGCAATCACTTATATTTGCCTTTTCGTTCGTTTTATATGTCACTTCCTTACATATTTTTTTCTACGGGATTAAGCGTGTTTAGACTCACTTTTCTGCCTTAGAACATGTTATTACGTGTTACTCGATCTTCAAGAATAGTTTCAATCTCATTGTGTATCTTTTCCATATATATCCAATATAAACCCCTACTGATGAATATTTCTGATAATAATGCAGATCGTTTTTTTAAACGTTTAGTGAGCGGAGAAAGATTGAGGAGACTGAAGTGTACGACCGACGTCTTCAGTAGTCTACAACAGCCTTTCGTCACCTTCTTTTGTGGAGGACCGGTCTGACCACCGGTTGAGGCTTTGCCCAGTAAAGGTGACCGATGTTGTCTGCCTTATTGCGATGCATGGGCCCATGCAGTGCAGTCAGAGGAGGTGCCGGCTGTCGCGTCTACCCGATGTCAGATTTGATTCGGACTTCTCGCTCAGGCCTTCCATGAATTGGTACCAGACTTGTGCGGGAAGGATAAAGTGCTGACTCGTTCATCGGCTGGCCACCGCAATTCATTGTATGGCCAAATACACATTCAAATCACCTCCAGTGCATCTGGCAGAAGTAGAGTGCGTGGCGCATACCAAAATAGATGGAGTAACGTCGTCCTTTATTCTTTATCCTTTATTGCGATGCCTCTCAACTGCGCAACATCTTCACGCAATGCCCACCGCGAATGGAAATCGGGCAACAATCGATAAAACCGATCGATCGTGTTTGCTTGTTGTGAAGACTATCTCCATCGGTCATATATGGGTTATTTGTGTTATTTCCACCATCCTCCGCCGAAAGATCGTTGTCAGAGCGATCAAAAATTGCAATCCGATATGAAAACACCTTCAAACATTGTGCCATTGAGTTGGATGGATGGACAGAGAGACAAACAGACGGATTAGCTCATACACATATTCAACGATTTTTGCACAGAATTGTAATTGGCGATGAAAAGTGGTGTTTGTATGGATGTATGTCAACATGAAGCACCGTAGAGAATGGCTCAGCACTGGTCAGCAAGCGACAAACAAAGAGAAGAAGGTGCCGGAAGTGCTCGTCTAGTACACCAAGACGTGCACTTTCGAGTATCACATAGAATTGAGCAAGACAGACTGAACAAGGCGAAGGAGTTGTTGCTGAAAATGATTTTTCTGTTTTTGGAATTTTGTTGATATTCGACAGATATCAGCATGAGCCAATAAACGCGACATAAATTCTTATAGAGCAAGACATTCTCTTCCGATCAACATATAACACCAAGCAAAAAATTCCTACCACAGAGCAGGAGTTTCGGGAAAGATAAATCTCCTTAGGACGTCCAGATTTGATGACCTAAAAATCAATAAAGGACAAATGAGCAAATAGGACCAACGCGTATTCTTGTATTGGGGGGGGGGGCAAAAGTAATGAGACACCCCATGCCGTGTCCATATATCTCGTGGCTGGAGTCTGGTTTCGTGCTTATCGCATTTGTATGTTTGTATGCTACTTACTGAAGCCCATCTGAGAAGTTACCACTTCCGCCCTTTCCAGAAGCATGCCAAAACCCCAGTCTGTCTCATGCCGAAACCCCAGTCTGACGAGTCGACCTGTGTCGCGCAAATCTCGCCCAATTCCCAATCCCGAGCGGCCTGGGCTCAATATTCACGAAAGATGAGAAGTACGTCTTCTACCTTAACCCTGCCAAGCAGCGAGTCTGGGTGAGGCCTGGTGACCTGTTACCGACCTTCGTTCGGCGAGATGTTCACAGCGAGAGGCACCTTTGGAGCGTTTGAGTCTGCGCCCATGGATCGGTTTACCGGAAGCTGTTTCCCAAGAGCACTAGATGAACTCCAAGACCATGGTGAACGAAATAGAAGAGATGGGCCGGCGACTCGCTCTTATTCATTCGCAGCGCTTTAAGAAGGTTCTCTTCTTCGACAACGCCGCACCCCATCGGGAACAAGTAACCACGGATAAGCTTGGCCAGCAGGGCCACGTTCACATGCCTCACCCACCGTATTCGCCGAACATCTCTCCATGCGACTACCACTACTACTTGAGCCTACAGGACTTCCTAGTCGGAAGGGACACAAGAATCCAAGTAGTCCTTGACAACCATATCGAGCTGTTGATCAACACCAGGCCCAAGCAGTTCTGGAAGGATGGGATCAGGAAGTTGGCTGAGCGATGGCAGCAAGGTCATTGCCCTTAATGGCAAATACATTCCTCAGCATCGTTGAGTTGTAATTGAGTTATAAAGAGATAAAGATTTTTTTTTCAATTTGTCTCATTACGTTTGCCCCCCCCCCTAATATTACAGAACATTGTCTTCCAAATGCTATGAAAAGCTGCGCAAAAAATTGCAAACCTAAGCGGAGAGAAGGAACTGTCGGCGATGATCACTTTCACCTTTTCACTTTTCACTTTACCGACCTAAAAATTGACAAAATTCAGAATAAAAAAAAGAAGTACAATACATGCTCTGAAAGAGCAAATCATTCCCTACGAAAGCTTTATAGCGCTACCGCCGGAGAAATGCGCAATGAGTTGTTGAAGAAAAAAAAAACGGTGGGAACTTATGGGCCATCCTAATATAAACACTAGATATTTCTTGAAAATTGAGGATTTTGAGCCATTTTCCGTGGCAACAGAAAAATTATTATTTCCACATGAGTATTTATGGTTCGAATCTTACACATGCTACATCATAATTAGACTGAGGTGCGTAATTGCCTAACAGACCAGCCGTGAAACACTAGCGTGAGCTGCTTCGAAATGGGTAGAAAAGGACAACGGTAAACCATTCACTTGTCCATAGGCTGACCACCGTAGTTTTATGTAAATTACACAAAAATATAAAAATACAAATACACATTCAAGCTGCCTTTAAAACATCCCGCAGAAGAAGAATTCGTGGCGCAAACAGGGATCGATGAACGCCTACCTCCATCCTTTAACCTCTTCTAACCTTAGAAATGTAGAAGAATAAGAAGTGAAGAATAGGGAAAGACCTCCGGGTATATTTGACCGCCCAGATTACCCTTTCTTGACCACCCAATCGTCCGTTGGAGCCGATAAAGAACGGATCCGAGCGAAAACTAGGGACCAGCAGAAAAATGGAAGGAAAAAACTTTTTGAAAAGTTTCGTTTGAAATTTATGGAATATTGAAACTCGATCTCCGAGATAGAAAGGGTGCCCGAAATCTTCTGATTGAATGTGTACCTGTGCAGGTATGCTGCACTTCCATTCACCTTGATATCGAAACAATCGTCATCTACATATTCGCCGGGCTTCTGGTACTGCAGATTGTTTACTTGTTCATGCATTTATTTAGGTGCGTGTGGCGCAGTCGGAGAAGGTGCCGACTGCCGTGTTCACCGGATACAAGTTCCTGGTTCGGATTTCCCGCCCAGGTCAACCAAGTCTTAAATCCCTCCGAGATCGTGAAATTGGTACCAGACTTGTCTGGGAAGGATGAAGAGCTGATGTGTTCATCGGCTGGCCACCGCAAGTCATTGTATGGCCAAATACGCATTCAAATTGGCCTTCACGGCATCCCGTTGAAGTAGATTGCGTGGCGCATCCCCAAAGAGATGATTGATTGATTATTGTTTCGCTGTACAGCCAGACGTCTTAGGAAGAATCGGAAAGATTTTAAACCTGGGAAACATCAATCGTATTCATCCGATTTTCAAGAACTCAGCTGTTTTCCGAATTCAATACATCAGCAGGTAGGTGCCTAAAGTATTCTGCATCAGATAAAATACAAAATTGAACAGTTGGGTATAACTTTTCTTTAATTATTTACGCTAACCAATTCCTTTGTGGAATGCGCGCCGCACTGCACTTCCGCAGGATATCATGTACGCTGTTTCAATGCGTAATTGAACTACATGTAGGATTTGCGGAGCCGAGCCGATGGACAAGCCAGTGTTTTTCCTTCAAGTCAAGTCTTCAGAAGACAAGTCATTTCACCGATCTCGGATCGAGATTCAGAAGGTGTGCCATAGACGTTGTGCAATGAGGATCCGAATTTGGAAGACCTGGCACATTCTTCGATGGACGATCATGTAGATCCTGAAGACGTGCCGTAGACGCCCTGCAGCGAGTGGCAGATTCGGAAGACATGCCGTTGCAGTGGTCGTTTAACGAGGGTCCAGATTTAGAAGACAACTCACATTCCTCGACCGACGATCATCGAAACTCAGAAGATCTGTCACAGACGTCGTGCAACAAGGGTCCGGATTCACAGGACCTGTTAAGTTCTTCGGTGAACAATCATCGAAATTCAGAAGACGTGTCGTGGACGTCGTGTAACGAGGGTAGGCTCGTAGGTGGGGTTGGCTTGGATCGGCAAAGGATTTGCTGAGACTGCCATATAGAACGTCAAGGAGAGCGGTGAAAACGAACATGTGCCCGTATGATGTCGACAGGTATGAAGTCGGACCGGAAGCTTCTGCCGTTCCTGTTTTGCAGTTGTTCTATACCCTTTAAAAGTGTTTTTTATCCAATGAATAGATTGGCGAACCAGTGTTACATGGAGAAAGGCTTAGTTTTAAACATGAATAAACACGAGATATCTCTTGAAATTTGACGATTTGGAGCATTTTTCGTGGAAAAAGGAAAGTTCTATTATCTTCCTATCATGAACGTTTATGGTTCGAATCTTACAAATGATACAGCAAAAAAAATTAGGCCGAGGTGCGTAATTGCCTAACAAACCAGTAGTGAAACACTGGCATGAGCTGTTTCGAAATGGGGATAAAAGAACAAGTGTAAAGCACTCACTTCTTCAAAGGCTGACCACCGAAACTCTTTGTAAAAAAAAACACTAAAAATGGAAAAATTCAAATGCACATTCGAACTGCGTTCAAGAAGAGCAGAAGAAGAATTCGTGGCACAAACAGGAATTGTTAAACGCCTACCTCCATCCTATCATCTACTACTATATAACGGAGTTAGCGGTAGATAACGTTTGAATGATCTAACCTATTGAGATACGCCTCATCATTTACAGCGCTGGACGTGGAGTGATCAGCAGAGGAAGCCTCCTGCTTGACATAGCTTCCTGATCCAGAAGACGGCCCCCCTACGTCGCGCAACAAGCGTCCTGATTCTGAATGAGTGTCACCGACTTCTGGCGTGAGCATGGGAGGACCACTAAGGGGGTGGTAGAGAAGGACAACAAGGGTGGACTCCAGGATGGACCAAGAGAGCGACCAGGAAGGAAAGGAACAACCTGGAGGAGATACCAGACGGGAAACCAGGACGGGAAACCTGCAAGAACAGACCAGTTGGTAGTCAATAGTGGAAACAAAGAAGTGGGCCAGGAGTTGGGACCAGGAAGGCGCAGGGGGGGGGGGGGGGGAACCAGTAAAGGCGGACCAGCAATTCGATCTAGTAAGAAGAAACAAGAGAGGGGGAACCTGGCGTTCGGATTCGGAAGACGTGTCAACGATATCCGGAAACGCAAGCTGTTGAGCATGAGAACGGTTGCGGAGGAGCAACCTAAGGGATAGAAATACTGCGCAGCACAAACCAATGGCAGAGAGAAGGTCTATGATGAAGTACCGAAGTGGTGAACGGCTTGATGCCGACAAAGTACGCAGCAGGTCCTAGATGTTAGTGAAGTTCAAGTTTTACAAGACCTACTTTCCATAGGTCAGCGATGCTGCAAATTAGCGCGCAAGTGCTAATTTGCAGCATCACTTGTCATTCAGAATCTTAAAATAGTAGAAGAAAAAGAAGCGAAGAATAGGGAAGAACCTCCGGCTACATTTGACCGCACAGATTACCCTTTATTGATCACCCATTCGTCCAATGGAGCCAATAAAGAACGGATCCGAATGAAAATAAGGGGCCGGCAGAAAAATCGAAGGAAAATTTTTTGAAAAGTTTCGTTTGAAATTTATAGAATATTGAAATTCGACCTCCGAGATAGAAAAGGTGCACAAAATCCTCTGAATGAACGTGTTCTTGAGCAGATATGCTGCTCCTCCATTCACCTTGATATCGAAACAATCGTCGTGTACTCGGAGGGCTTCTGCTAATACAGATTCAAGGGCACGTTGTTCAAAAAACACTGTTGATCAAGTCGGTTACTTATTCACTTGTTTATGTATTTATTTGGGCACGAGAAGTGCAGTCAGAAGAGGTACCAGCTGACGTGTGCAGCCGATACCAAGTTCTTGGTTCAGGCTCTTCCCATGCCAACCAAGCCGTCCATCCCTTCGGGATCGGTGAATTTGTACCAGACTTGTTTGGGGAGGATAAAGCGCTGACTTGTTCATCGGCTGGCCACCGCAAGTCCATTGTATGGCCAAATACGCATTCAAATGGCCTCCACGACATGCCGTCGAAGTAGAAGGCGTGGCGCATCCCAAAAGGGGTTGAGTAAAATTGTTCCTTTTCCTTCCCCTTAATGGATTTATTCAATGTAGACAACGGTCTAACACATGCGAATTTAGAAACAAAAAGGCTAAAATTACAGTAACATAAAGAATAAAGATAAAAGGGTCGTTTCTAAAAAGGGTACAGAGAAAAGAGTGCCCAGTTAGAGTGCATAGGTACTATGTAAGTCGGACAGGAAGCTTCCGCCGTTCCTGTTTTGCAGTTGTTCTATACCCTTTTAAAAGTGTTTTTTTAATTCATTGAATAGATTGTCGAACTGAGCGTTGATACATGGAGAAACGCTTGGTTTTAAATATGTGTAAGCGCAGGATAAAGGATAAAGGACGACGTTACTCAATTCCTTTTGGGATGCGCCACGCATTCTACTTCTACGGGATATCGTGGAGGCGATCTGAATGCGTATTCGGCCATACAATGACTTGTCGTGGCCAGCCGATGAACAAGTCAGCGCTTTATCCTTCTCAAACAAGTCTGGTATCAATTCACCGACCCCGGAGTGATGGAAGGCTTGGTTGGTCTGTGCGGGAAATCCGAACCAGGAACCTGGTATCAGGTGCATGCGACAGCCGCCGACATCTCCTCCGACTGCGCTAAACGCGCTCAGAAAATCTCTTGAAAATTGAGGAGTTTGAGCCATTTCCATGGCAACAGAAAAGCCCTATTATCGTCTCATTGGCTTTATGGTTCGAATCTTACAAATTCACAATTAGACCGAGGTGGGTAATTGGTTAACAAAACAGTGCCCGGAGCTGTTTTGAAGGAAAAAGAAAGAAAAGGGGATAGAAGGACAAGGGTGAAACACTCACTTCGCCATAGGCTGATCACCGTAATTGTTCGTAAATAACAGTAAAATTGAAAAATTCAAATACACATCCAAGCTGTCTTCAAGTTATCAAGCACAAGAAGAATTCGTGGCACAAACAGGGATCGATGAACGCTTACTTCCATCCTTTTACCTTTTCTAAGCTTAGAAGTGTAGAAGAATAAGAAGTGAAGAATAGGGAAAGACCTCCGGGTATATTTGACCGCCCAGATCACCTTTTTTGACCACCCAATCGCCCAATGGAGTCGACAAAGAACGGATCCGAACGAAAGCGAGGGACCGGCAGAAAAATTGAAGGAAAAAACTTTTTGAAAAGTTTCGTTTGAAATTGATAGAACATTGAAGTTCGACCTCCGAGATAGGAAAGGTACACAAAATCTTCTGAATGAATGTGTACATGAACAGATATACTGCTCCTCCATCCTCGTTGATATCGAAACAATCGTCATGTACTCGGAGGGCTTCTGCTAATACAGATTCAAGGGCTCGTTTTTCGGGGAACTGCATCGGTTACTTGCTTACTTGTTTATGTACTTGTTTAGGAGCGTGTGGTGCAGTCGGAGGAGGTGTCGACTGTCGCGTGCACCCGATACCAGGTTCCTGGTTCAGATTTCCCGCCCAGGCCAACCAAGCCTTCCATCCCTTCAGAGTAGGTGAGTTGGTACCAGATCCATCTGGAAAGGATAAAACACTGACTTGTTCATCGGCTGGCCACTGCAAGTCATTGTCGAGGCCAAATACGCATTCAAAAATTCTTCAATGCGCCAGAAGTTGAAGTCGTGGCGCATCCCACATAAATGAGGACTAACGCCGACATTTATCCTTTATTTTATCCTTTATATAGTGTCTTGATAGACCTGCGGTGGTGCGCCAATAGTAAAGCCAGTGCATTCTACTTTCCAGACAAGTCCTCAACCAAGGCGTTTACTCCGGAGATATTATTATAGTACAGCACTTTTATACAAAATTGGAGAGTTCTAAAAACAAAATCAACACTCTTCTAAGACTCCGGCTACATTTGACCACTCAGATCACCCTCTGTTGACCACCCAGTTGTCCAATCGAGCCGGTAAAGAACGGGTCCGAACGAAAGCGAGGGACCGGCAGAAAAATCGAAGGAAAAACTTTTTGAAAAGTTTCGTTTGAAATTTATAGAAAATAGAAAATTCGACCTCCGAGATAGGAAACGTGCACAAAATCGTCTGAATGAACGTGTTCCTCAGCAGATATGCTGCTCCTCCATTCACCTTGATATCGAAACAATGGTCATCTACATATTCACCGGGTTTCTGGTACTACAGATTCAAGGGCTCGTTGTTCGAAAAACTCTCTTGATAATGTTGGTTACTCGTTTACTTGTTCATGCATTTGTTCAGGCCCGTGTGGCGTAGTCGGAGAAGGTGCCGACTGTCGTATGCACCGGATGTCAGGTTCCTGGTTCGGATTTCCTGCACAGGTCAATCAATCTTTTGATCGCTTGGGGTTGGTGAGTCGTTATCAGAGTTGTCTGGGAAGGATAGAGCGCTGAATTGTCCATCGGCTACCGAAAGTCACTATATGTCCAAATAGGCATTCAAATTGCTTCCACGACATCCCGTAGAGGTAGAATGCGTGGCACGTCCCAAAAAGCGATTGAGTAACGCTGTCCTATATCCGTCTTTATCATTTTATTTGCTCCTGCACCAGAAGTGCGCCTAGTCTCCTCTTATAGATTCAGAGAATTGGGAAGTCAACCCCAACCTTGAAGGGAAGCATAACCACAACATTGAAGTTGGAGAACGCAGCCAGCATGGAAACAATCAGATGTTGTTCCGGAAACAAGTAGCAGTCAAAAACCAAGTAATAGTGAGAGAAAGATGAGCACTACCGAAAAGGAATGAATTTAGTTCGAATCGTTGGCTGCCTTGAGCTAGTGAATGAATTCGAAATCGTTGTGTTCGTTCTAGATGAAGAAGCGCCTTCTGAACAAAAAACCGTTTCAAAATATCAATGAAAATAAAAAAAATATGAAAAATGATTTTGCAAACACGATAGAATAACTCGTAATTGACATTGGCTCCTTTACTGTGAATACAGGAGCGAAAACGACGGAAAAATTCATGAGCACGCGCCGCAAGTACTCGCTTGGATTTCGTTCCGTGCTTTTAACAGGGTAGCCTTCTGCGACTGGTCACTTCTGTTGAAAGTAGCCCAGACCTCATTCTCCAAAATCGCCTAAAAAGAGCAATCCAGCGGATTCATGTTTAAGCTGTGCTCCTCTGAGAAGCTGTCCACACCTGCGCGGGTTATCTGTTTGCCGTTATCGGACAGAGAGTAATAATTTTGGATTTAAACGTTATTGTGCATGGACATCTTGTAATCATCATCTGTTATGACAGAGCCGTGGCTGACGTTTGGGTTGCTGACTTCTTTCCTCACCAACCGTTTCGAACGGCGCCAAATTCTCTTGTTAAGGAAGTATTCAGCTGTCTGGGTAACCGACAAAAAAAGGGCCACCGTAACGGTGACGATCATGTTTCTTCAGTTTTTTCGTGAGTGATTTTTGAGCACAATACGTACAACAAAAATAACACACAAAAACCTAGAGGGGTAGAAACAGAAAGCTGGAGCTGAAACAAAAAGTAGGTGCGTCAATACTTTTTACGCACCCTGTAGTTAAATGTTCGACTCCACCGATACGACTTCGGTTGAAATTTTTTTCGCTGAAACTTCGTCTAGGGGAGTTATTTGGGGTGCTGATCACGAATCTGACATCCGTTTTTCACAATTCGGTCGGAGACCACCCATACCGTTAACAAGGGTGGTCCAGGCAGGGCCACCTATTTCACTGAAACTTCGTCTAGGGGAGTTGTTTGTGATGCTGACCACGGACCTGACATCCGTTTTTCGATTTACGCTAGAGTACGGTAGGTTACGGTAGCTACGGGTAACTAAGACTGCTGAGGTCATAAACACCGATTTTGCCCAAACTTTGCCTAGTGGGGTTACTTGGAGTGCTGATCACGAATCTGATATCCGTTTTTCGTTTTACGCTGGAGTACGGTAAGTTACGGAAGGTACAGGTGACTAAGATAATGGTCACTGATTTCGCCCTAATTCCAGCGTAAAACGAAAAACCGATGTCAGATTCGTTATCAGCATCCCAAATAAACCCCATAGGCGAAGTTTGAGCAGAATCGGTGACTATGATCTCGGCAGCCTTAGTTACCCGTTGCTACCGTAACCTACCGTCATCAACCGCAATTTCAAAAACGGATGTCAGATTCGTGATCAGCACCCCAAGTAACACCCCTAGACGAAGTTTCAGCGAAAAAATGTTTTTTGACCGAAGTCGTGTCGGTGGAGTCTGAACTTTTAACTAGTGCCAAGGACTTTTCTTACGACTTAATAATTTACCCCACAGCCACATGTCGCGAAGGTGAGCAGCATTGGTAGGTAGGAGCGCATAAGCCCTAGTTTACACTTGCGCCGCCACGAGGCGCGGTGCGACGATCGCCATAGGTATCGATTCTTCGCGCCGCCCGGGCGATATCTATTCCGACAATACTGCTCTATCTTATGTATGTGATCTGCTCTCCGAAGTGTCCATTGTCTATGTGGCGAGAAGCAGATCATGAAAATTTCAATCCGAAGTGCTTATTCTGCAGAAACATGGTTATGGACACGTTGAACGACGTCTTCGGCACGTCTTCTGAATCTCTACGCACGTTGGACGACGTCGCCAGCACGTCTTATGAATCCCGACGCACGTTGGACGACGTCTTCCGTACGTCTTCCGAATCCTGACACACGTTGGACGACCTCTAACGCACGTCTTCAGAATCTCTACGCACGTTGGACGACGTCTGCGGCGTCTTCTGAATCCCGACGCACGCTGGACGTCTTCCGTACGTCTTCAGAATCTCTACGCACGTTGGGCGACGCCTTCCGTAGGTCTTCAGAATCTCTAGGCACGTTGGACGACGTCTGCGGCACGTCTTCTGAATCTCCTCTCTGCACTTGATCCCCATTCATATCCTGACGCATTGCCCGCAGAATATATCGTAAACTTGGACGATCCGTGGCAAAAGTTATCAGTTCGCCAGCAATCGCCCATGAGTAAACTCAGAGCCCGGCTGGCATACGCCGCACTGTCATAGGCATCTCTTGGCTTCAGCCCCCCCCCTCCTCCTCGTGACTGACACCGTGACCGACGGATTTAGCGGATTATATATAGTAAGACTACTAGTTATGTTATAATGTTATGATCGTTTGTATTTGGAGGCGAAAACGACTGACACCTTTGGCCCGACTAATTAAAATCAGATGACCACATAGGAAAAAGTGAAGTTAACTTCGCTTCTGTAGAGGATCTTTGTTGGAAAACATGGGGATTAATCGTCGACAGTGATTTTTTTTTTGTATTGAAACTGTCGACAACGGCAGTTTAACTACAAATAGTTAAGCTTTATCCTTATCAGACAAGCCTTGTATCAATTCGGCACCGATAAAAGGCTGAAATGCTTGGCTGGCCTACGCAGGTGCCGAACCTCGAATCGATTCGGGTTAGGCGCAGGAGCGGGCGCCGTCTGCGACTACACTACGTACGTGCACCGATGCGACCTGGTTGAGCTGCAAATAATTGCCACCTCGACCTAGTTCGGATAGCGTTAGCATACCTGATTTATTATGCATTTTAATTTAAAACAGATCTTGTTTGTACATTTGATAAAAGCAGATTACCGCAAACAGATTCGTTGCGCTAGTCACATCTATAACTTAAACAATCACAAGATACCACTGTGAGGAACAGGTAAAAGGTAATGAGATCAAACATACAACTGGTGGTTCAAACATTAGGCAGAGAATAATTTGCTTGAATGAAACAGGCGTACATCACGTTAGTGAGGAGTTTTTGGTTGGAAGAAGCCAGGGATTGACATAATCACGTTATCCGGAGACCAATTCAGTACTGAAATCGGAACATTGACATCAGAAGAGCGGAGACAAACAGCGTTAGATGAGAAGGGAAGAGGGAAGAGAGGAAGAAAGAAAGGAGTCAGGGGGAAAATAAACAAAAAGAAACACCTCAATCTGTTCACATGCGCTTTACAAAGCAGTACCGAAGGCGAGGCAAACGGACGAAGGAACCAAGTTCCACCGAACAACTAGTACAACATCCGGAATCTTAAACGAGTAAATGCTGTGCGGTCGATATACAAATGTACTGGGATGATACAAACAAATGAAACGAACAAAAATGAACGAATTCGTTCAACCACACAAGCTAGCACAACTGGGGGAGGGTAACAAACGAAAGTGAAAAAATGCCAAAAGGATGAAAAATTTGAAACCAAAAAGAAGAACGGGACGACATCACAGAGTAAGTAGTAATAGTGATGACACGGAAGATGTGAATAGCAATTGGCTCAGCGAATCCCAAAAAGAAAAGAAACCACCGTCGTGCCTTTCCTAGCACCGAACGTCACGACAAACTGCTCCAGTTTGTTAAACTGTAAAAAAAGCATTTTTGGAAGAATAATGCAATGAACACAGATCTAAAGAAAGATACACCGAATCTATCCTAGTGGGGGGGGGGTTATCGCTAGAAAGGCGAGCCGAACGCACTCACGGTGGCGTATCCCGTTTAGGAGGTCTACTCAGAAGGGAAGGGTCTGAAGCGTATGTCTGAACGGGGGGAGCGAGCCATATAGGGAGAACCTCTCAATTGCTTTGAAAATGTGTTTATTTTTTCCAAGAAGTAGGGGGTCACAATGGGGTACGGCGGAGTACGCGTTTTGGGGTCTTGTACGCCCGCGATGCTTCTGCAGCCAGTGGCTCGGAGCGCAGGTGGGTAGAGGGTTGCCTCGCGCGAGAGGTCAGTGGTTTGGCTCCTCTGCGTTGCTGCATTTTTGCATTTCAACTGATTGGTTAAGATTTGGGGGATTCCGACGTCTATACCACTTTCAGACGTTTTCTGCGCATTTTTCCAGCTATACGCTGTGGTATTCAACATGGTGATAAATGTTCAGCACCAGTGATACACAGGTACAAAATGCATGAAGCACCCTCGCCTTTGGTCCATGTATGGAAACAGACTATGAGGAGCCTGTAGCCTTTATACGCTACCCGTAAGGTGCCCAGTGGTGATTCATGCACTTTGTACCTGTGTATCACTGGTGTTGAACATTTATACATCACTATGTTGAGTACCACAACGTGCCGCTGGAAAAATGCGCAGAAACGTCTGAAAATGGTATAGACGTCGGAATCTCCCAAATCTCTACCAATCAGTTGGAATGCAAAAGCGCAGCAACGCAGAGGAGCCAAACCACTGACATCTCTCGCATGAGTCAACCCTCTACCCACCTGCGCTCCGAGCCACTGGCTGCAGAAGCATCGAGGGCGTACAAGACCCCAAAACGCGTGTTGCGCCGTATCCCATTGTGACTTCAAGGACATCCTACTTCTTGGGTTTAACGACTTGGCAAAAATAAACACATTTTCAAACCAACTGAGGGATGAGGATTCTCCCTATATGACTCGCTCCCCCCGTTCAGACATACGCTTCAGACCCTTTCCTTGTCAGAAGACAATTTAGCGTGTTTTCTTTCTACTAAAATAGATCCTGATACACCTTATCTGACCTATAATCATGATGTTTTATCCTGCTACCGAATGCTGTCGCACGACGTTTGTGGAATAAAGTGACACTATGCTCGGATATTACTTCTTCAAGGGTTGCTGGTTCTTCAGGTTTTCGGAAAACAAATCGTCCACTAAGAGGATTCCGTTTGCATCAGGAGCACAAGCATACCACGAAAATAAAAATGGAAAAAGTAAAATAAGAGAACCACAGAAAAATAAAAATTTGGAGCAGTGTTTTACGATCCTTCATGCACGCTCTGGTTACATTTTTCCTCTCACATATTTAAAAAAATTCCAAGCAGTGCTGCATACAAATTTCAAAATTTTTCATTTTTTGCTTGAACCCGACAGTTTTCAAATCAAGTGGGACTAATTTTAAACGAAGACGTGTTTCGGTGGAATTTGAACACTTATGAGGGCAACCAAACAATTTTACGATTTGAAAAATTATGTTAAAAATTGCCATATACATGGTTTCCGAGAACAACAACACTGCTTGAATACTCATGGAATTCTCCTCCTCTTACTTCGCTTACTTCGAAGCGCCGTACAAGCTGCGTTTACACAAGTAAACAAAAACACCGGTAAAAAAATTGTCCACGTGTTGAACAAGTGCGCAACGCAAATACTTTTCGTGAAAATTTGGAAGATTTTTGCACTTCTAAGCTTTTGTATAACTCTAAAAACATTCCAGCGGCCAGAGGAAACCGAACTTTATAACCATTCAAACGATTTAGCCATTTTTAACGACAACCTACACCAGCATATCTTAGGAGATGAACTTCTTAAATTAACAATTTAATTCGACTTTATGTATAAGTCCTCTTCTATTCATGGTTTTTTTGATTCCATGTGCAGCGGATTAGCAAGTTCAAAAGTTAAAAAGAAATTTTTATTTCCTGCTATTCTGCTTTTATTTTTTTAGAAAATGTATGCTGGACATCCCTAAGCTTGTCTAATTTAATTTTGGTAACTGTTCATTTTAACGTGGAAAACATTGAAGCTGATTTGAAAACTTGTCCTACTTGATTCACACGATGTCAAGTAAAACCAGACAAACAAAAATATAACGACGGATTTTGCTGCCCTAGGCCGAACCCTCCACAGCGAACGGGTTTTTCCCAGATACGGCTTGCAAACCGTTTCCATTATGCTTGAGAAATCCCTAAATATAATTAAAAAATAATATAATTAAAATATAGTATCAACCCACACAACTATAATTAAAATACTCCTAGTCAACAACAGAAAGACTCTTGGATGTTGGGTCCACTACTTAATGGTATATTTCCCCGCCCACCCTCCGAATAGGATAGAAGCAAAAATTAAGCATGACCTGCAGCTGACCTGCAGCTGTGCAAAAGTTTTGAAGAAAAGTTGAATGCTGCTTAGTAGAAGTGCAGAGCTTTAAAAAATCTGTTCCGTGAAAAATTATGCAAATGATTTAAGGAGAATAACACCTAGAATTCTGCTATCCAATGGTGTACACAGTTGCCCTTCGAAATCGAACTAATTCAGGTCAACATAACCGTCAAACAACGTACCTTTAAAGACTCTATCCTGTAATAAGCGTAGTATTTGATGACGGATTTGACCAGGCTCCAGGCTGCGGTTGACTATACCCGTATCCTGAAGGCTTGAAAAAATAGCAAACAAAAACAAATCTGATAATGATTGGTACAAGTAGCTAATGTGGCCTACGTGGGACAACCGGGCACAGCCAAAAAGAGCATCGGCCGTACACTCCTTTAGGTGTACAATTCCGATAAATTAGCTCTAATTGGTCTGCTGCTCCCCCCCCCCCCCCCCTCACCCGTCCTTCTACCCGAGTAGGCCACATTAACGACATGTACCTGGTCCATTATCAAGCAGTTAGCACAAAAGCTAGAAAAAGTCTAAGCGAACTAACCTTGGGGAGGGTGCCCGTTCTGCGGTTGACCCAATTGGGTAAGCTGCTGATTAGGACCTGTTGACAATCCCGGTACTAAGGGCAGGCTTCCCGGTCCCATCGGACCTGACGGCACTATCTGAGCCCCGCCAGGAACCAGCTGCGGGCCGTTGCCACCCATCTGCGAGCCGCCTGGCGGTCCGATGGGAGGACCGCCTTGCATACCGCTCATACCTGGACCGCTGAGGTGTCCGCCTTGGCCCAATGACTGCATCTGGAGCTGAAATAAAAAATGAATAATGAGCGATGAAGCAAACACGGCTTAGCATGCCCTCCTTGATGCGCGCCAGAATTAGCGTCTTACTTCGATACAACTCTTTAGTGCGGCTTACATGGGGAGGTGGACGCACTAGACCAATCAGACTGCATCGAAAGGGAGTGCAGAGCGGGCGTGGATGATCGGTGCTCTGATTGGTTCTGATTGGCTGGTGCATTCCAGCCTCTCCATGTAGGCCACATTAACGACCAACAACGACCAATAGGCCACATTAACGACCAATACTATTTTCAGAATTTTTTGTAGGCGATTAGTGTATAAAATTTTATGCCTACCCCCTGTGCATACAGGGAAAGAAAAATGAAAAAACTCCGCCTACTGAGCAAATCGATCAGCGGAAGAACAGCTGATACATGTGAAAACAACTCTACGATGTGAACCAAGAGAATCCGTACATGCCCACATAGCTTAGAATTAACCAAGTCCAAGCCTCTTTATCTACAGAAATTATTGGCCTACTGCCGAAGACCTCTAGAAGAGGAACCGCCACGTGTCACGGGCACGTCGTCAAGATAGCCATGGTGTGCCAGAAGTGGACAGAAGGGCACGAACGGGAGACGTTCAGTGTCGAAGAAGACGAGGAAGAAGAACGTCTAGAAAACTTCTATCCAACTTACTGTTCTTCCTGCACTCTAAGAAACGGGGAGGGAAGGGGGGGGGGTCGTAGGACCCGGGCTGCCTCAGAAGCCTCAGAAGCCCGATGTCTACGAAAGCAGGATCGGAAGAGCGGCACCAGAGATAGCACCATTCACGTAAGTAAGATAAGGAACAAAAAGTTCCCAGCTTCGTCGAATTTCAACGGTCACGGACGCTCTCGCTCGAACGAAAGTGTCGAAAATAAGGTGGCCAGTAACCAGTCGTGCTGACGCGTGCTCGACGACGACCGTACCTTACTAGGTATCTAGGGACGAACAGATGGTCATCCAACACAATGAACGAGCTTCTTCATGAAAACCCTGGATAGGACATGCCCTTCGCGCCCTTCAAGCTAGAATGATCCATTGAGCCATTTTGGCACTCGACAGGATCTAATGGAAACGTTGCCCACGTCTGGTCGAGCAGGTTGATCTTTGGTGAGATTACAGAAGCGGCATTGCTCAACGCGGCTCCAACAAAGGACCCAAAAAAGGCTACTCACCAAGATCTATAAGGTGTTCCTTAAGCGGGTTTCTACTTCCGACGTGGAGCGGCGCAGCATTATCAAAGCTAACAATATCGATCATCTGAGTCTTTTAATCGATATGGTAGATTTCATAGCGCCGCGCCGCCCGGCGCCTGAAATATAAACCCTGCCTTGGGTCCTGTTTATACAGCAATCGCACGACTGCGCATTATAATGAGAAATAGCCAGATAGATTATGCTGCGCGACCTAATCGATATTGGTAATTATCACTATGACGCGCCGCGCGGCGAATGGTGTATAAGCGCGGCCTTCCGCCACTATTAGAGCTAACAGCTGCAGCTGTATTCTGTGCAGGAAGAATCGTATTAACCGCAGCCTTCTGAGTGTTAGGTAATTTCGAAAAGGATTTTGCCTATATTACAATGGTGATCCCAGGTCTTAGCATGAAAATGCTCCAAGGAGTAATGTCATAAAAAATAAAGTCACCTAAACAGAATAAAAACGAGCGGCCATCCGTGAAATGGTTCTTAAATTAGATGACTCATTTCATTTTTCTTCTGTAAACTAATAGAAAATACTAGAGGAATTCCCCTGAAAAGCCCGCCCTCAAATATTCCCCTCAAATGTCAGGCAAGCTTGAGATAAATAAAAATTTATCAGAAATATGCAGATTTAGATAAATTCATGAGGTCCAAAAAAGGAAAGCATTTGAAGTGTGCACGCCTTCAAAATATGTGAAGGAAGTAGATTATGTATAACAGCTGACAACAGTGTTAATCCCCTGATTGTCCTGGAAATCCTACAGCTCCCACCACCTCGTAAAAATATTCAGATGTTTCTCTAAGCTTCTGCATCAGATGTCAGGATACACATTACAGCACTTTACGTCACAGCGCCAACGCAGTCGTGTTCCAGTCTCCGAAGAACAAGGAAAACACATCCACATTCTCGAATTATTGCGATTAAATGCTAATGTTCAATGATCTCTCGGCACATAGGGAGTTTATCCCCAAAGGGGTGGGTAACATCGCAGATTTTGAGTAAGAAAGCTGAAGTGGATACTAATGTTAAAGAAATCCTGCAGTACGGAAAGTGACTAGACAGCCGGCGCTGATTGGCTGATTGGCTGGTGCATCTCTTACCACACCCTTTACACTCGTAGGGCATAAACCCACTATGTATCGATTTTAGAACTTCAGCCAATTGAGAGCTTATAGCTAGGAGTTTCAAAAAATGAGGTACTTTCCCTTTTCAAGCGTATGTCGCCCGGCGGAAACCAAGGCACACGAAGATCAGAACAACGCCCAAGAAGACATCCTCAGCTGTCTGCCTACCTGCAAGGCGTTCGGATCGTACTGCGTATTCTCCACTCGTGAAATTGTCCGTTCGTCCTCCTCGCCGAAATCACCACCCATCATTGATGGCTCGCCCACAACCATCACGTCCTGGAAACCCATCGACGAAAACTAAAACCTCGGTATAGAACACTAACTACACAAGCGAGATGTGATGGCGACACGAGAAACACAAGCTGCTCGAACTCTTACGTTGCTAGACATTGGATTCGACGGAAACCCCGCGTTCGTCGGCGCAGGACTCGCGTTCGCCTTCTTGTTCTTGCTGTTCGTCGCCGCCTTCCGTTGCCTTTTGCGGGCTGGCTTCGGCTTCTGCTCCTCGACCGTCGTCGGCGGTAACATGGGTGGCTGACCTGGAACAGCATACTCAGTGCAAAAAAGTTCGAGGACTACAAGGAGCGAGGGTCAAGGTTGCCATTAATTAATCCTTTGGTGGTATGCGCCACGCGTTCTACATCTACGGGATATCGCGAAGGACATTTGAATGCATATCTGGTCTATACAATGTATAATGGAGAAAACTTCACGCATACAGTGACTGGGCTCATAGCGGCGCAATCAGCGGAGGTACCGGTTGCCGAGTGCACTCCGAATCAACGTTGTTGGTTCAGTTTCCAACGACGCCAGTGAAACTTTCGATTCCTTGTGGTTGTTATGTATCTAGTACAAGACTTGTCTGGGAAGGGCAAAACACTGACATGTCTTCATCGGCTGGCCACTGCAAGTGTTTACTGAGGCCAAATATGCATTCAAAAATACTCTTCAATACCACAGAAATTGAATGTGTGGCGCATCCCGTAAAAATAATGACTGACGCCGACGTTCATCTTTGATATAGTGCCATGATAAATCTGCGGTGGTGAACTAATAGACGAGTGAGTGCCTTCTTTTCAGACAAGTCCGCAACCAACTCTTCTACTCCAGAACCATCAATAGGATGTAGGAAATTTGATATCCAATTACGAAATTCAGAGATATGACAGACTTCAGAAATCTGGTGGTGGTGTAATACAATTCTCACGTAAAGCTGGACAGTTTTAAGACTAAAATGAACACTCCTCCTCTGGCACTCCGAGAAGGATAAAATTATTCGTTTGTCGAAGGAAAAAATTTAGTACGAATTCCTTTGAAATTTTTCTACTCAGCTGCCCTAATAAGTGAACAAACTGCTCAAAAACTTTTATTTTTCAAAAAACATTGTGGTTTAGAGCTTATCCTAGGGTGCAGAAAAACAACAATTTTATCCCCAATAAAACAAGACCTCGCCTCATGTATTCGTCGATCTTGCCTGCAATTTTAATTTGATTGATAGTGTATATGCTGCATGCTTGAAACAGCGAACTGTAGATATGTATAATTTCTACAACTGTTTTTGTTGTATGGTTGACAAGTGTGTAACTAACGTAAACATTTCGTATTTCTATTTGACTGATAGCACGAATTTGTGCTATCAGTCAAATAGAAATAATCGCGTCCTGGACGAGTGCATAACGCAATCGTCTTTTTAGTATTAAAAAGTTCTGTCTCTCTGCACTTCAAAACAAGCTTTAAACCACTATTTTTTCTTATAAAATTTTTGGTGGGCACGTGGAGCGCGGTCGGAGGAGGCGCCAACTGTCGCCTGCACCCGATACCAGGTTCCTGGTTCGGATTTCCCGCCCAGGCCAACCAAGCTTTCCTCCCTCCGGGGTGGGTGGATTGGTACCAAACTTGTCTGGGAAGGATAATGCGCTGACTTGTTCATCGGCTGGCCACCGCAAGTCATTGTATGGCCAAATACGCTTTCATGTCGCCTCCACGACATCCCGTAGAAATAGAATGCGTGGCTCATCTCAAAGGGGACTGAACAACGCCGTCCTTTATCCTTTAAGAATTTTGGTAAAATCTCAGAGTATGTTCACTCACTGAAGGTCAACTTAAAAATTTCAACAAAAAAGTCACAGTAAAATTTTCCTGGACAAAACTTTGATTCAACCTGGTAGGAGTCTCTAGTTTAACCTGGAAGACGCTCACCATGATATGAAAGAAATTACGTTTGACTTCAAAAGTGTCCATTTGATTTGAAAAGTGTCAAATTTGACATGAAAGTTGCATATTTGTTCATTTGTTGGACCAATTCGTGATATGGTAATAGGATGCATAGTATCGCGACTTTCTCGCGATCATAGGACGATTTTGTGGGATATTGTGAGGAATTTTTGCTTAGAGCTTTATCAGATCATGTAGATATGCAAACAAAAAAATTCCCTATAAAAGAGTCATATGGGAAAATTCACATGGCGCTCTTCTTATGCTCCATTTTTTCTATTCTCCATTCTTTTGTAGGATGTTTTTAGAACGCTCTAATGTGTACCGTATTTGTACATTAAATTTTTGGTTTAATTACCCAAGTTTGAGGTAAACTGTGTCGAACAACTGGTGTATGTGTGTACCGAAGGACATATTCTGAACCACCAACACTAGTACTCTAGCTTACATAGGAAAACTAGCGTTAATTGCTTTTTGTAAAAACAAAAATGAAGAAAAAATGACGAAAAAGGGAGTGAGATAAAGATGGAAAAAGGATTGGATAGGAGATGGTGGAAAGTGCAAAAAGAGTGCACAACTGGAAGAACTCTATGAACGTTAAATATAGCGGCTACTTCTAGAAGAACCTGCTCGGCTTGAGCCATTTTTTTCAGTGAGATAGGGCTGCTCTTGAGCTCGACGAGCCTGACGCTTACGATGCCATTGGTGCTTAAGCGAGTATAGTAACCATGCGAGGCAGACAGTGATGTTGACAATCTGTTAACAACTGCCACGCTCCCCAGGTGATTTCCTAATGGGAGGTCATACGCTGGCACCTGCTCGCAATTGTTGATTTCAACTAATACGCATAAAGCAAGTAAAGCGACGTATGAAACGCTTGGCTGGCCTGGGCGAGACACGAGCAGTGAATCGATCAGCAGTGTAGCGACAGTCGCTTCTTCTCCGATTACACTATATGCACTCATGACGATGAAATGAGAATGAAGCGAGCTACATCAACATATTCCATTTCTACGACAACTGGACACTTTTAAAATTAAACTGAACACCCTTCTAAGCAAGCTTGACGCTTTTGAAATCAAACCTGACATTTTCCAAATCAAATGTGCTTTCAATTCGTACTATAATATACTCCTGAGAACAGGCTGGAACAATTTTTTTGTCTAAGAAAAATTCAGTATGACGGTCAAACAGCGCCGGTGGTGTAAGGCGTAGCATCGCTGCTCGGAAAGCAGAAGGTGCGGGTTCGAGTCCCGCCTGGCGCAAGAGTTTTGATCGCAACAAAACATACTGTAACAACACAATCTAGTATGAGCCTCTTTAAACTATTTATTAAACTCACCTACCCCAATATGTGAACAAACTGCTAATTTTCAATGAAAAACAAAGGAAAAATCTTGATTTAAAATGCAGGAACACAGCAATTTTTCACGTTAAAAGAGGAGACTGCTCCCTGCACACGCCAGAATGCCACAATTTCCAATTGATTGATAACAAAAAATCTGCTTGCGTTGAGCTACACATTTGTCAACGGTACATCAAAAATTGCAGAAAACACACATCTTCACGTTGCACTTTCAATTAAGCTGCACCTACGCTATCAATCAAATTAAAACCACACCTATAAAGCTATAGACTATATGAATGCATGGCGCGATCTTTCTTTAGCATAGTATTATAAAAAATGATACCTTTCTGCACTGTATAAAAACTTTAACCCACAGCTTTTCCCAGTAAAAGATTTTTTATATAATTTCAAGTAGTGTGCTTATTTATTGGGGCAGCTAAAATATATATATATATAAAAAACTTCAAAGGAAGCCATATTAGACTATCCTTGAACAAAATATTTTTCCAACTTTTTCGAAGAGTCTCCAGTGTACCGTGGAAGAAGCTTGTTTCAATCTGGAAGACGATCAGTTGGATTTCAAAAATGTCAAGCTTGCTTAGAAAAGTGTCCGATTCGACATAAAAAGTGTACAATTTGGTTTGAGAAGTGTCGTATGAGACGTGAAAATGGATTAGAAAACATGACCAAAATTCATCAGCTCTTTCTACTTAAAGAAAAATGGGCCGGCACCGGTCACTGAAGCGGGTAAAGTGAAGCTCCTTCACCTATTTGCTACATCCCAAAGAGCTCCCCCCCCACCTAAAATGATTCAGTAAGTTTCAAACAGCTTACCTAATGGTCTTCCCAACATTTCACAACACAACAGAAACAGGTGCTTGGCACAAGCGACAGGAGGCGAAAGCTGCTGCGTGCTCAAGGGTTCGGGTCCCGCCCGGGTCCTCCAAGACTTCCTTTCCCTTCATGGTGGCTGAATTGGCACCAGATTTGTTTGGGAAGGATACAACTATGGTTTCTCTATTAGCTGGCCACCAAAACCATAGAATATGCCAAGAAGGCATTCAAATCCTTCCGTGGTATCCCGTAGAAGTAAAATGGGTGGCTCACTTTATAAAGGGATTGATAGGTGGCGAATTTACCACTCTTCTTCCTATTTGAGAGGAGCCACGAATTCTACTTGTATGGGATGTCGCGGAGGCGAATTGAATGCGTATTTGGCTTAAGTAATGACTCGTGATAGGCAACCAAAGCATAAATCAGTGTTTTATCTTTTCCAAATCAATCTGGTACCATTTCGCCGACCCCGGAGGGATGGAGAGCTTGGATGGCCTAGGCGGGACTTCATCCAAAGACCCCGATTCAGAGTGCATGCGACAGCCGGTGCTTCCTCCCACCAAGCCACTACACTTCGCTTTACGGTATGAAAATAGGAAATAGGCCTATAATTAAGCAACACGTCAAAGATTGTTAGAAAAGGTACTGGAACTCGTTCAGTGTTTGCACTTGTAAGCTGCTCCAGTTGCGCTGAAACACTCAATTCGAAGCAATTTCCAGCCTAGTTCCCTTGGGAATTACATGCGCCGGGGTTCCCACGGAATTAAGCCGATGAATCCCACGCAATTTTCATCAACGCGCTCATTCTGATGCTTCATCAACAGCTTCTCGTTCAGTTTCTTCACTGAGTCAGAAATAGTAGCCTTTGTGGCCAGCACAGTGCTTTCGCTCTCTCATTAGCAACTTGTTTCATAACTGTATGGAAGCTAAACCTTAAGGTCAGCTCGAAGCCTATAATCAAAGGAATCTTAGAAAATGCAAGGTGTCCATCGGGCATATAATGGAGGACCCGAAATAAAATTCTGAAATGAAAGGTTACCGGTTATTGGACAAAAATGCGATTCGTATTCCGCAACGGCTGCGACAGATTGCCCATAAAAAGCACGCAAATTGAATATTCTCGAGCGATTGGCAGAGATTAATCGATACCTATGCTTTTCATGGGCTATCAGACCCCACCGTCGCTGAACAAGCTCAAAATGCATATGGCGCCTTTGACTCGCCACGTATTTCTATATTAGGGCCTACACATCTAGGTTTCGCTTGGACTAGTCGCACAGCAGTTCCCATAAGGTCCCGGCTATAGAGCGATCGGCACGCAACGTGTCATGATTAGAATTACCGTTATTGATTAGGCCGCGCGACCTAATCAATATAGGCATTCTCACGATGATGCGTCACGCGGCAAACGAAGTATAAATAGGCCTAGGAGATTCTTAATTACAGAGACCTCATTCGGGCAACGGTAGCAGTACGAACAAACAACACTTAGAATGGCGCAGATAGGAATCTCTTTACATATTTCAATCATAATAATCTGAAAGCGATACTACACGGAAATATGCCCTTGCCGCCGGATGCAAAGATTGCGCACACCCTTCAGCCAATCACAGTAGCGTTCGAAATGGCAAATGGGTGACAGAAACCCCAGGATGTGGCCCAAATTAAGGCCTATGTTATTCCATCATTTAGTGCGAGCGAAGTCTAATGATAAGCTCCCATGTCGATCGTGCGACGCGATGAATCGATATGGGAGAATATGATTACGCTTCGCTCGGGGTGCGCGATGGTATAAGAGAGCGTTTAGTGCGCGCGCGACGCACTACGCGATGTTATGGTAAGCACCTATATCGATTGATTGCGTCGCGCAACCGAGTCAATCGTTACATCATGTCGCGCGTCGCATGCACACTAAACACCCCTAAACGCTCCCTAACATAGGCCTAACAAAAATGGTTAGATGCGGCATCAGCCCTATGGGCCAATTAGATCAACTACAGCCCGAAATCCTTTCCCTTACTTTGCTCTTTGCGCGAACACAGAAACCGTGCTTTGTGATTGGTCCGATCATCTGTGACTTCGATGGGGGCACAGGCCAGGTCAGTACCTATCTCTGAATGAGAATAAAATAAAAATGACAATATGTTGAGGCAAAATATCTTTGTGTTGTGGTCCCCGTATCTGAGAAAGAAACATGGAGAGAATAACCAATGGAAGTACGAAGCAATGAAAGGTCACGATTACAAGGAAATACGGTTTATATCGAGTTTTTCCCCACGACAAGGTAGGAGCTACCCAAGCAAAACAGTCATTTCATGTGCCGCTGGCGTTCTAGCATCAAAATCAGCATAGCCTGGTGGGTGAAAAACCAATAAGTACCGAAAACAAAAGAACCACAAAAAAAAACCGCCACATATGCAAGAAACGAGGAGATTATGCGCTAAGGGGCTTAGAACGAATGACCAAAAACGTTGAGAAGCAAGGCTGACTCAGGTTCATTTTAAAAAAATTAAAAATATAACCACATAATTTGTATAGACACTACGCGGAAACCCCATCCCTGCCTAGAACATTAGCCATGAGCAAACATTCTGAAGTCGTATATGGCAAGTGTGAATCACTGAAGCGAGAAGTCACTTCGCTATAGTGATGAACACACACACATACCGAGTGACTAGGAAGAACTCTTGCTGTGTGTTCAACATTCGCTAGGATCTGGCGCTGAATGGTTACTGATTTGGAACGCTTAAACGAGTTAAGCAACTGAATGGGCATAAGGCATGCGCGCGTCTTCAGATGGCCGCCATAAACACCTCACCAACGGAAATTTCATTGAAAAGCGCCTACTTTGATTGAGAATGGAATTAACGTCGCTGAATCGCTTCTAACAAAGACCTGATCTCTTTAGACGGCCTTTTCGAACTGCAGACGTGAAATCTTAACTGTGAAGAACTTCAGGTAATATCCATAGAACGTACTCATATGCTGCATCGCCATTTGCTGTTGTTGCTGTTGCATTTTCGTGTGATGAGCAAAAAGAGTACGAGTCATCGCATCTCGAGGTGACAGCTGTAACGAAAACGAACATCAGCATTTGAAAAACGAGCGAAAAACAACAAAGTGGTGGTTTCTCTTCTGAATAGAAAATAAACGACACAAAACGAAGTAGTTGCTCACGTACAACGTGTACCTATCAGGGATGAGCGGATTAGCCGTTATCCGTTATCCGGTATCCGGGGGGTTTTGTCCTATCCGTTTTGTTGTTCGTTATCCGGCGATTTTTTGCCGGATAACGAACAACAAATAAGCTGAATCTTAGCTTTGGACGTGGTGATGGGTGGACTATGTACAGGACCCTTCACGATCGTAAGAGTGGTCGTCAGAAACAACAGAAGTATTCAAATATAGAGGGATTAATTGAAGTTTCCTCACTTGGGAACTGGCTACATCGTTTTAAAGATATCTAACTTCCAGCCTCCGCGCTAAGCCTGTACCATACTTATGTGAGGCCTACTTAGCACAGCATTGTTCAATCATCTCAAGTCTTGTGCTGACCAAGAAGGCATACAAACTGCTACTAGCAATCGTCGAAAGTGGAGAGCCGCATCCTGGGAAGAATTTTTACCGCCGATCTTTCAATCGTACCATTTGTGGTTACACGATTGCAGTATGTTCGATTCGATTGCAGGCGGTAATGGCACCTTTTTAGCCATATGCTGTCGTGAATTATCAAAAGATACTGCAGTACAACAATGAATACTAGCAAAAGAAATAGGACTAATCCAAATACATAGAGTAAGCAACTTCTTCTTTGAAAATTTTAGGGGAGCAATAAACTACTAAACAAACTTATCATCGTGGGTGCTGAAGACATGTAGATTTGTTTTAATTTCTGAGTTTTTTTTTTGTGAAACTTATCTGCAACATGGAGAACACCTTCGTTTTGGGGCTGGGTCGGGCATTCTTCCTCTGCTCCAGAAGGGATGGGTCGGATATTCTTTCTCAGATCCAGAAGGTCTGGATGTCATAACTCTTTGAGTGTGTGTTTGCCGTACGCAATTGCTTGCAGCTACTACCCAAAAGTTAGTATTTTATCCATCCCAGATAATTCCGCGTTCAACTACCTTGGATCTTGTGATGCTATCGAGCAGCAACAACAGTAACGGCTCATAGCATGTGTAGGATCAAGACGTTATGTGAAGTTTATTTGGCTGGATGTCTCCTGCCTTCTTATTTCTAGAGACATCGGAAGAATTGCTCTTCCAAGGACTATTCTATTTCTCAACTGCTCTAATTGAAAAAAGAGTTAAGCGCAGAGCAGGGCTGATAAATAAGACAATCCAGGTCAAGGGCGGGTATGTTGCTGTCCGTTTGTCTTCCTTCGGATGGGCGGAAAACACCATAGAGCGTTGTTAATGTGGCGACTGCAAAACGTTCGAAAAACACTACTAAAATGTCTAGAAATGGCTTATAAATTAACAGTCTTTAAGTCCTGGTCTGGTTTTGAAACTAGTGCAATTTTAATTTTTGTTGTTTGTTCGTTATCCGTTTTTCCGTTATCCGGCCATTTTCGGGCAAAATTATCCGTTATCCGTTATCCGGTTTTCAAAATTTCATTATCCGCTCATCCCTGGTACCTATCCAGTCTTTCTTTAGTTGTGGCGATACGCAGTCTCACACAATGGTTCCTACCCTTTGCCCTTTGACTCCCCTCGCTAAAAGTGACTCCCTTCTCTCGAGCCCGCTAATACTAACGTTTACAGCAGTACTTATTATAGTAAATCGTCAAGTTGTCGGCACTATTTCTCTATCCTCTCCCATTTAGTTTTTTAAAGTTTTTTCTGTATCTCTTAGCCAATTACTCTATTTTCGCCTTCACTGTGTATACCATGTCTCTTCAATAGCACTGACAAGAATAAATGAATGACAGAATTAGTACGCTGTAATGAAGCACAAAAAAGGTGAAAGACTGCAGATTCAGAACAGGGAATCGGAGTACTTTTCAGTCTTCCATACTAAGTACATCATCGATGCATGAATGAATAAATCTAGCCGTATACTTTTGGCTTCGCCGTTACTAGTTGGCAATATGGCCTGCATATGGACGCGGAAATGCTAACGCGTAGATCATATTGGAGTTTTCAATCTCGCCGGCAAACGACGGGCAATAGGACATAGAAAAGGGATGGGACCCCTTCATGTACGGCAGATGTTCTAATTGGCTGGAATGTTCTCTCCACGCAGGTCACATTGCCAACTATTACCCTTTTGGCCTAAATTCATCGCAAACTGAGAGAAAATTTAGAAAAAAAAAACCCGGATCTATCCTAGTCCGGGGGCCACATAACTAAAAAGTATTATATGTGACAAATTCACTCAAGATTTACAGAGCGACTCCTAAAGAACAACACAGGACCTAAGCAAGAAAAAGTCACAAAGAAAAAACGAAAAAATTGCATTTGTTACGGTTGTAAGAAGGCAAAGTTGTGTGCCTTCCTCATCATGTTAGATCCTGGTTATAACATGTCAAGCGAAGGTCAGCACGCGGCACGACTCTATTTCGTCGCTCTTTGCCCACCGAGACGGTTGTAAACCGCGGCGATTTTTTAATTATTTTTTATTTTATTTTTTGTTTGTTCATCCGTTTTTGGTTTCTTTTAGGTTAGGTTTCATTCTCTAGGAGTCGCTCGGTAAGTATTAATTCATCTTGTTGCCTAGTTTTTAGTTATATGGCCCCCCGGACTAGGATAGATCCAAAAAACCCTTCCTTCACAGCACTACTGCTACACCTCACAATATAAGTACACAAACAACACAAGGACCGTCAGATGGGATAAACGTCCTTAACTTGGAACCTCGAAATTGTCTTCCTAATGTACCGCAAATATACTATTCTATTTTTCAGTTTGTTTTCACATCTAAATTAAACAACTATGAACAACTGAACAGGGAAATAGAACCGGCAACTGTTCAATAAGTACACTAACATGGAAAGCATTGGGAACCCAAACATTTCCTTTCAATGAAAGACTCTTTTAAGTCTATAAAGATGATATCCACGACGCAAACGCATACCAGATCAAGTGATTCCTGCTTTTTTCTGTGGAACGGTTCAATGCAAGTAGCAGAGCAGGTAGGCTAGAGCTCTCACTATTGAATATGGGAGCAGAGTGGATCAGGGTCTGTGATCTTCACTCGAATAACTCGAATAAATTCCCTCTACTATAATTGAATTACATTCGTCTAAAGGCTTCAGGACATCACTTCAAGGTCGCGTTTATGGAGCGCGGCGCCGCGCGCGGAACAATGGAGGAAAACTTCGCGGTCCGGCGCTTACTCATCGCCGCGTGCGACATCGAACGCGACAGAGACGCAATATTCCGTTCGAGCAATGTGTCTGCCCCCCACCCCCCCCCCCCAAATCGTACAAAGAAGCGAGATGAAAATGGCTTCGACTATTCACGTGAAGCTTGATACTTCTGGTGCCAAGCTGTATGTGAGCTTTTGGCTTTAAGTCGGAAACATCGCCATATTTCACTGGGTTCAGGAAATTTGGGGAAAGCAAATAGATTGCATCCTGGGCCGGGTTTAAGCTATTCCATGTTAACTATTTAAAGATCCTTAAGCAGATAAGAGAACATGTGAAAGACTTTGCTGCTGTAGTTTTCGCAACGTAAGCAGAATACACATTACATCTATTGAAGTCACATATGAGGTGGAGGGCGCCAAAGTGGTGTTTCATTTGAGGTGTTCAAATACTTATAAAACGAAGTGCACTTCTATTAGGTTTTACCGATAACACGAAGGAGTTTCAAGAAACTGGTGCACTCCTTCTTATAATGGATGTTGTACACAGCTCTGATGCCCCCAGTTAGAATAAAAAAGCGCTACCACGTCCGAAAAAAAAAGACATTTTGTTCTTAGGGCACCAAACAGTAACACTCTAAATCCGGATTTATTTTTAGAGGTACGCTTAACAGCATGGACTACCTCTAACATTCGTTCTAAGCTACAGAGAGACAATGCTTAGTCAGTTTTTACTGAAAGCACCGGTTGAAACCCGTCCTATCTAATAACCTTGATCGTCTAAAAAAAGACATTTCTCTTCGAAAATGGAGTATTTTGAAGAAAAAAATGTTTGCTTCAGTACACGACAGATTTCTCAGCGTTCCTTTCGTACTAAAGCGCAAAAACAAAGAGAAGAGAAAAGGGAAAACAAACGTACGCCGGACGTCTTGCTTTGACTCATGAGCATCTGCATAGGTTCCAGTATTCGACTCATCGAAAGGCATGCCATCGTTTGCTGAGGCATTCCAACACGAGTTAATGGCAACGGCTTCTCCATACCATCACCGTGATGAATCTCGTACTCCTTAAAATGTAGAACGATAGTTACTAGGAAAGGAAAAATGATAGACAAACGAAAATCGTTGAACAGCTGCCAATGAAACAGTTCCTTCCAAGCACTACATAGAAAGCAGTCGTTGTCACGACATGGTCAGGGTGGGTAACCTTTGACTAAAAGCGTCGAGAGCAAATATTTCAAAAGAGATAGGAAAAGGGAACGCGTAACAGCGCCCATTAAGAAGGAGATATAAAGGAAATCTGATAGAGATTAGGTTCGCAGGAGCATGATACAGAAACCCAAAAAGTAAGGCAAACAGGGAGAAACTTTTATAAGAGGTTGTGAGGTTGCGCCGAAACGTTAGCCGGATAAAAATATAATATGAGGTCAAAGCAATTCTACGGTTCCAGTTTAGAATTACGCCAAGATTCAGCGACGGTCGGACATGGAACATACTTTGTGAGTAAGGTTCAACTTCATAGCCGAACAAAAGGATATAAAGGATAGAGGACGGTTTATCCAATCCCTTTTCGGATGTGCCATGCACTTTACTTCTACGGGATGTGGAAGCAATTTGAATGCGTATTAGGCCTAAGCGATGAATTGCCGTGGCGGGTCGATGGACAATTCAGTGTTTTATCTTTCCCAGACATGTCTGCTACCAATTCAGCAACCGTGTAGTAATAGAAAGTTTGTCTGGCCCACACGGGAAATCCGAACCATCGACCTGGAATCGGATGCACGCGACAGTCGACACCTACTCCGACTGCGCTACCGCACGCCCCACGGCCGAATCTGGTGACAATGTCTTAATGAAGCTCACCGTACGACAAACAAAATAAATAAAAACGTCATAACAAAATAAATAACAGCACTCACTGCCAACTGTTCTGGCAAGACTTTTGAGAACTGAGAACAACACGGATTTGGACAACACAGGTATACTGAAGAGATTAATGTCGAAATGGCGTGCTACAGAGGAGTTTGCTGCATCAACAAATGAAGTGGTTTAAATCCCTTCATCTGGTATTTTACGCCCATACAAGAGAAGAACTAAAATGATAACACTCAAGAAACTTTCAGTGCATAAGGGCAAGTCTACAGCACGGGTCCACGGTTTCAACGCACAATCGCCAGCGGCGGCTACGCATACATTCGCTACCTGTGGAAGGACACCTAGGCTTGGTTTGGCCAGAGTAAAGTTACCAGGTATGGAAAAGAAGAGGTACACTGTGGACCCCTCTTTCTAGACTTGTTGGTAAAGCCAGTCGCAGAAAAATTCCAAATGCATACATAATTCGCCATCATACCTTCGTAATCTCATTCATGAAAAACTCCTGACAGCTCTCCAGTTCCATGCTCCAAGTTCGAATTCGATGGTTTAAAATTTCGTCGTAGGGCGTGAACTCGATAAAGAGCTTGAACTTAGTTTGCACCTAAACAATTGTGAACATTAGGTGTTTAACGAAGAAGAACACCTCAAGAAGAACAAAATCAAACGCAAACAAATGAAGATTGGTATGCATTCAGCAGCATAACATAAGCACAAGAGAGTTTTAGATTTAAAATTTTCATAGTGAAAAAAAAACGAAAACTAGACTTGAATGGACTAGATCTTTGTGCTCGGGCAGCGGAAAAATGGGCTTCTGAACCACGTGGATGAAGGTGCGCAGATCTAAGGCTATTCAGTTGCACGGCGCAAAAAAACTTTCATCTCTACATCGGATCACTTCGAGTCATCAATTAGATCGCAACATGCCTCCACGTTCGATTAATTAAGTGGGGTGGAAAACAATAGTGTAACCCGTCACCTTCGAAACGTAGACAGCAGATATAGACCAGGAGAGTAAAACGAAGCGCCTATTCCAAAACTATGGAGATTACTTTCAATATCGTGGAGCCCAAAGGGTTTCAGTGCATTACACCTCTCCTCAAAAATCCCCGTTCAACCTATCACCTTTAGATTCTTGCGAAAAGAATGAGATCAAATTCAAAGCACCATGAAGAACGATAAAGCACTTAGAAATTTTGTACGATTAAAAAAACTGGCCGACATCTTCAACAAGATAATTATGGGGCACAGAGTGGATTATAAGTCTGAAGCCATCGGCAGGTCAAAAAAACTGGAAAGCTAATTATCAACGCGAAAAGTCTTCGCCAATCGTTTTGAGAGCTACGAATTCGATTGTGATGAGCCTCCTTTTTGTTTACAAAAGACTGACTTTTTCCTTGAGCGCAATGAACACAAGTGCAAATGGCTAATAAAATGATGGAGGTAATGGATTCCGGAATAAAATATTGCACAAAAGTTCATTATTTTCGAGGGATTTAATGGACTCCATTACAACACGAAGAAGCTTAGCTGCAACCCTTCGTTGCAATATTTTTAGCATAAAATGACTGCAAGCACGTGGGATATAGGAGTCTTCCGCTTGGAATTACACTAGAATTGAGGACTTGGTTTGAAGAAGCTCATAGAGCAAGATTATACGACGGTGACGTAGCGGGCCTGGGAGTAGATCACAGCACTTTATGTGTTCCACAACGACGAATAAAATTACAAGGACAGTACATTAACCTAATCTACGAAGCACTGGAGTGAGTTACTTTCTAGCCTGCGACTGCCATACTGAATGTCCTTGATCGGCTTTCTAGCGTTGGTGATTCCCTCAGAGCCCCCACCCTCCGGACTGGGACTGCGCCCGAATATCAATTTTCGAAGCTCAGTACAACTTGATAAGGAATAAAAGATTAACTATAATAATTTACCTCTGCATTTGGAACGTCATGTTTCGTGACTTGAAGCACATCTTGATTCTCGTAGTGAATCATACCGGACGGTGCTTGAGATTCACGAGCCTGTCCACGTATCACAAAATACATCTCTCTAATTTTGCTTTCAAAAAATGAGCGAAAGAATCGAGGTATAAGTTGTCGGCCCAGAACTGAAACAGTAGCTAATCAATACAACAATTTTTCAGAGACAAATTTGTCACAAAATGAACACCACGCTCATCGCTTACCGTATTTTTCTGAATGAGGACTGTGCTCATCAACTATATTAATCCACAATTTCGCATCATCATCGAAGAACTCGTGAGAGAAAGCGTCCCACCATTGTGCGAAGTCTTTTTCACAAATCTGAAATTTAAATTTAAATTTAAAAATAGAATTTGAAATCTCAAAAACTTGCAGTATCCTACTACAAATATGCCATAACAGTCTAGTAAGCCTTTATAGGTGTTTAAATCCTGATGCATGAATTCGACCAACGCATGAAACTTCTACTGCCTTATACATGAAGTTTACTATTCCACTAGTGTTTTAGCCAGCCGACTACATGGAGTCATAATGAAATTCTCCAGCTTTTAAGCCGCACGGTATCCAACGCATGTCCTAGAATCAATCCGATGAATCAAAGGGCTTAAACGAGCCCGAATAAGTAAAAAGGATTCAATCCACAATAATCTAGTGAAATTTGACGCTAAATAGTCGTAGAACGAGACGTGATGTCAGAGTTTAGTTCCTGTTGGGATGTGGGCTATACTTATGCTCTCCCAAAAATTTCGAATATTCGAATGGTTTCGAATACCGAAAATTTTCGAGCATTCGAAATCGAATATATTCGAAAAACGCGATTTTTCTGAACATTCGAATTCGAATACATTCGAAAAACGCGATTTTTTGAATATTCGAATTCGAATACATTCGAAAAACGCGATTTTTTGAACATTCGAATTCGAATACATTCGAAAAACGCGATTTTTCGAATATTCGAATTCGAATATTCGATTCGAATATTCGAATTCGAATGAAAAATCAGGCTGTATTATAGACATGATAGAAGGCAACACAGAAGAGAAAAGGGAAGCAATACATAACGGATCCCTTCCTAGTTAAGCACGAGGTTTTTATCGACAGGCATCTCATAAACCCCCATGTGAGTCGTAAAAATGAGATAGAGAACTTACACGTAGAACGATCAAAGAGCTTATGGAAGCGTCTAATTTCCTTGCTTACTGGAATACGAATTTTTCTCAAAGGAATACTAGTGTTTTGTTAATTGCTGCTTATGAGGAACAAACGAAAGGTTTACAACACATTTGAAGGGAACATTATCTGGTTGAGCCACTGTAAGCTTCTAGGTCACTTTAAAACAATCCTTTTTGAAATTGGTGGCAGACTGACTGTTAAAGAACTTTCATGAAACAATGCTTTTGCCTAGCGGCAGCTAGTGAAGGACTGACGACAAAGTACTACATGAAAATCTGTAGCAAGTCTGTCCTGCTCATCTACAAATGTGAAATATCACACTGTCGATTTTGCGGCTAAAAAATGTATTACAAGTAGGAAAGTAGGCTAGGAATAGGCTACCCATGAGGGCCAGTCTCATTTCGTTCTGGTGATTCACCCAAGTAAGTGGTAGGAATAAATATTTCTTATTTGCGATGAACTTGTGAATGTAATTATTCTCCAGCCAACATATTGATAAACTACGGTAAACTTCAGAAAAATAGATCGATCGATAACATCCGGCCGACATACACTGCCTCCCCTTTGTGAAGTCCGGCATACGGCCAACGTATCCATGCGAATCCCACTCCAAGCGGCCAATTCAGAACAAAAATCCATAAAATCGATCGATAACATCCGGCCGACCTACACCGCCTCCCCTTTGTGAAGTCCGGCATACGGCCGACGTATCCATGCGAATCCCACTTCAAATGGCGAATTCAGAACAAAAATCGATAAAATCGATCGATAACATCCGGCCGACCTACGCCGCCTCCCCTTTGTGAAGTCCTACCTTATAATATAGCTTTTGCGGAACTGTAGTCGTTGCAGAAACGAAATCCAGAAGCAGAGCATTCAGACCACGGAGGAGCAGAAGAGCATAGCGTGACGAAAATTACAAAGCCGACTTCATGAGGTACTCTTCTGCACCAGGAGACACCCAACGTGGCAGAAGACAGAAGCGCACCCTGTTGACCCTCACGCCCATCCTGCAGACATTTGCTAGCTTGTGGTCTCAGACTCTTAACTGCAGCGTGAAGGACAAATAACGTCCGTTTGAAACGCCGCTTGAACCATCATTTTCAATTTTTTTTTGTTAACAATTCCTACTCTTCCTCGGCCGCTTTGCACAGGCGCAGTAATAAATGTGGAATGCTTGGTACCTCTCAAACAAGAATTTACCTTTATCCTTCCTTCTGCTGTCCTTCATCCTTTACGTTATTACGTTTACGGCGAAAATAGCTTCCAGAACTGCTTGAGTGGAATGCAAAACTGGTCCAGATCAAACTAACCCTTATGTCCATACTCTAAGATCTAAAAAACGTCTGATACTATATAGGAGCGCGCTAAGAGCTGTCGATCGTCGATGCGTCAGAAATTACTGACAGGAACAGGTGCATAAAATTGGCGTAGAATAGGCACACAAAATACTGGAAAATATCCAGACGTCTCCAGCGAGCGCCTTAATTCAGAAGACCATGTCACAGATTGATCAGGCAATCAATATCGGTTAATACTATCTATACTTTTATCGGTGAAAGTGGTTTTCTCTCAGAGTTCACCAATCGAGGTGGCGACGATTACTGGTCCCCGATCGGTCATTCACCACTGCAGCGATTCTCCGTGGAAAATTTTTTGCAATTCAACATTGTAAGACGTTGTGGAAGTTCTCCCTCTTAACAGGAAGGCTTTTCGGGAAGTGACTAGTATCGATGAGGCGTTCAGTATCCGGGCACCGAGCCACCATCGTACCACAGCTTTGATTCACAGACAGAACCGTTTTGGCGACCCAAATTACCCGAGAAACCCACCAAGCCTTTTCAAAATACGCCGATACAGAAATTCTTGTTGGGCATTCGAATGACACTTTTCGAATACTTGAATAATTTTTGCTTTCTGGGAAATTGCGAATATTCGAATGGTTTCGAATACCGAAAATTTTCGAGCATTCGAAATCGAATATATTCGAAAAACGCGATTTTTCTGAATATTCGAATTCGAATACATTCGAAAAACGCGATTTTTTGAACATTCGAATTGAATACATTCGAAAAACGCGATTTTTTGAACATTCGAATTCGAATACATTCGAAAAACGCGATTTTTCGAATACTCGAATTCGAATATTCAAATTCGAATGAAAATCATTCGAATACCTATTCGAATGGGTCATTCGAGCATAAGTATA